>CAKKXW010000004.1:58985791-59169774 GCA_920937365.1 Sphaerophoria rueppellii | reverse complement strand
TATTGAAACCAAGTTTTCTGTTAATGTTAATTTGATACCTACTCGTTTCTTTTTGCACTTGTTATTTTAAGTTTCGAATCAAGTTTGTTTTTGAGCAAAGCTCAGTTTTTATGTTTTTTCATTTTTTAGTCTGAAAAATAAACTCGAAGATAATTGTTCAATTTTATAAACGTGAAATTTTTTTATTCGGAAACTTGATTAGTTTGATATTGATATACAGATAATTCAAAAGGTTATGGGCCCAGCCCTCAATACAAATTAGTTGGTTTCTGAAATGAATTAAAATTTATTAAAATTGAACGTTTAAGAGAGTTTGAGAACATGGATTTTTCGAAACATATAAAACCTTTGGCTGGTGAAGCAGATTGGCCAATATGGAAACGGAAGATAAGGGATTTACTCGATTACCATGAAGGAGCAATAGACGTTTTTGACGGGATATTGACGAAACCCGAAGCCTTAGAAGCAGGCGCTTTAGAAGCAGCAGTTAAGAAGCACAGCGAAATGAATAATTTCTTTCGGAAGGCAAATAGCTATGCAAAGTCCATGATCACAAGCTCAGTAACTGATGAGGTCTATCAGAAGATAATGGATCAAGAAACAGCTCGTGATACTTGGGAAGCGTTGCGTTTGCATTTCGAAGCAACTTCCAAGGATCAACTATTCAAAATATGTACCGACCTTTTTGCATTTAGCTGGAATACAAGCAATAATGTTTCCACGCATATTGCACAATTGAAGAGTTTATGGAATGAACTTAATAATGGACTCAAAGCCAAGAGTGAAAATATGCTTCCAGATATGATGTTGGTATGTAAGGTTTTACATATATTGCCAAGTTCATTTGAGACATTCAAGTCAAGTTGGATGCTACTTACCAAAAATGAACAGAAGACTTTCGATGAGTTAACAGTACAGCTGTGCATGTACGAAAGAAATTTTAAAAAGAAGGATGAAGATGACAACTCAGCTCAAGAGGCGCTAGTTGTTAAATATGATTCAAGAAAACAAGAAAACTTACCAAGACCAAGAACATCAAGAAATAAAAGAGAAGATATTTGTAATTTTTGCAAGAAGAAAACAACAAAAGTACACACAATTTTGCTGACACCAACACATCTCTCATGCCCATATGTAACGATGTTTTTGCTACTGATTTCAAGACGACGGATTGGTGGGTTGATAACGGTGCAACAAGGCATGTTACCAACTGTTCAGACTGGTACGTTGATTTTGAGAATTTTGACAGTCCACACAAAATTCAAGCCGCTGGAAAGGAAATGCTAAGTGCTATTGGGAAAGGGACTATCCGAGCTATTTCATCTCACAATAACAAAGAAGTGACATTAACTGATGTTTGGTATGTACCTTCTATTTCTCGTAAAGGAGTGTTGGCTTGATATCGATGGAGAGATTGTTTTATATGGAAACCGTCAAGTGAATGGTTCTCTTTATAAGGCAGCAATCAAACCGATAGTATCGAAGAAGAATTTGCAGTTGAATGTAGCCGTTGGAGAAGACTCAACACTTCAACTTTACCATGAGCGATGGGGCCATCAAGACAAAAGACACGTCAAACAAAAGATTGAGAAAGAATTTGGAATTAAAGTCAAACTCGACGAAAAGATTTGTGAGCCTTGTATCTACGGTAAAGCTCATAGACTTTCATTCGGAACAAGAAGAAAAGCGACAACACCTGGTGAGCTGATGTCAACAGACGTTTGTGGACCTTTCAGTGACTCATTTGGGAAGAAGAAATAACTTGTCCTTTTTAAATATAGTTTTACGAAGTTCCGATATGGATTTGCAATAGCACACAAATCAGAAGTTAAAGATGTTCTGAAGGAAGTGATTGCAAATGCCAAAATATTAGGTCATCCCGTCAAAGAACTACTGAGTGACAATGGTGGTGAGTTCATTAACGCTGAATTTAAGAAAATCCTACGATCAAATGGTATCACACAGAGACTTACAGCACCATATACGCCAGAGCAAAACGGTAGTTGTGAACGCGAAAATCGAACTATAGTTGAAATAGCAAGAACCTTTAAGTATTCGAACAGTGAAGCTAATTTTCCAGACGCAATTTGGGCGGTGCTGACAAACACTGCTATTTATATCCTGAACAGGACAGGAAAGTCTTCAGTCGATGGTAAAAGCCCGTACGAATTGTGGATGGGGAAGAAGCCAAGGATAAAGCATTTGAGAATAATTGGATCCACATGTTACACCCACATTCCCATTCAGAAGAGACAGAAAATGGACAAGAAAGCAGTCAAAGGATTTCTTGTGGGATATGACGGTGATGAAAGATATCGAATCTTTATTCAAGATCAGAACAAGTTAGTTCTTTCAAGAGATGTGCAGTTTCAGAAAACCCGATTATATGTGAAAATGTAGTTAAACTTCCCTTTCGAGACATGGTTTCAACAAGTTCGGAAGAGGAAGAACGTCAAGAAAATCTTGTAGATCCCGAAAACGTTGAAGAAATAAGAGATGAAGAAAGAACCATTAATTTAGAGAGTAGCATATATTCGGATGAGTACGAAACAGGAAGAGAAAGTAACTCCAGCTCCAGCCCAGATAGTGAAATAGAAGATCATAATAAAACAACAAAATACGAAGATGGATTTCTAAGAGATCGAAATACTATCAAGAAACCGCAGAAGTTCGAAGACTTTGTCATGGCAGCATGTGATTGTGTAGACTCTTCAACAGTTCCAGAAACTTTTCGAGAAGCCATCTACAGTAATGATACACTTGAATGGAAGAAAGCTATGGAAAGAGAAATCCAGTCCTTGAAAGAAAACCAAACATGGCGATTGACTTCGTTACCAAGAGGTGCTAAAGCAATACCTTGCAAGTGGGTTTATTGTTTGAAGAAGCATGCAGATGGCACCATTGATCGATATAAGGCAAGGCTTGTAGCAAAGGGATTTACGCAGCGAGAAGGTGCATCGACTGATCAACAAGAGTTGAAGACTTTTATTGAAGAACTGAAAACCGAGTTCAAAATTACTTCAAAGAATGCATCGTACTTTCTTGGACTCGAAATTAAGCAAACAGAAAATGGATTGAAAATAGACCAAAAAGCGCACGCAAGAAAAATTTTGGAACGTTTCCAGTTCAGTCAGTGTAGAGTGATTTCAACTCCAATGGTGAAGAATTCAGAAACATCGCAATCAGGGAAAGAAGAACCCTGTACATTTCCATACAGGCAAGCAGTTGGTGCTCTGATGTATCTTATGGTAGGCACAAGACCTGATTTGGCTTACAGCGTTGGATTCCTTTCAAGATCCTTAGAAAATCCCACAAGAGAGGATATAACTAGAGTTAAAAGAGTTTTTCGGTACATATCTGGAACTTTGGACTTAGGTATTGAATATCGAAAAGATTTTAAGAAGGGAATTCTAGAATGCTTTAGTGATGCAGATTTTGGTGGATGGCAGATCAACTTCTGGAGTTGTAATCAATTATGCAGTTGGAGCTATTTCCTGGCTCAGTCAAAGACAAGCAATGGTTGCAACATCCACAACAGAAGCCGAAAGCGTAGCAGCGACGAACAAACAAAGGAAATAATTTGCTTGTGCCAGATTATTCACTGAATAATAACTTAAGAGATATCCAATTCTTCAGGTAGATAACCCTGCGGAAGTAATAACTTTGCTCAAAACCCAAGTTTCATAGTAGAACAAAGCATATAGCAACGAAAACATTCTTCAATCCGAGAAGAGGTAAATACGGGCAAATCGAAATCAAGCAAATATCTACCGAGAATCAAGTAGCAGATGTAATGACTAAACCAATGCCTTTGCCAAACTAAAACTATTATGTAATCTAATGGACTTTTTAGAAACTTAAGTATCAATTAAGCAAGGGAAAGTATTGAAACCCCAAGTTTTCTGTTAGTGGTTATTTTGATACTCGTTTCTTTTTGCACTTGTTATTTTAAGTTTCGAATCAAGTTTGTTTTTGAGCAAAGCTCAGTTTTTATGTTTTTTCATTTTTTTTGTCTGAAAAATAAACTCGAAGATAATTGTTCAATTTTATAAACGTGAAATCTTTTTATTCGGAAACTTGATTAGTTTGATATTGATATACAGATAATTCAAAAGGTTATGGTCCCAGCCCTCAATACAAATTAGTTGGTTTCTGAAATGAATTAAAATTTTATTTAAAATTGAACGTTTAAGAGAGTTTGAGAACATGTGATTTTTCGAAACATATAAAACCTTTGGCTGGTGAAGCAGATTGGCCAATATGGAAACGGAAGATAAGGGATTTACTCGATTACCATGAAGGAGCAATAGACGTTATTGACGGGATATTGACGAAACCCGAAGCCTTAGAAGCAGGCGCTTCAGAAGAAGCAGTTAAGAAGCACAGCGAAATGAATAATTTCTTTCGGAAAGCAAATAGCTATGCAAAGTCCATGATCACAAGCTCAGTAACTGATGAGGTCTATCAGAAGATTATGGATCAAGAAACAGCTCGTGATACTTGGGAAGCGTTGCGTTTGCATTTCGAAGCAACTTCCAAGGATCAACTATTCAAAATATGTACCGACCTTTTTGCATTTAGCTGGAATACAAGCAATGATGTTTCCACGCATATTGCACAATTGAAGAGTTTATGGAATGAACTTAATAATGGACTCAAAGCCAAGAGTGAAAATATGCTTCCAGATATGATGTTGGTATGTAAGGTTTTACATATATTGCCAAGTTCATTTGAGACATTCAAGTCAAGTTGGATGCTACTTACCAAAAATGAACAGAAGACTTTCGATGAGTTAACAGTACAGCTGTGCATGTACGAAAGAAATTTTAAAAAGAAGGATGAAGATGACAACTCAGCTCAAGAGGCGCTAGTTGTTAAATATGATTCAAGAAAACAAGAAAACTTACCAAGACCAAGAACATCAAGAAATAAAAGAGAAGATATTTGTAATTTTTGCAAGAAGAAAGGACATTGGGTGCGAGACTGTAGGCGATGGATATCTGAAGGAAGACCAACCAAAGATAAGATGTTTAACAAAAGTACACACAATTTTGCTGACACCAACACATCTCTCATGTCCATATGTAACGATGTTTTTGCTACTGATTTCAAGACGACGGATTGGTGGGTTGATAACGGTGCAACAAGTCATGTTACCAACTGTTCAGACTGGTACGTTGATTTTGAGAATTTTGACAGTCCACACAAAATTCAAGCCGCTGGAAAGGAAATGCTAAGTGCTATTGGGAAAGGGACTATCCGAGCTATTTCATCTCACAATAACAAAGAAGTGACATTAACTGATGTTTGGTATGTACTTCTATTAATCGTAATTTACTTGCCATATTAGCTGCTCAAGACAGAAATCAGAGAAGTGTTTTCAAGTCGACAACTAAGGAGGGTTGGCTTGATATCGATGGAGAGATTGTTTTATATGGAAACCGTCAAGTGAATGGTTCTCTTTATAAGGCATAAGGCAGCAATCAAACCGATAGTATCGAAGAAGAATTTGCAGTTGAATGTAGCCGTTGGAGAAGACTCAACACTTCAACTTTACCATGAGCGATGGGGCCATCAAGACAAAAGACACGTCAAACAAAAGATTGAGAAAGAATTTGGAATTAAAGTCAAACTCGACGAAAAGATTTGTGAGCCTTGTATCTACGGTAAAGCTCATAGACTTCCATTCGGAACAAGAAGAAAAGCGACAACACCTGGTGAGCTGATGTCTACAGACGTTTGTGGACCTTTCAGTGACTCATTTGGGAAGAAGAAATACCTTGTCATTTTTAAAGATAGTTTTACGAAGTTCCGATATGGATTTGCAATAGCACACAAATCAGAAGTTAAAGATGTTCTGAAGGAAGTGATTGCAAATGCCAAAATATTAGGTCATCCCGTCAAAGAACTACTGAGTGACAATGGTGGTGAGTTCATTAACGCTGAATTTAAGAAAATCCTACGATCAAATGGTATCACACAGAGACTTACAGCACCATATACGCCAGAGCAAAACGGTAGTTGTGAACGCGAAAATCGAACTATAGTTGAAATGGCAAGAACCTTTAAGTATTCGAACAGTGAAGCTAATTTTCCAGACGCAATTTGGGCGGAGCTGACAAACACTGCTATTTATATCCTGAACAGGACAGGAAAGTCTTCAGTCGATGGTAAAAGCCCGTACGAATTGTGGATGGGGAAGAAGCCAAGGATAAAGCATTTGAGAATAATTGGATCCACATGTTACACCCACATTCCCATTCAGAAGAGACAGAAAATGGACAAGAAAGCAGTCAAAGGATTTCTTGTGGGATATGACGGTGATGAAAGATATCGAATCTTTATTCAAGATCAGAACAAGTTAGTTCTTTCAAGAGATGTGCAGTTTCAGGAAAACCCGATTATATGTGAAAATGTAGTTAAACTTCCCTTTCGAGACATGGTTCCAACAAGTTCGGAAGAGGAAGAACGTCAAGAAAATCTTGTAGATCCCGAAAACGTTGAAGAAATAAGAGATGAAGAAAGAACCATTAATTTAGAGAGTAGCATATATTCGGATGAGTACGAAACAGGAAGAGAAAGTAACTCCAGCTCCAGCCCAGATAGTGAAATAGAAGATCATAATAAAACAACAAAATACGAAGATGGATATCTAAGAGATCGAAATACTATCAAGAAACCGCAGAAGTTCGAAGACTTTGTCATGGCAGCATGTGATTTTGTAGACTCTTCAACAGTTCCAGAAACTTTTCGAGAAGCCATCTACAGTAAAGATACACTTGAATGGAAGAAAGCTATGGAAAGAGAAATCCAGTCCTTGAAAGAAAACCAAACATGGCGATTGACTTCGTTACCAAGAGGTGCTAAAGCAATACCTTGCAAGTGGGTTTATTGTTTGAAGAAGCATGCAGATGGCACCATTGATCGATATAAGGCAAGGCTTGTAGCAAAGGGATTTACGCAGCGAGAAGGTGTTGATTACAGCCAAACTTTTAGCCCCCTAGCAAAGTTGGGAACCATAAGATCAGTTCTTAGCATTGCTGCAAGTGAGATGCATCTATCATGCAGTTTGATGTATCAACAGCCTTCTTGTATGGTGACTTAGAAGACACCATATATATGTAACAACCGGAGGGATTCGAAGATGGTACAGATCAAGTATGTGAACTTAAAAAGAGTTTATACGGCCTTAAGCAATCATCAAGATGTTGGAACATACGTTTTGGAACTTTCATATCCAAACTAGGATTTCAGGCAAGTGATGCTGATCCTTGTTTGTATATGAGGGAGAGAAATGAAAAGAAAATAGTACTAGTTCTCTACGTAGATGATGGACTTATTGCATCGACTGATCAACAAGAGTTGAAGACTTTTATTGAAGAACTGAAAACCGAGTTCAAAATTACTTCAAAGAATGCATCGTACTTTCTTGGACTCGAAATTAAGCAAACAGAAAATGGATTGAACATAGACCAAAAAGCGCACGCAAGAAAAATTTTGGAACGTTTCCAGTTCAGTCAGTGTAGAGTGATTTCAACTCCAATGGTTAAGAATTCAGAAACATCGCAATGAGGGAAAGAAGAACCCTGTACATTTCCATACAGGCAAGCAGTTGGTGCTCTGATGTATCTTATGGTAGGCACAAGACCTGATTTGGCTTACAGCATTGGATTCCTTTCAAGATCCTTAGAAAATCCCACAAGAGAGGATATAACTAGAGTTAAAAGAGTTTTTCGGTACATATCTGGAACTTTGGACTTAGGTATTGAATATCGAAAAGATTTTAAGAAGGGAATTCTAGAATGCTTTAGTGATGCAGATTTTGGTGGATGCAAAAGTACTGGCAGATCAACTTCTGGAGTTGTAATCAATTATGCAGGTGGAGCTATTTCCTGGCTTAGTCAAAGACAAGCAATGGTTGCAACATCCACAACAGAAGCCGAAATCGTAGCAGCGAACGAAGCAACAAAGGAAATAATTTGGCTGTGCAGATTATTCAATGGAATAATAGACTTAAGAGAAATTCCAATTCTTCAGGTAGATATCTCTGCGGCAGTAAGACTTGCTCAAAACCCAGAGTTTGATCGTAGAACAAAGCATATTGCAACGAAACATTTCTTCATCCGAGAAAAGGTAAATGAAGGGCAAATCGAAATCAAGCAAATATCTACCGAGAATCAAGTAGCAGATATAATGACTAAACCAATTCCTTTGCCAAGACTAAAACTATTATGTAATCAAATGGGACTTTTTAGAGAACGTTAAGTATCAATTAACAAGGGAAAGTATTGAAACCAAGTTTTCTGTTAATGTTAATTTGATACTCGTTTCTTTTTGCACTTGTTATTTTAAGTTTCGAATCAAGTTTGTTTTTGAGCAAAGCTCAGTTTTTATGTTTTTTCATTTTTTTTTTTGTCTGAAAAATAAACTCGAAGATAATTGTTCAATTTTATAAACGTGAAATCTTTTTATTCGGAAACTTGATTAGTTTGATATTGATATACAAATAATTCAAAATCGATTTCGGTTCAACAAATTTGTAAGTCTGTCATCGCAAATTGTCCCATCAGCTCAGGCCAGTTCCACCTAACAATATCTCACTGAGATCTCAATGTCACTTTGATTGAGGCAAAATCATTTGGTGGAACAAAATTCTCAGTTCTAATTGAGATAAAATGGTTACCTTACAAATTGTTGTTGTGCATATGTCAGTCACATCAAAATAACTGAGTGAGAAATCGAATCCAAAAAATTTTCATATCAGAAATCTCAGAAAAAAATCTCAATTCTCAGCTGAGATTTTTTGTTCCACCTAAAAAGTTTCTGAGATCTCTGAGATCTCAGTGAGATGTTGTTAGGTGGAACTGGCCTACTGAAAGAGATAAACTTCTCAATCGCGTATGTCATTACGTTGTCAATGGATGGCCACAGAACTTGCCAAAATCTGAGGTAAATTTAATGCCATTTTTTAACAGAAAAATGTCCCTTTCACTTCAAGGTGGAGTATTGCTCCTTCAGACTGAGCATACCCGCGTGGTTATACCTGCCACGCTCGAGGAACAAGTGTTGAAAATGCTTCACGAGGGACATTGGGGACAAACGCGCATGCAACAACTTGCTCGTAGGTACGTTTGGTTTCCCAAAATTGATGCTTCAATCAAAAGCACTACCGAATCTTGTTCCACCTGTAACTTAAATGCGAGTCAACCTAAACAGGAACACTCATCATGGCCCGAAGCTACTCAACCGTGGGAAAGAATCCACATTGATTTTGCAGGCCCCTTCTTTTCCCGTATGTGGTTACTAATCGTAGATTCATTTTCAAGTTTCCCGTTTGTGTTAGAACTGCCTTCAACAACGTCAACATCAACTATCTATGCCTTGCAAAAATTTTTTGCAATCGAGGGTCTTCCAAAAACGATCGTTAGCGACAATGGACCGCAATTTTCTTCTTCGGAGTTCAACACATTCTGTAAACTTAACGCCATCGAACATATCAAATCAGCCCCATTTCAAACGGTCTAGCAGAACGAGCAGTTCGGACGTTTAAGGAGCCGTTCAAGAAAATAATGCACGACGAAAATGACAGAGAAAAGGCTTTGTATAAATATTTAATTACTTTTCGAGCGACACCGCAAACGTCGACAAAAAAGTCACCGTCAGAATTGTTGCATGGACGACAACCTAGAACTATATTTTCGGCTTTATTTCCAGATTTTCAACAAACTCAGCATCACGCTTCAAAATTCAAAATAGGACAACGAGTATACGCGAGGTCTTACACCAAAGGGAAACGTTGGATTTCTGGAGTGGTCAATAAGGTTTTAGGACGCGTTACCTACATCATACTAACAAATACAGGCAACAACAAAAGACATCAAAACCAGCTCCGATCTCGACAGCATAAGGAAAATTCAAGCGAAGTGCACAGTGAAGATTTTGACATTGAATTGGATATACTACAAACTAAACCGCTTAACTGTTCTCCAAGTGCCGACGCAGAAGTCCCAAGTCTTTCGACTCTCACCAAACACAATCAACACGTCGAGATACAAAACCATCCATGTTAACGAGCCATCAAGGATCACCAACGTCACAGAGACCAGAATCGACAACATCAGTGAATCCCCGACGTACAGAAAGACAAAAGACTCGAAATTAAGCAAACAGAAAATGGATTGAACATAGACCAAAAAGCGCACGCAAGAAAAATTTTGGAACGTTTCCAGTTCAGTCAGTGTAGAGTGATTTCAACTCCAATGGTTAAGAATTCAGAAACATCGCAATGAGGGAAAGAAGAACCCTGTACATTTCCATACAGGCAAGCAGTTGGTGCTCTGATGTATCTTATGGTAGGCACAAGACCTGATTTGGCTTACAGCATTGGATTCCTTTCAAGATCCTTAGAAAATCCCACAAGAGAGGATATAACTAGAGTTAAAAGAGTTTTTCGGTACATATCTGGAACTTTGGACTTAGGTATTGAATATCGAAAAGATTTTAAGAAGGGAATTCTAGAATGCTTTAGTGATGCAGATTTTGGTGGATGCAAAAGTACTGGCAGATCAACTTCTGGAGTTGTAATCAATTATGCAGGTGGAGCTATTTCCTGGCTTAGTCAAAGACGAGCAATGGTTGCAACATCCACAACAGAAGCCTAAATCGTAGCAGCGAACGAAGCAACAAAGAAAATAATTTGGCTGTGCAGATTATTCAATGGAATAATAGACTTAAGAGAAATTCCAATTCTTCAGGTAGATAACTCTGCGGCAGTAAGACTTGCTCAAAACCCAGAGTTTCATCGTAGAACAAAGCATATTGCAACGAAACATTTCTTCATCCGAGAAAGGTAAATGAAGGGCAAATCGAAATCAAGCAAATATCTACCGAGAATCAAGTAGCAGATATAATGACTAAACCAATTCCTTTGCCAAGACTAAAACTATTATGTAATCAAATGGGACTTTTTAGAGAACGTTAAGTATCAATTAACAAGGGAAAGTATTGAAACCAAGTTTTCTGTTAATGTTAATTTGATACTCGTTTCTTTTTGCACTTGTTATTTTAAGTTTCGAATCAAGTTTGTTTTTGAGCAAAGCTCAGTTTTTATGTTTTTTCATTTTTTTTTGTCTGAAAAATAAACTCGAAGATAATTGTTCAATTTTATAAACGTGAAATCTTTTTATTCGGAAACTTGATTAGTTTGATATTGATATACAAATAATTCAAAATCGATTTCGGTTCAACAAATTTGTAAGTCCTGTCATCGCAAATTGTCCCATCAGCTCAGGCCAGTTCCACCTAACAATATCTCACTGAGATCTCAATGTCACTTTGATTGAGGCAAAATCATTTGGTGGAACAAAATTCTCAGTTCTAATTGAGATAAAATGGTTACCTTACAAATTGTTGTTGTGCATATGTCAGTCACATCAAAATAACTGAGTGAGAAATCGAATCCAAAAAATTTTCATATCAGAAATCTCAGAAAAAAATCTCAATTCTCAGCTGAGATTTTTTGTTCCACCTAAAAAATTTCTGAGATCTCTGAGATCTCAGTGAGATGTTGTTAGGTGGAACTGGCCTACTGAAAGAGATAAACTTCTCAATCGCGTATGTCATTACGTTGTCAATGGATGGCCACAGAACTTGCCAAAATCTGAGGTAAATTTAATGCCATTTTTTAACAGAAAAATGTCCCTTTCACTTCAAGGTGGAGTATTGCTCCTTCAGACTGAGCATACCCGCGTGGTTATACCTGCCACGCTCGAGGAACAAGTGTTGAAAATGCTTCACGAGGGACATTGGGGACAAACGCGCATGCAACAACTTGCTCGTAGGTACGTTTGGTTTCCTAAAATTGATGCTTCAATCAAAATCACTACCGAATCTTGTTCCGCCTGTAACTTAAATGCGAGTCAACCTAAACAGGAACACTCATCATGGCCCGAAGCTACTCAACCGTG
Source organism: Sphaerophoria rueppellii (assembly GCA_920937365.1). NCBI lineage: Eukaryota > Metazoa > Arthropoda > Insecta > Diptera > Syrphidae > Sphaerophoria > Sphaerophoria rueppellii. The sequence goes on along the minus strand of CAKKXW010000004.1, from coordinate 59,157,808 downwards.
GGAAAGAATCCACATTTATTTTGCAGCCCCTTCTTTTCCCGTATGTGGTTACTAATCGTAGATTCATTTTCAAGTTTCCCGTTTGTGTTAGAACTGCCTTCAACAACGTCAACATCAACTATCTATGCCTTGCAAAAATTTTTTGCAATCGAGGGTCTTCCAAAAACGATCGTTAGCGACAATGGACCGCAATTTTCTTCTTCGGAGTTCAACATATTCTTTAAACTTAACGCCATCGAACATATCAAATCAGCCCCATTTCAAACGGTCTAGCAGAACGAGCAGTTTGGACGTTTAAGGAGCCGTTCAAGAAAATAATGCACGACGAAAATGACAGAGAAAAGGCTTTGTATAAATATTTAATTACTTTTCGAGCGACACCGCAAACGTCGACAAAAGTTCAAAATTCAAAATAGACAACGAGTATACGCGAGGTCTTACACCAAAGGGAAACGTTGGATTTCTGGAGTGGTCAATAAGGTTTTAGGACGCGTTACCTACATCATACTAACAAATACAGGCAACAACAAAAGACATCAAAACCAGCTCCGATCTCGACAGCATAAGGAAAATTCAAGCGAAGTGCACAGTGAAGATTTTGACATTGAATTGGATATACTACAAACTAAACCGCTTAACTGTTCTCCAAGTGCCGACGCAGAAGTCCCAAGTCTTTCGACTCTCACCAAACACAATCAACACGTCGAGATACAAAACCATCCATGTTAACGAGCCATCAAGGATCACCAACGTCACAGAGACCAGAATCGACAACATCAGTGAATCCCAGACGTACAGAAAGACAAAGAAGACAGCGTATTTTGTTCCAAATGGAAAGATAAATAAGGTCCGAGGGAATGATGAAAGCGTACCCTTACATAAGAATTCTAAGTTGGTATCATTAGGTATGTTCAGCGACACTGTTCTGCACACTTTGGAACAGTTTGGAACAGAAAAGTACAGCTTTTTGGTGTTCTTTGACACATTGGCTGTTCCAAACTGTTCTGGTTTGGTGTTCATTGAGTCTGTCTAGAACAGTTTGGAACAGTTTTGGACAGGATTTTCTGTTCCATATTTTTAGGTAGAACACATTTTGTGTTCAAAACTGTTCCAAACTGTTCCAAACTGTTCTGACATTTCTCATGAAGCTGTGCTGTACTGTGCTGTCTTTTTTCTCGCTGAACAAAGCTATTGTAAAACATTTTCCTTCTGATCAAATTTAATCTACTGTCATTCACTGTCAATTGATATAAACCTTCGCACACTGAACTTCCGGCTTTACTTATAAATTATATCGTTAACCTTGTCTATATTAATTTTTAAATCTGAATTAAACTTGAACATCACATTATATAAACTTTGCCTTTTAATTACAACAGTTCCCTTTTCAACACAAATTTAAAGATTGCCCGCGTGATTTGAAGAGGTACCTACATAAAGGGTTTTCCACTAAGCGGTGTTATGGCTTTTTTTGAGATAAATGATCGGATGTTTATTTCATTATAAAGAGGAAGGTATGCCGTTAATAATGGAACACAACATCAGCCAAATGGCCGCCACGACCACGCTTACAGGACCATATCCTTTTCATAAAATTTTCCATAACCAAATCGCAATGTGGCTGCCCTATGTCCTCGATAGCCTGACGAATTCCACCTTTGAGGTCATCGACGCTGGGCTGTTAGCGTTGATCTTAACATTCACGTGGCCCCAAAGGAAGAAGTCGCAAGGTGTTAAATCACAAGATCTCGGTGGCCAATTGTGATCACCTCTTCGAGAGATAACACGGTCCAGAAACTTTTCTCGTAAAAGATCGATGGTTTCATTGCTTGTGTGGTACGTAGCGCCGTTTTGTTGAAAGTAAACGTTGTCCAGATCAATACCATCCAATTCCGGCCATAAAAAATCATTAATCATCCCTCGATAGTGCAGTCCATTGACCGTAACTGTTGCTCCAGCCTCGTTTTCAAAAAAGTAAGGTACCCCGCCGGACCATAAACCGCACCAAACAGTCACGCGTTGAGGATGGAGAGGCTTTTCAACAATAACTCTTGGGTTTTCCGAGCCCCAGATGCGACAGTTTTGCTTGTTGACGTAGCCTCCGAGGTGGAAATGGGCCTCATCAGTCAAGAATCAAGATGATTTTTCGATGAAATTCCGGATCATTTTCATGCATTTCAAGGACCCAATCAGCAAAGATGATGATCAGCCGGCTTGAGTTCTTGTATTAACTGAACTTAAGCCTTAAGACCCAAGTCTTTATGCAAAATACGGTGTAATGACGTTTGTCGAATGCCTAATTCCAAAGAACGACGAGCAATGGACAAACCTGGGTTTTCTTCAACACTTTGGGCTACATCAGCAATATTCTCAGTTGTTCTTCAGCGACGTCCACGGGTTTTATTCTTCACATCACTAACTTGTCCCAACAGCTCGGATTTGTCAAAATCAATGATTCAAATTAGAAAATCGCTTTGATTTTATGGTGTATCTATCAAACAATGGACGTGTGTCTTTTGAAGAATACTAATTTCTGAATGATTAGCAAACACTCGGAAAAGGGATCCTGAAAATGTGATCTTTTTGAGTGGGCCCAAGATTCTTTTACAATGATCAGTTGTTTTACTTCGCTTCCTTCATCACATCAATTCATGCCTTTTATCACATCATCAATCCATTTTAACTAAGATTTGAGAAAAAATGCCATAGTCATAAATTGATCTTTGAAAACTATCAAAATTGAAACATCGATGTAATTTGGTACGAATGTTCTGTACAGGGATAGAAATTTGGCGGATCCTACTTGAGGACAACGTTTCTGGATTATTGGCATACACATGGTCCTTTATGGTTATTCACTCAAAAAAGCCTCTGTCACATCCACCGTTGACAAAAACCTTGTTCAGTCTCATTTAAGGAAAAAAAAAATGTCAAAAAATAGCACCACTACTCAATCAGAAGCAAACTGTACATTCTCGATGGTCTCTTGCGGATTTTCTGAGATCCATATGGAGCTTTTGAATTCTTGCTTTGTTTATGGGCAACAGAGGCATCGCGGGAAATTGTAGAGCCGACGAACTCGCTAAAAATGGAACCGTCATACCTATCTCATCTGAAAGGGAAAAGATTGGTATACCGATAGCTACATGCAAACTTTTGCTAAAAGAAACAGCCTTCGCGATAACAAGTCTAGGTGGCAAAATTTACCTAGCTGCTCATATGGCCGTCACTTGACCTAAACCGCTCTAAGGACTTGTTATCTCATATTAGCTTCCTAATAGGTGTCCTTACCGGACACTGTCTTATAGGCAGACACGCAATACGACATGGTGTAGCCTCAAATGACTTCTGCGCTTCTGCAGGAGCTGTATACACGAGGAAGAAGAGGAAACAATCTCTCACCTTCTCTGCACATGCCCTGCTCTTTCTCTAATACGCAAACTTCATCTGTAATAATACTTTTATGATAATCCCACTATCCCAGTGAACTAGCTAATAATGATATCAAATATCTTCATCGCTTTAAAAAAGTTAAAAATGGTTCGACTAGTAAGAAGTTATTCTCTAGATTCATGTGTTATAACAATGGGCCTTTTCTTTTGGCCTAAGCGTGCGGATTGTGTATCTGCAGCCACTTTAACCTAACCTAACATAACCTATGGGCGCCTATTTATACATCAAAAGTTATTTCTAGGAAATACCAAGTGCGTCTGGGCAACTCTCACCCAAAAAATTCGCCACAAGGCTCTTGTCGCTTTGGTTATATTCTATTGTATTCACTGTTTACCACTACCAGTATGGAGCAGTATTACTTACTTACTTGTGGTGGCGCTACAGTCCAGGTCGGACCAGGGCTTCATCCAACAAACATCTCCACCCAGCTCGGTTCCTAGCAAGCTGTCTCCAGTTTCGCACGCCAAGTTGGTTCAGGTCCTCTACCACCTGTGTGCTCCACCTCAGTCGAGGTGTTCCTCTTCCGACGTCCTTCCGGGTTGGATTCGAAGACTCTACGAGCCGGAGCATTGTTTTCCAATCACTCTACATGTCCCAAAGTCGTTGGACCTTAACTTTTCTGGTTAGGTCAGTGTCGCTGAACAGCTCGTACAGTTCTTGTTTGAATCTTCCTCTCCATTCCTCATTTATGCAGGCAGGACCAAGAAACACTCGAACATTTTTTCTCTCAAAGCAGCCCAAAGCCTTTTCATCGGATGTTGTCATAGTCCATGTCCTTGCACCATATATGAGAACCGGTATGATGAGTAATCTGTAGAGTGTCACTTTAGTTGCTCGGGAGAGGACTTAACTTCTCAATTGCCTCCTAAGTCCAAAAAAGCAGCGATTGGCAAGAGTGATTCATCGTTTGATTTCAGCGTTGGTGTTGGTGTGAGTAAATAGCGGATCCTAGGTAGACGAAATCCCTAACTACATCGAATTTAAATCTGTCTATGTTGACGTTTGCTCCAAGACGTCGATGTTGGTTGTTTTTTCTTGTTGACACCTTTAACTAGATGCTAGACGCATCTTCCTGGCTTCTGTCTCAAGATTCACGAATGACGAATTATGTCAATTTCGTCCGCGTATCCTAGTAGCTGGAAGGACATTTGAAAGATTGTGCCTCTGGTGTTGACGTTGGAGCTTTGCACAATCTTTTCAAGAATGATGTAGAAGACATCGGATGACAATTCATCGCCTTGTTTTAAACCTTTTTTGACATGAAATGCGTCCTTTAAGTTTTTTTCCGACCATGATGGAACAGCGTGAGTTTTCCTTTGTCATCTTACTGTCTTACAGGACGAGTGTTTCTGGGACGACAAAACTAGGCATTGCTTTGTACAGTTGGTCTCTGCAGACTCTGTCATACGCGGCCTTGAAATCAATGAAAAGGTGGTAGGTATCGATTTGAAGTTCCTGGACCTTCCGGGTCTGAAGCCACACTGATAAGGACCTACCAGGTTGTTGACGAAGGGCTTCAAACGTTCACACAGCACGGCAGACAAGATCTTGTAGGCGATTTTAAGGAGACTTATACCTCTGTAATTGGTGCAGTTCAGGGGATCTCCTTTCTTGAGAATGTACTTAATAGTGCAAACAAATAAAGCTTATGCTTATTAATAAAAATGCATTATTATATTATGCTACAAATGCAGACAATATCGCTGGTGTGTTTCAATTAGTAACAGAGTGTATGTACATTGCAATATTTTACGGATCGTTGGTGTAAAAGTAAGAAGGGGGCTCGGGACACAACTATTTTTGACTCTAGGAGTGATTATTTCTGAACATATTGACTTTGAAAATAAGCTCCGTCATGGTGACTCTGGTTTCGTGACTCTTTTCTATAAGGCGTCTAACCTCTTAAGTACTGATGACTGGATGGTTGTGTAGAAAATCTCTTTTAAAAACATCTATACCCAACCCTATAGCTTTGTATGCTATTCAGTATTCACATCCTCTTCCGAGAATATGTGGGTGTTGTAACCACATTGCATGACATATTACTTTTCCTAATCCAGCATCTAAAGAAGCCGACCAGTAAATAATTTAGTTTTGTTGCAAAAGAAAAATAAAGAAACTCCTTCCTACGCCAATCCTTTTGATTTTGTTTCTGACCGTTCCAAGCCAAACCCAACAGGACAATCATTTAATATTTATTTTCATATTTTGCGGCAAAAAAAAATTAAAAACGGTCGAATGATGTTAATCGTATTCTTATGGAAAAAGGACATTTATTCCCGTTAGAGATTTTTTCTGTTAATACTCCTCCGAATATGTTATTACGAACAATGGACATGGAATGACCACAAAATGACTTCCTTGGTTGTCGCATTATTGCATTTAAGGATTTCATCCCTAACATTTACAACTCATTTTTGATCCTTTAAAAGGACTTCTTAGTATGTTCGGGTATCAGTTAAAGGTAAAAAGGTATTGTGATAGCAAAAGATCTGCCCACAGGACATCGAACAATGCCCACAGTCGGAGTAAAACCGTAAAATTTCGTAATTCTGATTGTTGCGTCTTGATGAGCATACAGAAATGTCCTTAAATTCCTGAAAAACTGTGTATTTCTATTGGCTTAAGATCCAAGAACAAGTTGAACCGGATAATGATAATGATGTTCCCCATGCTAAAAAAGTTTGTAATCTTCTTGTCGTCGGAATTAAATAACAAATTGCCTCCTTTATTACTACAAATGGTGTTTAGGTCTTTTTTTTATTGTTGTGTTTTTTTGATAACATGAGGAAGATCATAGACTCCTCGAACACACTTCAATTTGACACCGGGTACATCTTGTAATCGACCCACGCGACAAAGGACAATATTGTGCTCTTGTAGATTGTGACCGATGCCGGGGATATAGGCTACCATTTCTTTGCCAGTTGACAAACGCACTAGGACACACTTTCGATTGGCTGAATTGGGTTTCTTTGGTTTTTTTATGAGCGTCTTGAGGATGACTCCTTTGGCGAATGGTTTGCCGTCGAGCGGTTGACGAGGTGGCCGGGTCTTGATGTGCGGTCCACGACGATGCATTTGGTTGAGTGAGGCCATTTCACGCATTGTTGAGAGGGTATTGTTGATTGCTGGAAAGAGAGTAGGCATATTAGTTAAAATTTATCCATCTTTAAGCTAGTTATTTGTATAATGTTTGCTGATGTAAAAGCATGGAAAGAAAAGCTATTAATTATGCCAGTAATGGCATACTATATCAATATGGGGTAGTCCTTTAGTTCCACGCCCTGGGTTCTCAGTGAAGGGCGCATTGAACTCTAAACGAAGAACAGTTGCCCCTTTCTGTAACGAAGTTTCGGAGGATATATCCATATCGACTAATAACTGGTCACAAAGTCAGACACTTTGAGCTGGAAGGATGGAGAAAAGTAGTCTTCATTTCATTTTCCATTTCATTTCTAAAGCAGGGAAACCTCTCTCACGTTAACCCTGCAGATCTACGACCAATCAGCCTATCATCTTTCCTTCTTAAAATATTGGAAAGATTGATTGAAATGCACCTCAGACATAACTTGAAACCATGTCTCATTTCCACAGCTCAACATGATCAGCCAAATTAATAAACATAGACTACCGAAAGACTAACTCTTAATCTGCGGACTATTGGAAAATGCTATTAATAAAATAAAATTTCTCTTAAATGACGTTGGCTAACTTAGTCCACCTTGAGAGGTGGATTAGCAAGAGACTAAGAAAGAAATATGTCAATCGTGAAAGAAAAAAAAATTGTCAGTTTCAGAGACAATCGGACAATCATTTTGAATATCCGACGTAGATTTCAAATTTTTTCGTTAATGTCTACGATTCACGTCGGAAAGGATACGGTGGTAGAAAATTCTTAGAAAAAAAAATGTACTCATCGGAGAGAATTTTGCTTCGATTGGGTACGGTGTACGGAACAGGATCCTGATCAGTCCACCTATAAAGGTCAAAAGAAACTTTCCCCCAGCGAAACAGTCGTAGCTTGGTGTTGAAAGTAATGTGGATCAATTCTTGGGTTGCAAGAAAAGCCACATAAGAAGTTATGCCTCCATGTTTTCGACAGCATATCAAACGCATCCTTTGTTTTCCGAAGTCCGTTTTTTTTTGTGAAAGGCGATACTCCCAATACATTGAAAGCTATCTTCTTTTGTGAGGAAACAAAGGCTGAAGGCTGAACTTGTTTTTTTTTTTCCTGCTGAAGGCTGAAAGCTAAACTTCACCATTTCTGCTTTTTTTCCATTCTTGTTGCTATTTCAAGATCTTTGATTTTTAAGACAGCAAGAAAATGACGTGCTCGCATAATATATATGCCGGAATCAAAGCAGACAAATTTCATATTTTTTTTTTTTTATTGTAATATTGATTGTCAAACGTCAAAAACAAAAATTCCCAAAGGGGAATTTTTGGTAAACATCACTTTACTATTCTGGGATCAAATTATTTTTATTAATGAGAAATTTTAGGCCATGGACTAACGCTTAGTCTATGGACCAGCTAGACTGTGGATTAAGAGTGGACTAGGGGTTTTTTATTAATATGGCTGGATTACTCTAAGGGAAAATCAGTAGAAACAGCACTTCATTCATTTCCCTCAAATACAAAGAATATAATCTTTACTTCGTTCAAAATAAATCTACAGTACAGGGCTTATGGAGGAGCTTTTTTACTCCAATAGGTGCATGTTCAGGTGGCTGTTCAGGTGCCTGTATAATAGCTTTCCTATAGATATTGAATCAGCTTTCAACAACGTCAGCTACCAGGCGATCACAACAGCAATGGACAAGCTGAAATTAGAGAAATAACTTTTAGACCTCGTAAGTCTCATGCTTAAAAGCAAGACAATAACTTCCAGCATGAGAAGTTTTACTACCACCAGAATGGTGAATAGAGGTACCCCCAAGGCGGGGACCTTTCACCTCTTTTATGGACCAGGGTAGTAAGCGACTTGCTAACTTCAATGGAAGCAGAGGGTTTCAAGGTGATTACCTGTGCTGACGATGTTGCAATATCTGTATCTGGGCTTACAATTTGGGCTAAACAGTGTGGCTTGGACGTCAATCCACATGAAACAGAACTAGTACTCTTTACAAGAAGGTACTAAATTCTTCAGATTAACCCACCCACGGTTAAAGTATTGCATTAATTGCCCTTCTCCCACGCAGATTCGAATATTAATAAAGACTTCTACGAAATTATATTGAAACTTTTATTAAAAAATTAATTTTATGAAGAGAAACAAAATGACTACTTATTAATACGGTAGGCAGAATAGAAGTTAAAATTATACAAAGAAAAATCTGCTTGCTCGTTAGAAAAGAATTACAAAGTGATTGATAAAGTTTATTTAAGGTTTGTTCGTTCTCGTTTGAATCTCCAACACGCCTCCTCAAACGGATTCGAACAAGCCACATCTTGCTCTTAAGTCGATTACTCTTTTTGCTGTGAGTGGTTTGGTGAGAAGATCTGCCAGCATGTCCTCGCTTCGGCAATAGTGAGCTTTTATTATTTCTTTGGCTATATAGTCTTTGATGAAATTGTATTTAGTATCAATATGCTTAGAGCGGTTGCTATACTTCTCGCTTTTCAACATATGTAAACAGCTTTGTTTGTCCTCCCATATCAAGGTTGGACCGGTTATATTAATATTGACCTCTTCGAGCAACTTCCTTAGCCATACTGCTTCCTGGCTTGCTTCAGCTAGGGCAATAAACTCGGATTCAGTTGATGACAAGGCCACACATGTTTGCTTGCGGCAACACCAACTTATTGTCCCTCCGTAAAGCTTGAAAATGTACCCAGAATTCGACTTCCTTTGTTTTCTGTCCTCTGCCCAATTAGCGTCAGCGCAGCCAAAAAACTTTTCTTTCTCGTTTTCTCGACTCAGGGCTAGCTTCAGATGAGCTGATCCTTTTAAATATCTTGCCACTCGTTTTAACTCATTCCAGTCTTCTGTTGTCGGTTGTGAAACTTTGGAAGCCAATAAACTTATACTCGCTGAGATATCTGGTCTGGAGTTAACAGATATGTAGAGGAAACATCCGATGAATTTCTGGTATTTTTCGTTGTTGCCTAGCAAATCGGCTTCAGAATTAGATTTACCGTAGTTAGGATCCATTGGATAACTTGAAACCTTCGCATCCTTTAGACCCATTTCTTAAATTAATTTTAGAATATAATTTGTTTGGCTGATTGAAAAATGTTTGTTCTTGTCGCGATAAACTTCAAGTCCCAAATAATTTTTGACTGGTCCCAAATTTTTCATCTTGAATTTTGACTTTAAAGCATCTTCAGTGTCATCTATAAGCTCTTGATTTTTACTTATGAGCAACAAATCGTCCACGTAAACAAGAGTATAAATCTGGACATTTTTCTCATTTTTCATAAAAAGGCACGGATCAATTTTGCTTTGGCTGGATCCATGATCGAGGAGAACTTTGCTTATTGTCTGGTTCCATATTCTTGCTGACTGCTTTAGTCCATATATACTTTTGTTTAACTTACAAACATTATCAGTTTTGTCTTCTTCAATGAATCCTGTTGGCTGTCGCATAAAGACCGTATCTTCAAGGTCGCCATTAAGAAATGCTGTTTTCGCATCTGAATGCAACACATGCATTTTTCTATGACCCGCTATGGCCAAGAGTGTTCGTAGAGTAGTTTGACGCACAACCGGGGCAAATGTTTCGTCGTAGTCCAATCCGTAACGTTGCAGAAATCCTTTTGCTACTAAGCGAGCTTTGTAAATGATTTTACCTTTCGAATCTTCTTTCGATTTATACACCCAGTTACATCCAACTGGTGTTCTGTCTTGTGGTAAATCTACCAGATCCCAAGTTTTATTCTGTGACAGTGACTCAATTTCATCTTGCATTGCTTGCTGCCAGAAGTTTTTATTTTTACAGGACATCGCCTCCTTAAAACTTGTTGGATCAACTTCTTTATCTTTTGAAACTACATTGATTTCGTTCATATATCTCTTTGGAGGTATACCTTTTGTCGCTCGATGTGATATTCTCAACTTTGGAACTTCGCTTGGTATGATCATTATGTCATCTAAACCAAAATCACTTCCACTTATGGGGTTTGCTTCAAGGGAATTTTCCGCTACACTATCTGACTTCCCCTCCTCGGATACTTGATGTGACTCTATCAACGTATATATCAGGATCAAAAACCTCATTTTCTGAAATGGAGTCCGTATCGGTGGAATCATGATCTTTGTTGAATCTGCTCTTGATAACAACTTCAACATTATCATCATCATTGTTGTTTTCTTTAAGATATTTTCGACTCCCATTTTCTGTTTTTGGCTGTGTCACTTTTGAACTAGTGTTATTTAAGAAGTGGACATCTCTACTTATTGTTATTTTCTTTGTCTTGCTGTCAAGAAGTCGATACGCTTTTGAATTTTGGTCGTACCCAACAAACACTAAACATTCCGATTTGTCGTCCCACTTTCTTCTTTTCTCATTGGGAATGTGCACAAAACATCTCTCACCGAAAATTCGGAAGTGTTTGAAGTTTGGTTTGTACCCGTTTCAGAGTTGAAAAGGTGTTTTTGTTGCTGGAATCGCTCTTGTGGGTAGTCTATTTTGTGTATATGTTGCTGTCATGACTGCCTCAGCCCAAAACAGCTTGCTTAGATTTGCATCAATTAGCATGCATCTTGACATTTCGACCAATGTTCTGTTTCGCCTTTCGGCCACACCATTTTGCTGCGGGGAGTAAGCTGCAGTAAATTCAGTTTTAATGCCTTCATCCCTTAGATACTGTTGCACCTTATGAGCTGTATATTCACCACCGCGATCAGATCTTAAAACTTTTGGTTTCCGTCTAAATTGAGTTTTAACTAGTTCAACATATTCCTTAATTTTATCAAAAACCTCCGATTTGTGGCGAATTAAGAATACAATGGTGTATCTACTGTAGTCATCGATAAAAGTAACGATATATCTGTAGCCACTCGGACTAGTCATTTCCATTGGCCCGCACATATCCGTATGTACCAAGTCAAGTACAGCATTTGAGGTACTTCCTGATTTCTTTGAAAATTGTAGCCGTGCAGATTTACCTTTAATGCATACTTCGCATGTTTCTTTAACACTGCAATCCTTAACTATCATACCTGTACCTAGTCTCATAGCTGTAACTGATTTAATTGCTTCTATGTCCCGGTGCCCACATTTGCGATGCCAGTCATGAATGCAGTTTTCAGTGTGAGTTACAACAGTAAAAACTCCGTTTGGCTGACGCAAAACATACATACGTGAAATCAAATCCACCACAGCGATCTGCTGACCATCTTTCCAGATCTTACAGACTTTGTCTCTGAATTCCATTTTGCAACCTTTCTCAACCAAACAGGGCACTGAAAGCAAATTGCCTTTCATTTTTGGAATGAACAAAACATTTTCTTTGGTAGCGGTAGCCTGAGTATTTTGAGAGTTCAATAAATTTAGTTTACACGTCCCTTTTCCTTCGGAGATAATTTCAGTTCCGTCTCCAACATACACTTTCTCTTCAACTGATGGGTCGAAAGTAACGAAAAAACTCTTGTCGTTCGCTATGTGACTGTGGCACCGGAATCCAAAATCCATCCACAAACATTATTTAACGAAGTTAAAAAACTAAAATGATCACTGGACTATGTGACGTAGTTTGCATGTTGTTTCTTTTTATTTTTCCATATTTGATACTTACGACAGTTCTTTTTTAGATGTCCTTTAAGGTGACAAAAATAACATTCGGTACCGCTGGCATTTGCTGGAGGTATGTATTTTGTAACTTTCATTGCGCTCTCTCGCTGTTCTCCATTTGGATTTTCTCGTCGCCGATACTCTTCTAGAAGTTTGGATTGTACTACGTTGAACGTAAGCTCGTTTTCGTTACTAGCTCGTGTCTCCAGAGCTGTGATAAGCGTGTCATAGCTTCTTGGCAAGCTACTTAACAGCATGGCCACACTCCACTGCTCGGATAACTTATTTATTTTTGACTACGCGTTGAATTCGTCACTTTTGTGTAGGATATCTAGTTTTTCTGACCTTGGAATAATGTTAGATCCAAAACTAACATTTACAGACCATTTAAAAAAAGCAAATAAAACACTTGGTTTCGTCAAAAGGTTTTCTCGTGAATTTCGTGATCCATATGTTATTAAAACTCTTTTTATATCTTATGTAAGGCCTATTCTTGAATACGGTTGTGTTGTTTGGGCACTTTACCACTCCATACATATGAACAGAATTGAAAGTATTCAGCGTCGATTTTTAAGATTTTCTCTCCGATTCTTATTCCCATGGACAGAAAATGCTACTTTACCTCTTTTTTTACTTGACAGACTTAAATTAATAAACCTTCCTACTCTTTCTGGTCACAGAGACTATTTGAAATTTTGTTTCATTAATGGGCTCATGAATGGATCTATTTTGTCTCCAAATTTGCTTTGTAGATTGAATTTCAACACAAGCCGAACTAGTCTGAGAAGAAATTTAAATGTTTGTCCCATTTTTAGCAGAACAAACTATGGCATTAACAGTCCTCTAAATCAGTTAGTAAGAAACTATAATAAATTCTCAGTTCTGTTTACTACTTCGAATGATAATATTAAATCTACAAATTTTAAATTTAACTTTTATGTCTTAAGTGGTTAAAATATTAGATAGTATGATTTAATAAATAATAAGAATGTAATGATAAAGTTTTTAGATATAAGAAAAATTGTAATTATAGTTTTAATTGTAATGTTAACGTTAGTATTTAACGGATTGAATAAATAAAAAAATAAAAATAAAACTTTTCTTCCCCAATTGATGCTAGACGTTCAAAGAGATTCACCATCTCTGCAATGTGCTTCTCGACGTTTCCACCTTCATCGACCCGTAAACTGCAAATTTGCCTCATAAGCTGGACCTTGTTGCTCAAGGTGTTTCTTTCGTGATAGTTTTTCAAACTATTCCACGCTTCCATCGATGAAGTGGCCTTCCTTATAAGCTGCAGCTGGTTGTCCTCTACAGAGAGAGCAATGGTTGCTCTTGCCTCATTGTCCTTTGCACTCCAATTTGTAGTCACTGGATTTGGTTTCGTTTCAGCGCCGTCCACATAACCCCATAGCCCTTTTCTAATAAGAAGCATCTCCATTTTATACTTCCATATAAAGTAATTGTCGCTGTCAAGTTTCTTTATGGCAAAACGAGACTCCGCCATTTTGAAATGTATGCAATCGTTCTCCTCTTGTGTCCTATTGCAAAATTAATTTTATTAATTATTATATATCTTTGACTCGATGCCTGGGCCCATAACCTATTGCATTAATTGCCCTTCTCCCACGCAGATTCGAATATTAATAAAGACTTCTACGAAATTATATTGAAACTTTTATTAAAAAATTAATTTTATGATGAGCAAAAAAATGACTACTTATTAATACGGCAGGCAGAATAGAAGTAAAAATTATACAAAGAAAAATCTGCTTGCTCGTTAGAAAAGAATTACAAAATGATTGATAAAGTTTATTTAAGGTTTGTGCGTTCTCGTTTGAATCTCCAACATAAAGGAATACCCTTAAGCTTTTCCGACCAAGCCAAACATTTTAGACAAAAAACTAAATTGGAAGGCAAAATGCTACTGTAGCGCTTTTTACTTGTAAAAAGGCCATAGGCTCAAAATGGCGCTTCTCCCCAAAAAAAACCCACTGGCTATACACTTCGGAAATCAGACCGATAATCATTTATGGAGTTGTCGTATGGTGGACCGCAATGAACACGATGGTATCTTTAATAAACTTATCAAAGTCCAGCGGTCAGCAGGTATGTGCATCACTCAACACCAACACCTTGGAAGTGCTTTTAAACCTAATACCTCTTGACATCTTCTCCAAAATGGTGGCAGCTAACTTATGTGTGAGGCTCAGAGCCACCTCTTATTGGATCAGTAACAGCACTGGTCATACTACTATCTTAGACAACTTGAGATATATCCCAGATCACTTAGACCATACCACCCCAAAAATGGTATTAGATTATAGCTTCCAAGTTTCAATCCCTTCAAGATCTTCGTGGGAAGAAGAGAGACCCCTGGAAGACAATACGGTACACTTCTATACAGACGGTTCAAAGACCGATTACAACGTTGGAAGTGGTATCTATTCGAAATTCTGAATCTCAGTTTATCATATGGACTTCCCAGTCAATGTAGTGTGTTCCAGGCATAAGTAATGACGATTAAAGAGGCACTATCCTGCCTCAAAGAAAACGTTATATCTTGCAAGGATATACGTATCTTTTCGCACAGCCAAACCAATCTCAAATCTCTCGCGTTTGTCTCCACAAACTCTCAAATAGTCCACGACTGTCGATCATCTCTAAATGAGATGACTGAACAGTTTAACATTCACCTCATTTGGGTGCCGGGCCACAGAGACATCCCGGGAAATTGCAAAGCCGATGAGTTCGCCAAAAAACGGAACAGCTCTGCATACTGTTAGACAAAGACATAACATAGGAACACCACTTCCTGCATGCAAATATCTTCTCAAACAATACGTTTTAGAATCAACAATAGCTAGATGGCCACAGGGTACCACCTGCCTAGCAACCAAACAAAAATGGCCAAGCATGGACCTGAAACGGTCAAAAGGCTTGATTTCCCTGAGCAAACAAAATATAAGCTCTACAATTGGAGTTATAACAGGACACTGCCTCATAGGTAGACATGCTTTGAGGCCAGGGGTCTACGAAAAAGACTTCTGTAGAGGCTGCATGGACGAGGAGGAAGAGGAAACAGTCCAACACCTTCTGTGTACATGTCCGGCGCTCTCCAATAGAAGGCATAACTATCTGGGTAATCCCTTCTTCGATATTACCAGTGAACTGGCAACGATTGACACAAAATGTCTCACTAACTGCATTAAAAGTACAAAATGGTTTGTTTAAGTTCATTACTCTCTCTTGGTGGTATCACAATGGACTCTTGAGGTCTAAGTGAGTCAGTAATATCAAAACAGCCACTCCAACCTAACCTAACCTAAGGCTCGATGAGATACTCTCTAGCCTCCACTATCTCTCAATATAGCGTTTTTTTTCCTCAGTTTATATTTTTGTAAGCAAATGATATGCAGAAAATGTTAAGCAAAATTCTAAGTTGGATTGTGATTGTTAGGAACACTCAATCTCATAAATCATCTTTCATACGAATTAAATACTGCCCTCTAATTCTTTTTCTATATTTGACACCTTTTGATTCCAACAAAAATCCTTGTAATCAATCAAATATGTTCTATGGTCAGTTCTGGTTGGTTGTCTATTGCGCTTTGTCCATTGTAAGCAACTCCAAGAAACAAAGATATCAGCCTCTAACAATAGATAATTGACTTCAAAGAACAATATCTTGGAACAATCATGTTTCTTTGTCAACTTTTTCTGACACTGACAGTTTTGTCATTTTTACCTTTGCAACTTTTTTGCGAGCTCACAATTAAAAATACAAACAAAAAATGATACCAATAGATTCGTCATAACACGTCACTAGATATTTGATCTCTTTTATGATTCTGCTTATAGTTTTTTTTTTTTTACAGATCGGGAAAAAATTATTTGAAAAGGTAAAAAAAAATGATCCTATCGTTCAGATGAGGATCATGCAGGTCCTGTTAAGAAATTGGCAAAGATAGTTTGTTTTTCGTAGAAGGATAAAATGTGTCGCTCGTGTATTGAGCGTGCAGGTGAATAAATTGGGATGCTTTCTATAGTATTGTCCAGCAGAATGTCAAATCAAAAAATTTTTTTGGTTTGATAAAGATCGTCGGAAATATGTTTTTGAAGCACGTGACCCAATGAAGGATTTAATAGCATCTGCTTGGTTATCGTTAAAATTGGCCAGATTTCGGCATTTGACAACAATGTGATTCGAAATTCGATAAAATTGTCCGCAGTTTTTTGAATTCGACATTTAATTCTTCTGAACACACAATTGGTTCGTAACTTTGTCTTTTTTATGTTGCATTTGAATATAGTGACCATACGTCCCGGATTTTGTGGGACCGTCCCGGATTTCCAATTCTGTCCCGGATCACAAATTGTCCCGCAAAATGTCCCGCATTTACAGAATTATCACTCAAAAACAAAAAATATACAAAATTTCAACATAACATTGCGACAGAAGCACATGCACACCCTTTGAAATAAGTGCGTTTCATAAGGGCGCATGTAAATGTGTCTTAAGGATATATAAATGTCATATTAGTTTGACGTCGTTGTCAAAACAAAATAAAGTATCCGATTCTTTCTGTGCTCTTGTTCCGGCTGTGGTAAATGGTGTGTTTTCTGTGCTCAATAAAGTATTTATCGTCGATCTTTGACTTTCGAGCAAGAAAGACTTTAGCAGTGGAGTATTTTTACAAGTGTTGTGATAAGTACAAAAGTTACAAATTGTCAGTTAGAGACTAAATATTCAAGTTGTTCGATAGCGCAGAGTTAGCGCATCGGCTTATCAATTAGGAGGTCGTGGGATCGAAACCAGGTCGGAACATAAAAGTTTTTTTATTCCGTGCATGTTTCGATTTCACCAAATGGTGAAGGGGAAGGCGGCAGCGGCATCGAAAGATGATGCTGTTGCAAAACAAACATCGGATGACAAGGCAGCGGTAAAATCCAACGCAAACGAAACCGAGGTAGCAACGAAGAGGAGGCGGAGCTTGAAACCTACGCCGAATTTGGATTGCAAAAGGCCAGCCACCACCTCAGCTCAGCTGCAAGCTGGGGTGGTTGACATCAGAGCAGCAAAAACAACAGCAAACAAAAAAATAGCAAGCCAAATGACAACGGACTCATCATCAGATGAGGAGGTTGAATATGTGTCCGAAGATGGAGAAGGTTTGTACAGGTCCGGAGGCAGCAACAAGTTCGCTGCCCTGTCGACTGACCTCTCGGACGAAGAAGTAGAGGAGGCCCTCCAAGTCAAGAAAAACAAAATCAGCGAGTGTGAGGAGCTGCTGAAGAAGCTGAGGGAGGATATGAAGCCCCTATTAAACATCCTCAAACAGAAACAGGAGGCGCGCCGGCAAACGGAGGCAGCCGATAAATTGAAAAGGCAGCAACAAAAACAGCAGCAATTAAAGCAGCAGCAGCCAAAACAACAACAACAAGTACAACCGCAAGCCCAAACGAGGAAGCAACCAAATCCAAATTCGGTGCAGGTTTCAAGGAACCAGCAACAACAACCACAGCAGCAAAAAATCATAGAGAAACAAAGCACAGGAGCGGTGCAATTAAGAAAAGGTGCAGCGGTAGAAGCAGGCCCGTATGCAGAGGGCCCATCGACGTCGGCTGCAGCAATGAGGCAGCAACAACAGCAGCAACAGCAGCAACAACAACAACAACAACAACAACAACAGCAACACCAACAACAACAACAACAACAACAACAACAACAAAAGCAACACCAGAAGCAGCCACAGCCTAAGAAAGACAAAAATGTGCCACCAATTAGGACCCATAAAATAGACCTGGACGACGTAAAACAGGTATGTAAGTCGGCCACAAATGGTAATTTTTTTATTAAAATCATTAATGAAAAAGAAAAAAGGTATTCGGTGCAATGCTTCACATTGCCCGAATACAATTTGGTTAAAGACTTCTTGACGGAGGCCACAGCTGAGTTCTTCAGCTTCACGCCTCGAAGCGAGAAATTGAAGACGGTCCTTCTAAAGGGCATCAGTTCCTGCACGGAACCTGAGGCGCTCTTGGATGAGCTCCGTCAAAAAGCGGGTAACGATCTCGAGTTTATCGGGGTCAAGCCGTTTTCAACGGTCAAGTCTAGGCGTGGGGGTTACAAGCTCCCAATGTTCCTAGTTACCTTATCGCCCCACAGCAAACTGGAAAGTCTAAGGAGTATTTCCGTCCTAGACTTCCAAGTTGTAAGATGGGAGAAATTAATGAGGCACGATGACATGCTACAATGCATGCGCTGCCAGAGGTTCGGCCATGCCGCAGCCAACTGCCAAATGCAGGAGCGCTGCGTCAAGTGCGCAGAAACCCACAAAAGAGGGGAATGCAGATTGGGTATGGAGAGGGTTGAAGATTTAACCCAGCTCAAGTGCATTATATGTGGAAACGAGGGGCACCCTGCTAATTATAGGGGCTGCCCTAAGGTCCAACAAATAAAAGAAAAACAGGCCAGTCAGAAGGCCGTAGAACCAGTACGACAAGCTCCAACAGCAAATTCCTTCGTAAAGCCCGGTGTTTCTTACGCTAATTCTGCGAAAGGAATGGGTAAAGCGAGACAGGCTCCACCACCGGTCGCCCCACAGGCCCAAGTGCCTAAGGCACCGGAGGGGCAGCCAGACGTTGTGGCCTTGTTGGTTGCCATTCAAGGGCAACTAGCAGGACTGCAAAGTCAGATCTTGGAGCAAGCCGGAAGAGTAGATAAACTCTACTCTATGATGGCTGGCCAAGCGCAAACTCATGGTTAAGGGCGCGCTGCCGGAGACGCGCCTAAAGATCCTAGCTGTGAATGTAAATTCACTGATTAGGATTGAACGCCGAGCTAATTTGTTCCAGTTGTTGAAAGACCACAGTCCCGATGTCTTCATGGCTAGCGAAACCAAGCTAAACCAGAAACATAAACTGACTAACAACAATTACAATATCGTAAGAAGGGATCGACCCGACTCTACTCAAGGAGGCGGTGTTGCCATCTTCATACGAAAGGGCATTAATTATAAAGTCATGTACAACAATGATTTGCGAAAGCTCAGGTCGCTAGAAGTTTGCGTCGTATGCATCTCTCTCACTCAAGGGAAGCGGATGTATATGATTGCGGCTTATGCGCCTGAAGCTCCGCAGGCTAACATCTTTATTTCAGAGCTCGAGATTCTTTTCAGAGTACTAAAACTGAGCTTGGAAGAAAACTACTTCGTTATGGCCGGAGATTTGAACGCCAAACATGAAGATTGGGGAAATCAAACAAATAATCCAAGAGGTAATCATCTGTTTAATTTGATGAGTCTTCACAGTATTGAATATGGTGTCGACCTGCTGGCTACTGAAAGGCCGTCGTTCCCAAGGAGCGGTTCCTTCCTGGACCTTTTGCTGTACGATACCAGACTGACAATAACGGACAAAGTGGGTAATCACCCTCGAAACTGTTTACAGACAGTCGAGTACGACAGTGATCACTGTGGCTTGGCTGCTGTAATTCAGATTCCGAACGAGCGCGTGGAGTTGGATGAATACGTTCCAACGTATTCTTACAATTACAGTAAGATGCGCTGGCCTCGTTTCACCAACGCCCTAGCGAGAGAACTCCGTTCGAGTGACATAGCCCCACCAAATAACAGAAACCTTACGAACAACGAAATCGACCAACATCTACAACAGATGGACGAAACGATAAAACGAACGATGGAACGGACAATACCGAAGTACAAGGAACGCGACCAAAACGACGTCTACAGAAACGCGACTATAGACGCACTTCACAGACATAAAAGTGGACTACTGACAAGACTGAAAAACTTGTACAGACGCTTCACAGACCCACACGACCTGGAGATTAGGGCACTGAAGTCGTCGATCAAAAATGTAAATCAACTGATTAAAGAGAACTACAGACTTTCTATCAATTTGTTTTGGGACAACAAAATTCGGGCCGTTAATTCTAGCGACCCGAGTATGTTTCCCCAAATCAATAAGATATTTAGAAAAAATAATCAGAACGACCTTCCGTGCCTGAAACTCCAGAGAACGATAGAGAACAGAGACGTACTCCTGACAGCGCAAATCGATCCTGAAGAAGCCGTCTTGGACGATGACTACTTTGTGATTGAAGATCCGCAGGAGAAAGTGGAGACAGTTGGTGCTGCTTTCCAGCAAGTGTATAAGGTGAATGCTTGCACTCGCCCGAACCACGACCTGGAGAACAGAGCCTTACTTCACCACTTCTACCTGAGGAATGATATTTCGCAGTGGCGATCCGAGAACCGCGGTTTTACACGGTTTGATGACGACCTTTTAGCAAACGCTATAATCGCCGAACGAACGGGGGCAAGTCCCTTGCTCATAACGAAGGTAGAACTCCAGTTCATCTTCGATTCAATAAAGAACAAGAAGTCAGCAGGTGTCGACGGTATATCCAACATTGTACTAAGACACTTACCGATTGAGGCAATAGACATCTACACCACTCTGTTCAACAACGCGCTGAATAATGCATATTATCCAGAGCGTTGGAAGACAGCTGTGGTTCATCCTCTCCCGAAAAAGGGAAAGGACAACTCCAATCCGGCAAATCTTCGGTCGATAAGTCTTCTTCCAAGCATCAGCAAGGTATTCGAAAAGATAATCAATAGGGCTCTGGCTGAGTGGGCTGCGGACAACAAAATAATTCCGGATAACCAGTTCGGGTTCAAGGCGGGACATGACACCATTCATGCCGCGTCTAAGCTCGTTTCTGATATCCAATGGAACAAGTCCAAGAAACAATGCACGGGTGCTGTTCTGGTTGATTTGGAGAAGGCCTTCGACACCGTATGGTTAGAAGGTTTGTACCTAAAACTCACCAGACTAGGCATCAGTAAACCATTGTTGTATATGCTTCATGATATGCTCAACGGTAGAAAGTTTGTTGTCAAAAGTGGCAATGTAACTTCTACCACCACCTTTGAAATTAAAAACGGTCTTCAACAGGGAGCGGTGAACTCGCCGATCCTCTTCAGCATTTACACCAGCGATCTGATAGGTAGCCTATCCCAGGCAATTGCGTATGCCGACGACCTGATTGCGTACAGAACTGCCCCAAAGGTCGAAGTCATTAGAATTCTCTTGCAACGTGACTTCGAGAAGATTCAGCGATATTGCGATGACTGGAAACTGAAAATAAATGTCCAGAAATGCGAGACAATTCTGTTCCGGACCTCGTTGGCCGGGGCCACGAGGGATACGCGCAAGAATTGGCGCAAGATGGTCATCGTTGGGCCCCACGGACAGCGATTAGCGAGCAAAAGTGAAGTGAAGTACCTCGGTATCTGGTTGGACCAGTATCTGTATTTCGACAGACATATAGATGCTGCTCTGACTAAGGCCAGAGGAGCCTTCGCTCTGACGAAACGGCTGTTTTACAGCAGTCGGCTTGACCCCAGAGTGAAGGTAATTTGCTACATGGCCCTCATACGGCCGATGATCGTTTATGGCTGTCCAGTGTGGTTCAACGTTGCACCATCTCAAATGGAGAAGATTCGGGTGTTCGAGAGGCAGTGTCTTCGGCGCTGTCTCGGTTTGCATCGGACTCCGGAATCTTCTTATGTACATTACTATTCTAACGAGGTTCTGTACAACGAGGCTCGGATCAACAGAATTGACAATTTCGTGATAAAACTTATTCGGGGTCACATTGCGAGAGCTATGACTTCGACGAATAATTTGATCTTTGGGGCGTTCTATCCGAACGACGAATATTTTGATAGTGCACGCTCGAGCGGCTTCATTCCACCTGAGGCATTCCTCCACCTAGATAAATGCGGTCTGATACAGGACAGATTGGCGATCCCGCTAATCTACCACGTCAGGCGGAGAACCGTCGATCGGCGGCTCCTTTACCATCGAGACGTCCTCGCACAGGACGGAGCAGAGCTCCTCCGGTTCAGTAGGGCTGTGTCCGAACGGGACCGAATTGATAGGGTGAAGCAGGAGCACCAGTTCTGGTGGCTTCAGTCAGCACTTGATAATGGGTAGTCGGGGTGGGGTTTAAAGCCTTGGCCGGCTTGCATACTTTTTTTTTAGTCTAAGGGTTGTGGGTTTAGGTTTAAGTAGAGTAGGCATGGTGGCACACATTTGAAAAGGACAACAGGTGAAAAATACAGAACAATAAAGAAAAAAAATAAGAAAGAAATAGTCAAAAAAAAAAGGTCAAAAAAAAAAAAAAAAAGTCAAAAAAAAAAAAAAACAAGTGAAATCAAAAAAAAAAAAAAAAAATGTTAGATTTGCTGCTGTGGTTGTTCTAGTTTTAAGTAGTTTGTAGGTAGAATAGGTAATTTTAAGTTTTATTTTAAGGACCCTAGTATGTAAGTAAAACCCCAAAAAACAAGACATTGGCATTAGTTTTTTAAATTTTCTAATAAAACAAAAAAAAAAATACAAATGAAATAAAAAGAAATAAACTTAGTTCGTAGGCCGAAAGGCATTAATTTTAAGAACAATGAATTGCTTAGAGCGCCCGACTAGGGCCAGTAAGTTATATATAAGTAGAATTAATTAGGCTAGTTTCACATTTTTGTCTAGCATGTAAGTAGATTTAAGTTTAAATGAATAAAAAAAATGAATTACAAAAAAAAAAAAAAAAGTATTTATTATCAAAAAAAATCAATTCCTGTGCCAATTACTATGTTATTGTTTTTTTTTTTTTTTTTTTAGAATGGCATGTACATCGAAAAAACAGAAAAGAGAATAGGCCAGTTCCACCTAACAACATCTCACTGAGATCTCAGAGATCTCAGAGATCTCAGAGAAATCTCAGCTGAGAATTGAGATTTTTTTCTGAGATTTCTGAGATGAAAATTTTTTGGATTCGATTTCTCACTCAGCTATTTTGACGTGACTGACATATACACAACAACAATTTATAAGGTAACCATTTTATCTCAATGAGAACTGAGAATTTTGTTCCACCAAATGATTTTGCCTCAGTCAAAGTGACATTGAGATCTCAGTGAGATGTTGTTAGGTGGAACTGGCCTAATGCAAATTCACTGTTGAACGTAACACTGGTTTGATTACTTACAGAAGGGTTGGGGATGAATGACCAAAACCCGAAATCCCAAAGAGAAAATTCCCAAGGACAAAATCCCCAAAGATGTTTCTTCAAAAGACAAAATATCCAGGAGAAAATCTCCAAAAGACAAAATCTCCCAGGAGAAAATTTCAAAAACAAGATATGTGAGTTCTGAATCAAGCAATAAAATCGCGCGATTTTATTGCTTGATTCAGAACTCACATATCTTGTTTTTGAAAATAATGTTGGATGTTTCGTTTCATAAGATTTAAACGAAGAGATTTTTGGGTATTTTTTGGTATTTTTGGAGATAATGACATTAAAGATTTTTTCTTGGAGATTTTGTGCATTGACCTTTTTACTCATGGGAATTTCCTCTTTTTGGTCAATTTTTTTGTTGGAGATTTTGTCCAATTCTGATTTTGTTTTTTGAGATTAAGGGCCGCTCCCCTTACAGAAGTGTTTTGTTTTCTTTCTCCGCAATTTTTTTATTTAATGTCAAGTTTTCTTGTGTGTTAAAAATTAAAATTGTGTGTTTAATATTTAACTTCATATTTGACATGCATGTCAACTCATGCTATTAGATTATAATTATCAAAACCAGCCTAAAATTTAATTTTTCCATCTAAATTTTATTGTGATTGCTTGCACGTAAGTTTTGATTCCATTTACTTGTTTATCTATGTGTTAAAACTCTGCATTGCTTTTGTATGTCTCCCTCTTAACTGTCCCTTTATAAATCACTCAAAATAATTTGAGCTTTTTTCCGTAATCTATAAGATTTTACTATTCTTATTGTTATTACAAACTAGATTCCACTTTTCCATAGAACTCAGTGGTTCAATTAGTTTGTGCGTCAGTTTCCGACTCCCTCAAAGTAGCAGTCCTAGGTTCAATTCCCAGTAACAGCGCGTTTTTTTTTTTTTCTTTTCGTCGTTTCTTTTTTTTCATTAATTAGTAGGTATGACTTGCGCTAGTTCAAACTGTCTCGATCGGTCTGGCTCAGCCGCCCTTTTTGAATGCTATGGTCCATGTGGTAAATTATTCCACTCCAAATGCGTTGGTTCGAATAATTCCTTTTTGGATAAAATAAATTCATCGAATTTAGCCTTTTGGTATTGCGCGGACTGTAAAAAGATCTCCTTGGCTCATTTTTCTATTAAATTGTCTAATTTAAAAAATGAGCTCTGTAAAATTTCCAAGGGGTTTGAAGATTTAAGTTCCAATTTCATTAAATTAGCCTCCACTACTAATGAAATCTCTTCTTCGGTACTGGTTTCTGACAAATCCTGCTCAACGGATGATCTCATAATGGATAATCTATCTACCGACCCTAAAAAAAGTAAAAAAAGAGGAAGGGAAAACAACTCTTCTTCAGCCAACGTAAGTCCGGCTACAAAAAAATCTTCTTCAATAAGCAATGAAAGTGGTGGTTTTGCATATAGAGTTTCCGAACCGATACCTCCTCCCAATCATGAAATCAACATTATGGATGTTGATACATTTGCAAGGCCTTCCCTACCAAATTCCTCTGACGCCTCTAGCGATAAGGATAATTCGAGTCCACTTCACGTTCCTGCTCCCCCAAATATTCTAACCTCAGTACCTAGGCCGAAATCTATCTTTATCTCTCGTCTTTCACCCGAAACTGAGACTAAAGACATAATAGAACATTTGATTGCATCGAAAGTAATAAAAGATTCATCGAGTATCAAATGTTCTAAAATAAGTAAACAAAACAGTTTTGTAGCGTCTTTTAAAATAACTGTTCCCAATTCTTTATTTGAACCCATTCTGAAAAGTCCTTGTAAGAGGACTTCGTAGTAAAACTACAACTATTTTTCAAAATTCCCAATCTTTGTCATACGATCTTTTCGCTCTTACCGAGACTTGGCTTAATGCCTCAATTTTAGACTCAGAACTCTTTGATAATGAGTTTGTAGTTTTCCGTAAAGATCGTCATGACGATGTCATAAATTCGGTTGGTGGGGGAGTGCTCATTGCTGTAAGAAATAGTTTTTGTTCAACCAAAATAGTTTTCCCAATGAATCTGTCTATAGAACTTGTCTGTGTAAAAATATCTAAACAATCCTTAGTAATATATGTATTAAATGTTTACATCCCACCAAAGAGCCCGATGTCTTCGTTCTCTGAACTCTCTCTTGCAATTGATTTTATTATCAACTTAGCAAGCCTTGACAGTATTATATTATTATTGGGAGATTTCAATCTTCCCAACATTGACTGGGTTCCTTCCGAAGACGATTCTTATTTTGAAGCTTCAACTAACTCGTCCCAACTAGAGCTTCAATTGGTAGATAATATTATATCTTCAGATTTACACCAAGTTAGTTGCATACAAAATTATAGAAATAGAATGCTGGATCTTGTTTTTTCATCTGACGCCGTTAATACTGTAGTGGTTGAATCCTCCTCTGCTTTATGTAACATAGATAACTACCATCCACCTCTCGACATTTTTCTTGACACGAGCGGTCATTTACTAGAAAATAGTAATCCTCATGACTGCTCACATGCATTTGATTTTCGCAAAGCTGATTTTGAAAAGCTTTTGGATTGTTTAAATAAATCCGGTATAGAAAACTTACCGATCTCTAATGATATTGACGAAACAATTTCGAGTTTTTATTCAGTTTTGTTAAATTGCATAAAAGAAGCAGTACCAATTAAAAGGACGATTCCCTCAAATACCCCTTTCCATCCCTGGTATACTAAGGACCTTAAACATCTTCGCAACAAAAGAAATAAAGCCTGGAAGAAATACATTAAGCATATGACGGTGGAAAATCAAGTCATTTATATCTCTTTGTTTGAAGAGTTTAAGAAACTCTCTTACGAATTTTATAATGAATACCTAGAGTCGATGGGGGCTTCTCAGACCCAAAGAACTTTTGGAAATTTATTAACTCAAAGAAAAAGTGTGACAGTTATCCTATTAACTTCACTTATAATAACGTACCCTTGACCACTACTTCTGACATTTGTGACGGTTTTGCAAAAAATTTTAGTCAATCTTTCATTGATTCTCCTGTCGTTGTGGACGAAATTTATTTCCATTATCTGCAAAACTGCCCCCAAGTGTCTTTTAATAGTATTACAATAGAATATAATAAGATCTTAGAATTTATGTCTCATCTTAAAGAAGACTATTCTGTTGGACCAGATGGAATACCACCCGTAGTTCTTAAAAAGTGTAGGTCAGTCTTAGCACTTCCCTTGCGTAATATTTTTGATCTTTCATTGAAATCAAGTAAATTTCCTGCAGTATGGAAGAGTGCCTTTATAACTCCCGTTTATAAAAAAGGTGACAAAAACAATATCTGTAATTACAGGCCGATTTCTAAACTCTCATGTATTCCAAAGTTGTTTGAGCAATTAGTGTGCGACAATTTGGCATTCAACTGTAGGAATATTATATGCAATCAACAGCATGGCTTTATGCAGAAACGATCCACGGTGACTAATCTGGTTATTTTTTTAAATAAATGTTTAGATGCTTTGGAATGTGGCCAAGAAGTAGATTGTGTTTACACGGACTTCTCGAAGGCTTTTGATCAACTATCTCATGAAATTATCAAGTTTAAATTGAACTCTTACGGCTTCCCACTTTTTTTAATTTCATGGATTGTCTCTTACCTTGAGAATAGATCTTATCAAGTTAAATTCAGAAATACTTACTCTAAATCATACTTGGCCAAATCAGGTGTTCCGCAGGGGAGCCATTTGGGACCCCTTCTCTTTATATTAGCTATCAATGATGCACCGTTATGTGTAAATAATAGTGAAATTCTCATCTTTGCTGATGATATGAAGATATATAAAAATATAACTTCCGCAAATGATCACATTTTACTTCAAAATGATATTAACCGCTTTACATTATGGTGTGAAAAGAACAGTTTAAATCTTAACCCGATAAAGTGTCAAACAATGACCTTTTCTAAAACACGTTCACCTTCATCTTATGACTATGTCATTTCAAACCACACTTTAGCTAGTGTTTTTACTGTTAAGGACCAAGGAGTTCTTTTTACACATAATGTAGATTTTTCTGAGCATATTAACGGCATAGTCAATAAAGCTAATTCTATGTTAGGTTTTATTAAGCGATGGGCAAAGGAATTCCGGGATCCTAATGTCACCTGTGTTTTGTACAACAGTTTGGTTCGTCCCCATCTAGAGTATGCATCGCAGGTGTGGTCTCCTTTATATGATGTTCATATTGAAAGACTGGAATCCGTGCAACGGAATTTTACCCGTTTTTTGTTAAAAGGTGTTCAGTGGATTGATCCCCTAAATACCCTTCCATACGAAAATCGTTTGTCAATCCTTAATATGCAAACACTACAACAGAGAAGAAATAATAATGATATTGTATTTTTCCATCAAATTATAACTGGAGTCGCTGATGCTCCTGACCTTCTCTGTAAAATTTTGTTTTGCTCTCGAGGGGGAGGTTATATTCTCCGTAGTAAGGATCTGATTAAGATCCATATTCAACGTACAAATTATGGAATGCATGAGCCTTTGACACGTATGGGTAAACTTATAAACTGGAACTCAAAACTTTTTGATTTTAATTTAAGTAAAAATCAACTTAAAATAATTTTGAAAACCAGTGTTCCACTTTCTTAATGTTTTATGTTGATTTTGTAATGTTTTTTTGTCTATATTTTATGTTAATTATTTATGTGTGTTGTGTTATTTGTTTTAGTTTCGTTATGTGCTTACTAACAACTAACACCACACAAAGTGATGAGCCAGTGGTATAACACAGTCCTGTGTTGGCAAACCATTGGTCGTAAGATGGTGCTTGCTATAAGCCTATACGACCAATTCTGATAGTGTGTGAAAAAAAAAAAGAAATGCAGAAAGAATACAACTTTATAAAGAACACGGACAGTAGACCGGAGTGAAGTTGTATGGAAAAAAATAAAGTTGTTAAAATGAAAAAGATACCCCTCGCAAAAGTTGTGTTGGGTTCTAAAATGAATTTCAGGATTTTTTTTTAATTTTTAAGATGACCGCTAGGGGTCGCGCAACAGCATTGAAAAAACTCAAAATTACCCAATCAAAAAGATCCATTGAAAAAAATCTATCGGAATAAATTTTAATTCTTATTTATAAGGTATTACACAATGTGGTTCATAATTGCCATTTGAAGAAGAATAAATCAAGTCGCCATCAGAGACAAGCAGCCAGGTTAAAATAAAAAAAAAAACAAACATCGATAATTTTCATTAAACATTTTTTTTTTATTTATTTAAAATAATCCCTTTTTGTTTCAACACATGGCAGTTCCTTTCGAGAAATCAATGTATTCTTTATTAATCCGTCTCTGTTTTTTAATCCACAAACCGTTTGGGACGCTTCGGTGACTAATTTTACAGCTCTCTCAACTGCTTGACTGTGGCATGGGAAACTTGTCAATAATTTCGATTTATTATTTTCGTTTTGTTTGACAATTTCCCAAAGTTCTTGTTCTGTAAAATCCATTACTACTGGAGGTTCAGTTAAAACATTTTTCTCTATCTGCCACCAATCAATGAGTTCGAAATATTCAGCGGCTTCAAAATTGAATTTTGGGAGTTCAATATTACGTTTCCAATATTTTTGTTTGTTGCTCTTGCTTTAAGAATACGTCGAGCAGCAAGTTCTCGAATGTTTTGACGATTATCCAGCAGCATGGCTACCAAAATATTTTCGCAGTGTCCGAAGTATCCATTGCGAGCAAAAACTGGGTCAACTACCTTTTTCAGATCTTCTGGCAAATATCTTGATAGTTGTATGGCTTTATGAAAATGTTTCGCACCGTAAGCAAGGGACGATTTGGATTTTATCTCGAACCACATCACCGCATAAACTTTACAAATACAGTGAACTATGTGTTGTAATGGTTCTTCTGGTTCTTGTTTAGAAACATAAACTCTTAAAATACGGTTAGCTGTCGTCAACCATCTTGAATGGACCATTGCTCCAGGATTTTTCAAGAAAATTGATCCTTCTTTGACACCATTACTGATCGCCATACAAATTGTGTATAGATATTTTTGGTCAGAAGTTAAGGATTCTAGTGGTATTTCAGGTAAATTCACTTTTATGATCTTATAATCAGCAACAGTTAGATTTTGGCAGTTCTTAAGATCGTTGACCGTCGGACAGGGACAGACAAAGTTTTGTAAGATGCAATATTTGTGGCAGCGGGTTTTCCATTTCTTCTGGCGGTAAAAACGACATAACCCGGCACGTGAAATCAGATAAACACAAACTTAAAATAGAAGGATGAATAAAATCCACAAAGCTGGAGACTTTTTTTCGAAAACCCAACTTTGGTGAAAATGAAAAAAAAATGGCACTGTCTGAAGCCACAGTGGCATTTCACACAATTTGCCACAATCAGAGCTTTAGATCGATGGATTGCACTTCCAAACTTTTGCAAAAACTATTTGATTCCAAGTGTGCGCGGACAAAGTGCGAGTCCATCGTTACCAATGTGCGGTCCCCATTCGCTACAAACGAACAACAAAAGGATTTTAGAAAAGTAAATTTTGTGCCTATATTTTCGGATGCTTCAAATCAAAAAGATATTAAGCTTTTCCCCACGTTGGTGCGATATTTTGATTGGAAAGAAGGTCTTAAATTGCGGCTGTTAGAATTGATGTCATTGCCTGGCGAAACGTCCGAAATGATTAGTGAGTCTATTATTCAAATTTTAAGAAAAGCAGATTTGTTGGATAAGGTTGTAGGATTTTGTGCAGATAATGCAAACACTAACTTTGGTGGTATAGCGCGGAGGGGAAGAAACAATGTTTTTAACCGTTTGAATAGGGAACTAAAACAATCCATCGTTGGCGTAGGTTGCTCGGCTCATATTATTCATAATGCGGTTCAAACCGCTGCTGATTTGCTTCCGGTTGACATTGAAAACCAAAACATTATTGTGAACATTTATTCTCATTTTAATATATATACAGTAAGGGTAGAAAAATTGAAAGAGTTTTGCTGTGATGCGCAGGTTGAGTACAGTAGATTGTTGGGTTTTTGCAAAACAAGATGGCTAGCCCTGCTGCCTGCTATTGAGCGTGTGTTAAGACTATTTGAACCGTTAAAGTCCTATTTCTTATCTCTCGAAAAATGTCCATGCTTATTAGAAAAATTCTTTGAGGATCCAAAATCTGAGTTGTGGTTAATGTTTTTACATAACCAGTCATCTTTGTTTCACAGTTCAATTTTGCAAGTCGAGGGGGATAAGAAAACTGTAATGGAAATTAGTAACCAGATTGCTAGTTTAAAATTTAAATTAGAAGAACGAATAAATGCACAGTTCATTCCAGTTTCTTTAAGACAAACTTTAAATAGTTTAGAAGAATGTGGTGCCGTAAATAAAAATTGCTTCACTTCTCACACTCAATGTTTTTACCAAAACTGTTTACAATACCTTGAAAAGTGGACCACACAATTTAAATACGCTGACTATTTTCAGTGGACATGTCTAAAAAAAGCATTGAGTGGGATGAAGTACAAGACAGTTTTGGTTTTATATTGGAAAATACAAAAGCTATTCCTATGCCATAATATTATAAAATATTATAAAAATATAACCGAAACTGAAGTACCCATTTTTTTTTGTTTTTATCATTATTACAATAATAAAAATAAATATCATTATAACAATAATAAAAAAATTGTTTTTGTTAACAAGTGTCCCGCATTGGCTCCAAAAAATTATGGTCACTATACATTTTAAGGGATTGTTTATGGTATTGTTAATAATATTGTAAAATGTATACACTTTATATCTCTTCTTCTCAATATCTGTCAATCTATTGTAATGTGTACACATTTTGTATCTCCGCCTTCTTATGTCTCTGTATGTCTGTCGTTATAATTGTAATTTGTACACACTTTATATCTCTGTCGCTCTAATATTGTCTAATTGCTTTATAGTTATGTAGCAAAAAGTTTTATTTGTAGTTGTAGTAATTTGTTTACACTCTTTAGAGTTTCCCCTAACTAGAGTGGTTAAGAAGAGAACTTATTTAAGCATCGGGAAGAACCTAGTAGTTTCTCGAACCTTTTTTTGTTATATAAATGCCCCGATGGTGGCGAAGCGAAATCAATTGTTTGTAAACTGCTATAAAGTAAAGACACTGTGTTTGAAAGTAATAATTAAAAGTGTTGAATAAATAAGAGTGATTTGAATAAAGTGAATTTGTGTTTTATTTGAAAAGTGAATAAGTTTTAATTATCGGACCAAGCCGAATATTACATTGGTGTCAGAAGTTGGACTAAGACTTATTGAGAATAAAACAGTGAACAGTGATTAAATTATTTTGTGTAAAGTAGTGAAGTTTGAAATAAAAATGAGTAAAGTTTTGAAAGATTTAACTGTCCTTGAGCTAAAGGCCGAACTAAGCAAACGTGGCTTAAGTGGGACAGGAGTAAAAAACGAACTCGTTAAATGGCTGCAGAAATATCTGGAGCAGCAAAATGAAGACCCGAATACATTTGCTTTCGAATTTGAAGCAAAAGTGGAAGAGGTAAATACAAATGACACCTTATCTAACATGGTGTCTCTTCTTCTAGCCAAATTTTATGAAAAATGAAAAGAATGTTCTCAAACAATTTGAAGCTCAAAGAAATGAGCAGAAGCAGGAGCAAGAGCATGTTCTCAAACAACTAGAGGCCCAAAGAAACGAGCAGAAGAATGAGCAAGAGAATGTACTCAAACAACTAGAAGCTCAAAGAAATGATGTTCGGGAGCGGTTTGACGAACAGAAAAATCTTCTAGTGTCGTCAAACGTTCGAAGAGGCTGGTTGTCTGTCTCTGTGCTAGTCTTGTTTTTCTTGTTTTTTTTTTTGTCCCGCCCACGTCCCTCGCGTCAATAGAAAAATAATTTCACCAAAACAAAAAAAAAACACATAAAAAGAAAGAACCAAAACCACATGCAATAGAATCAAATAAAAATCAAATAAAAAGCAAATCAGTGATAAACAACAACCAAACACACAAAGAAATATAAAAAAAAAAACGCACCGACTAAAAAGTCACAAAAAAAATACCCACTAGCCTAGCCACAAGAGCACAGTAAGTATAAATCCCGTTCTCTTTGTTTCCCATTGTACAATTGCATGGCTTATTATATGCATTGCATTGCATCGAGCTTTCACAACTCATGGAATGTGTATATGATATGTCGTCAATAACAGATGAATAGAGTTTTGCTGTTTGAATTCCAGGGTCGGATCGATTCACGCGGCCCTTAAGGCATAACACTAGCAGTGGCGGTGAATCGTAAAGATTCTTTGTATTCAATTCAGTCATTCTTTTAGGTCTCGTCTGTTTTGGTCTTTATACAATTACAATTATGAATTTATTTATCAAGGCGATAGCTCAACACATTAAGAACAGATCTTATAAAATAGCGCAAGCTTCAAATTACATAGCAAATTATTTGAGATTTTAGATTTGATGTAGATTATATTTACTTTGGTTTTATAAATTTAAATCATTCAAAAACAAGAAAAGAAATGAAAATTTAAGATAGAATAAATAAATTGTACCGTGGCGTCAGTCACTTCCGTACATTTGCATACGGCAGAATGTGGAAGTGCCCGGGAATGGAGCGATACACTTAATTGTTATAAGTGTATGTTAGATAAAATTACTGTTGTATTTTGAATTTAAATTAACTAAAAATTAACTGAAATATTTGTCGTTCAAAAAATATTATATATTATTGATTAATTCGAATGAACACATCAATATTAGAAATCGATCATTAAAAGAAAATAAAAATAGAAGATAAACAAAGCTTTGTTTATCTGTACCGTGGCGTCAGTCACTTCCGTACATTTGCATACGGCAGAATGTGGAAGTGCCCGGGAATGGAGCGATACACTTAATTGTTATAAGTGTATGTTAGATAAAATTACTGTTGTATTTTGAATTTAAATTAACTAAAAATTAAC
Source organism: Sphaerophoria rueppellii (assembly GCA_920937365.1). Taxonomy (NCBI): domain Eukaryota; kingdom Metazoa; phylum Arthropoda; class Insecta; order Diptera; family Syrphidae; genus Sphaerophoria; species Sphaerophoria rueppellii. The sequence continues at coordinate 59,124,559 of CAKKXW010000004.1, read as the reverse complement.
TGAAATATTTGTCGTTCAAAAAATATTATATATTATTGATTAATTCGAATGAACACATCAATATTAGAAATCGATCATTAAAAGAAAATAAAAATAGAAGATAAACAAAGCTTTGCAATTATTGGAATATGGAAAAACCAAGCGGAAGCAAGAAGGTAAATGGGTGAAAAGGTAATATTTCAGATCCATTTTTTCTCTACCAGCTGAGCCCTCGATATAAATAAATATGTAATAAATAAATAAATAAATAAACAAACAAATAATTTAATAAATAAATAAATAACGCAAGCAAACATTGGTTTAATACACTAACATACAAAAGCAAAGTTAAACAAAATCATTTAATCATCACTGGGTGTCCAGGTACTGCTTCAACCTTATCCTAAACAGCCTAATACATCCTATCTTACGAAGCGATATAGGAAGAACATTCCACAAACGAACAGAAAAAACAAAGAACTGCCGATTAGATACCAAATATGTGCACCGAATTGGTGTCAAGTTATGCGCCCGAATAGAGCGCGACATACAAATTTTGTTATGAAGGTACAATGGTTGATGGGTTTGCATAACATTATGAAGGAAAATTAATGTTCTAAACTGAAGCAGATGTTCGAATGAAATACCGTGAATTAATTTCGCATAGCTAGAGACATGATCATATTTTCTCAATCCATATACGTATCGTGCAATACTATTATAGGCAACATTTAATTTTCGTTTATGGACAAAATCGCAATTACAATAAATTTCGCAACCATAAAGCAATATTGGAAGAATAAGCGTTTTTGCAAGAATTATTTTAGTTTTTAAAGGCGTTATTTTTTGGCTTGCCCATAGCATACGCAGACTCCCATAAACCTTTGCAAGCGTCAAACGAATGTGATCATTCCAACAGAGTGTTGTGTTGAAGGTTATGCCAAGATTTTTTGCTAATTTCACATATTCAATTGGTGAGCCGTTGATGTATAGTTTTGGAAAGTAAGAAGTATCTACACTCGTTCTTGAAATAGCTAAGCACTTCGATTTGGCGGGGTTCAAACACAAACCATTCGTTTGTGACCAGACCATAATCCGACTAAGATCATAATTAACTTCAAAAGCCGCATTTTCCAAAAGCCCTAGAAAGCCAGTAAGATATGGTCAAGAAGTCATAAAGAACAGTGGACCAAGTATTGAATCCTGGAGTACACCATTATTCAAAGTCAGAAAACCTGATGTACAGTTATTTACCACGACTGCTTGAGATTTGTTGTTCAAATAAGATGACACGAGTTTTATAGAAGATGAAGAGAAATTGAATTGACTCTCAAGTTTCCTACATAGAAAATAATGGTTCACCGTGTCGAACGCCTTAGAGAAGTCTAACAATACAAGGACAGTTATGTTTTCACTATCAACGGCTTGCCTTATGTCTTCAACTACATTTATCAGAGCAGTCGTGCAGCTATGCTTCGGACGAAAACCAGATTGGTTTTCACAAAGCAGGTTGTTGTCTTTCAAATATTGACGGATTTGTGAATTTAAAAGTTTTTCAAAAATCTTTGAAAAGAATGGTAAAATGGAAATTGGACGAAACTCATTCTGAGCTTTAGGCACAGACACAACTTTTGCCTTCTTCCAGGAACAGGGAAAAACACCAGTCATACTGATGTTATTAAACAAATGCGTTATTGGTTTTAAGATGTAGGGAAGGATGGCTTTAGCAAATACAGGATGAATTTCATCAAAACCAACTGCATTGCATTTTACTGAAATGCAACTATTAAGGACATCAGTCTCATCAACAGCCACGAAACTAAAACTATTAGTGGAGTAGGGATTATGACTATGAAGGCTGTGCATCGGGGTAGAAATTGGCTGCTCTATTGGAGTTGGGGTAGGCAAAGTGGTGAAAGTTCTATTAAGCTCCTCACACTGAAATCGTTATTACGGGCGATTTCAATGTACACAATTCTTCGTGGCTTCTCCATTTGGGGCAGACAACACCCGAAGGAATGTGTGCTGAGATCTTTGCTGAGTTTAACCACCTAACTCAGCTTGTCACCGAACCCACTGGAATATCGGACATTAATGGCCAAGCGGAAAATACTCTTGACTTTTTTCTTACGTCTGACCCTGATAAATACACTATCAGTGTATTAACGCCCCTAAGCAGATCAGACCATAGTATTATATCTGCAAATTTCTCGTGTCAAGCTAATCCAGTTAGAGAAAGAGCTCCGAAGAGAACCGTGTGGCAATACGAGAAAGCCAACTGGGACGGTCTAAACAACTTTTTCCGGATCTTTAACTGGTCACTATGCTTCTTCGATAGTGACGTAGACTCCAGCGCAGATATGATAACTAATATGATTATTTTGGGAATGAAAACTTTTATCTCGAATAGGGTTAAAAGCATCAAACCCAAGGAAAAATCATGGTTTGATTTAAGCTGTAAAGAGGTTATCAGGGAAAAAGAAGTAAAGTTCCGGTGTTTTAGAGCCAACCCAACTGAGGAAAACCGGAACAAGTTCACACAAGCCAGGAAGGCTTGTAATGCCCATATTCGGCGGACCAAATTTTTACATGACCAAAAATTAAGGAAAAAAATACTGCAATGTCCCAAAGGCAGTAAGAATTTTTGGTCATTTGTAAAAAATATGAAGAATTCTTCTTCTTCCTCGGTCCCTACGCTCGTTGACAATGACATTCCAGTTGTTAGCTCTCTCGCGAAAGCTAACCTTTTTGCAAGGCAGTTCGCGGCCAACTCTTCTCTGCCAGAAAGTGTCATGACTCCTCCAGTTCTTGAGCGCGTCAATGATTTCATGGGACAAATCTTCTTCCGCACTTGAGCTGTGGCGAGAGTCTTAAAGGATCTCAACATACATAAATCCACTGGTCCGGATGGTATCCCCGCTGAGGAAGTGTTCTTCCACGCTTGCAAAACCCCTGTGTTAGCTTTTCCATCTATCCTATTCTATTCTGGGCTCGTTCCGAGCAGTTGGAAAACAGCATTTGTCCAGCCTATTCCAAAAAAAAGGCGAATCTTCTTCTCCCTCCAATTATCGTCCAATTGCACTTACGTCCCTTCTTTCTAAGGTCATGGAAACGCTGATAAACTATCAGCTCAATAAATATCTCGAATGCTTCTTAATGACCGGCAGTACGGCTTTCGCAGCAACAGGTCCACTGGTGATTTGATGGTTTATCGCACCGAACAGTGGAACAAATCTTTACATCGTTTTGGAGAAAGTAAGATTGTTGCGCTTGATATTTCAAAGGCATTTGATAAAGTCTGGCATCTTGCTCTTTTATCGAAAATGCGTGCCTTCGGTATAGATGAATCCCTTCTTCGTTGGATTAGAAACTTTCTTTCGAACCGTTCAATACAAGTTGTATTGGACGGTTTCAAGTCTGAAACCCACAATATAAATGCTGGCGTGCCCCAGGGCTCCGTTTTGTCTCCTGATGTATGTATAGGCTGGTAACACTGTCACTGTCTCATGCTGCTGATCTTCTGTCTATCTCTTTATAAGCGTAGAAATAAGATAGCGAGTTAGTTGTATCATAATTGTCAAATGAGAAAGACCTTGAATAAATTGCATATCATACAATACAACATGGCGCAGCCGAAATAAAACCAATAAAAACCTACGCCGAAAGTTAATAATTGTAAAATAAAATATAAAGACAGTGTAAAAAAAAAGAAAAAGAAATATAAAAAGTAATTAGCTAAACGAGCATAAAGACAGACAAATAATAATTAATTGTGATGAGTGACTTTAATTTTCAAAAGCCGGGTCCATTATCGATGGACGTCAATATGAAAGGAAACTGGAGAAAGTTCAAGGCTATGTGGGACGTGTATGTGATCGCTTCAAAAACAAAAAACGAAAGTGAAGAAATTCAAGTTGCTCGATTTCTTTCTTGTGCTGGAGAACACGCTATCGAAATGTTTGGTACCCTTGGATTGACGGAGGAGAATAAAACAAAAATTACTGAAGTGGTGGAAGCATTTCATTTGTACTGTGTACCAAGGAGTAATGTTGTATATGACCGATATCTCTTCTTCTCACGTTATCAACAAGATGGGGAGCCTTTTGAACACCTTTTCTCAGATGTTTCAAAATTGGCAGAGAACTGCGAATTTGAATGTCAAAAAGAACAAATTATTCGGGATCGAATAGTCATTGGCATAACGGATCACAACGCAAGATTGCAGTTACTGAAACAAGACGGTTTAACCTTGACAAAAGCAAAAGAGATTTGTCGTGTGGCTGAAGAAACGGGAATTCAAGCGAAACGGATGGAGAAAGAACGAGCATCAGTGGCAGCAATGAAGACAACGGCGAGTGATCGAGATGAAAATATGTAAATGTTAATTCTGTTAATTCTAGTTCATATTTCAGATTTGAGAAAAAGAGGGGAGATCAGCACAGACACATGAGTTATCAAACTAATAAAAAAGCAAATTCGGTTTGTCCCAAATGTAATCGATATCATTTATTCGGAAAATGCCCTGCCGAGGGCAAGAGATGTATGTCATGTAGGAAATTAAATCATTTCGCAAATGCTTGCAGGAATCGGAATAATTTTTCGAATAGAAGGTTAGTCAATGAGGTGCGAGACAACTATAATGAAACTGTGGATTTCTGTGTTGATACTGAAGATGACGGTTCTGTAATGTATGTGAGTGCTGTGGGTATGCTTGGTGATGGTGGGGGTTCTCTGAAAAGTTGGTATGAGAAATTGAAAGTTATGAACCTGAACATTGATTTTAAGTTGGATAGCGGTGCTGAGGTCAATGTCATACCTCAAAACTTGGTTGAAAGATTAGGTAAAATGAGCTCCATAACGCCAACCTCAACAAAACTAGAAGCATATGGGGGTTTCCAAATTCGTACAGTGGGTTTAATTGTTTTGCGCACGGAACATAAAAATCGGGTTGATGATGTTGAATACATTGTAGTCACTGGTGCGTAGACTTCAATTTGATTTGTAGGATAGAGGGGCTCGAAAAACAAGAAAAGAACGAGTTTTTCTACAAGTACAAAGATGTTTTTCAAGGCTCAGATCGATTCCCCGATAAATGTGATTTGATATTGAAACCAAATGCAATACCAGTCAATAGACCGCCCCGTCGTATACCATTAGGGTTGTATGAAAGAGTGGAGTCTAAGCTTAACGAGATGGAGAAGAAGGGGATTATAAGTAGAAGAGAAGAGCCATCCGAATGGTCGCACCATCTTGTGGTCGTAGAAAAGGCTAACGGTTCTTTGAGACTTTGTTTAGATCCAGGTGAGCTAAACAAACAGTTGAAGGATGAACATTTTTAATACCAACCATAGAAGATTTTCGGTATGTTATCAACGGGATGAATTATTTTTCAGTTTTAGATTTGAAAGAAGGGTTTTGGCAGGTTGGTCTTACAGAAGCTTCCAAAGAACTAACTGTATTTAGTGCCCCCTTTGGTGCCTTCCAATACACTTCCTTTTGGTATAAAGGTGGCTCCTGAAAAATATCAAAAACTAAATATGAAATATTTTGGGAATCTTCCGGGGTGTTTTATTTATATCGACGACATAATAGTGGGGGGAAAAACACTGCAAGAGCATGAAATAAATGTAGAGAGAGTTATGAACAGAGCGCGAGAAATTAATATTAAATTCAATGAGGATAAAGTGCAGTACTGTCAATGTTCAGTAAAGTACCTGGGGCATATTTTCAACGGGAATACGATATCACCTGATCCTAGTAAGATAGAAGCAATGCTTGAAATCAAAAACCCAAGAGATAAAAAAGAATTAGAAAAAATAATGGGGACATTTAATTACTTGCGTTCTTTTATACCTAATTTCTCAGAGCTAAATGCATCATTACGGGAACTATTAAAAAAGAATATCGAAGCATTCTTTAATAAGAGTGATAAGCATTCTTTAATCTTAGACAAATTAAAGAATATTTTCAAATCTCATGCAGTATTGCATACGTTTGATCCTCATTTGCCGACTATAATTCAAACAGATGCATCACAAACGGGTCTTGGTTGTTGTCTAGTTCAAAACGATAAACCGGTTGCATATGCCTCTAAAAGTCTCACCGAAACTGAGACCCGTTATGCACAAATAGAAAAAGAGCTACTGGCTATTGTGTATGCCTGTGAGAAATTCAATCGATATATATATGGGCGGAAGGTTGTCGTCCACAGTGACCACAAACCTTTGGTATCAATCATGAAAAAAGAAATCAATCAGGTTCATTCACATAGGTTGCAACGGATGAAGTTGAAGTTAGCAAGATATGAACTTAGTGTGGTGTATGTGCCCGATTATTGCATGTAGCTGACCTTTTATCGAGGAATTCTGTCGATGACAAAACAATTAATACAGAAAGTCCTTTGAAGGAATTAATACACAGTATTAATATGAGTGATGCGAAAAAAAAATTTCAAGATAGTACTAAAAAAGATGAAACATTACAAAACTTAGTACAAAATTATAAGAACGGGTGGCCTTTAAAGAAAGAAAAACTAAGCGATGACATGAAGCATTTTTGGAATTTAAAAGACCGAATTTACGAAGAAGACAATTTAGTATTTTTTGATCAACGTGTCATGGTTCCTAAGGATTTAATTCAAGAGATGTTGAACATCTTACATGAATCATTTATTTTTTAACTACAGCCAATCTAGTATTAGACTACGGCAACCTCTGAGCCAAATCTTTAGCAGGTCCAACTATGGTGGTAATAGTCCTCTAAATCAGTTAATTGTCATATACAATAAATTTTATTTTCTCATTAATTCTGTAAATGAGAACTTGAAAAGTATACAATTCAAAACCTTGTTTTTTAGATCTATTGAACTTGTTTAATTTTTGTTTACTGTTAAGTTATATTTAATAATTGTAACGTTAGCATTTAACGATTTCTAAATAAATAAATAAATAAATAAATAAATAAATAAATGAATCACATACGGGGATTACTAGGACAACAAATAGGGCGAAGGAGGTCATGTACTGGCGTCATATGGATGATGACATTCAGAATTTCATTAGTAAATGTCGAATCTGTGAAAGATTTAAACCACAAAATAAAAAGCATTCCTTGAAACCTCATACAATACCCACATTGCCATTTCAGAAAATAGGGATTGATTTCTTTGAATTTCAGGGCAGATCATATTTAGTCGCTATAGACTATTATTCAAAATGGATCGAGGTATTTCATGTAAGAGATAAAACTGCTAATAGTGTTACGAAAGTTTTGAACAAAATATTCTCCATTCATGGTATTCCTAATATAATCATCTCAGATAACCAACCATTTAATTCGTTCACATTGAGAAATTTTGCCACCCTTATGAACTTTGATTTCATATATAGTAGCCCACGATTTCCTCAATCAAATGGACTAGCGGAAAAGGCGGTCCATATCGTGAAAAATATGCTGAAAAAGGCTAACAATGGAGACATAGATTTAGCTCTGTTGGATTATAGATCTACCCCGATTCCAGGAGTGGGACTGTCTACTGCAGAGATGTTAATGTCAAGGAAGTTGAGAACAAAACTTCCTATTCATGAGAGGAAATTAAAGCAAGTCACGCCGTCCGATGTACCAAGGTTTTTAGAAGAAAAACAAAAACGAATGGTTAGTGTTTCTCGTCCCAGAAGAGAACTTGATTTGAGAAAAGGGGATAATGTAGTTGATAGACATAACAACAAATGGGAACCAGGGTGCGTAGTAGGACAACATGATACGCCGCGATCATATTGGTTAAGAAACGAGGGTAACAATATAGTTCGACGAAATACAACACACCTTAGAAAATCTTTAAATGCACCTCAGATAATATTGCCTTGCGACCACAATTCAACCGAGAAATCTTTCTTACCAAGTAATACAGAAGACACTACTTTAAACACCCAGCACCCTATTCAACAATAAGACAATTTACAGGAAGATATTGGTAGACCAGAGAACCAAGAGTTAGACCACTCCACATACACTACTAGATACAGTCGGTCAGTAAGAAGACCGGATTTTTCCAGGCCTTCATAGGTTGAATTAAGATATCTAAAAATATTATTACAGAAACAGAAACAGATATACATATTTAAATGAATTATATACAAAAATGAATTATTACTTAAAAAAAATATATATATACTAGCAAAACCCCTGCCCGCTTCGCAGGGCTTCGGCCCACAACGGTTCGGAAATTAGAGATTGGCTATCAATGAGATTTTTATTTGTAAAAATAAGAAAACTTTATGTTCTTTACGCATTATTTGAAAAAAAAAATATCTTAAAGTCAACACTTTGCTCGGGCAAGAAAAATTGAACACCACTTAAATACAAAGTTAGCCTTTTTTTTAACCGTCAAAAAGTAACTTTGTCTTAGAAGGATTATTTTCTAAGAATATGACCAAGAATCACATCCCAAAGTATATGGCAGACAAATTACAGGATACCCTGTATAGTTAACCATGAGGAAAAACAGAAATTTCTAAATGAAAACCACATATTTTTAAAGATTGACCTTGCGTCTTATTTATTTTTCATGGAATTCAAGTCGAACAGGAAACTAAAGACGTATGCCATTGACTTCTTCACGGCTAGTCTTGTAATACTGTAAAGTTTAAGTTGATTGATGTCCCGATACATAGTAATGCTCATACCATCAGAGTTAAAAAATGTGGATGCAAAAAATTCAAAAACTCCGTCTCGTTGTAAAATTTACTACATCGTTTTCATTCATAATTGTGTCAAACCACTCAAACGACTTGTGGGCAAAAAATTATGAATTTCAGATCATATTGATGCTTAAATTAATGATAACAAAAATGATTTCCCCATTCTACCGGGTGCATCACAAAAATATATACCACCACTCAGACTGATCACACCTTGCATATCTAATGGTGTCATACACATAGGTACTTTTGTTGATCGGCTCAATAGTTTGTTGTCGAGCAACCAATTCAATTGTGGCAATGCTTTATTCGCAAAACGGTTTTTTCGTAAGCAACTGGCACATTTCAATTTGAAAGCATTCAATTCCCCATCAGATTGGCATTGTCTGTTTGTGGCTTAAATTTGAGCACACAATGTTTTTCAGACAATAATTATACGTAGAATACCTCCAGTTCGTTAGTGTTGATTAAATTTTATTAATGACACATTCCATAAACATTCAAAACGTTATAAATAACAAATAACAATATAATTAACAACCCACTAAAAATAAATAAGATATATTTACATACATATTTTCATACCCTAGAAATTTCATATATCAAAACAACGTTTGCCGAGTCAGCTAGTTCAAAAATTTTTTAAATTTTTTAACAATTGAACCAATTATGATTTGAAAAGTATACATTTTATTTTTGCTAAACCTTCTACCCTAAAACCTCTTGCATTTAGAGAAAAAATTAGGAAAATCGGTCAACCAGTGTGCCCGGTTAGTCTGCTATTACACGATGCCTCACGGCTCACGGCTCACATGAGTGCGAAAAAGAAAGCAGATGTGAGAAAATGAGATGCAAAAAAAAAAAATTCCGGTGAGTCTCGGGCAAATTTTTAGTAGACTCACTTTGACGTTTCATTTTTCTCATATTCGTTTTATGCTGTTCTTTTTCATTCGATTTTCTTGTTGCTAGGATAAATACATCGGATTTGTTTGAAAACCAGAGAGGAGTTTCAGACAAATTCAAATTCAAGCTAACGAGAAGGAGCATTTAAAACAAAACAAACAATAATTGTCAAGTTTGAGGCATGGGCACGAGTCAACGTGTAATAGCGTTTGCCTCAGCGAATAAAAATTTATAAGGAAATTCAAAAGTGAGACGTGAGTCGTGAGTCAACGTGTAATAGGGGACTTAGTGAACGAACACAAAAAATAGGTTGTTCTTTTATATATATAGATACAGATAAAAATATTATTATATATATAAACATAGACATTTAAATTAATTATATAAAAACAAGAATTATATACAAGCATGAATTATCATTTCATATTTTAGGTATATGTTAATTTAGAGAATATATTATAAATCACTATAAAAAAAAATATATACAGATAAATATATATACTACATATATGTATAAACATAGATATTTAAATAAACTCAAATGAATTATTATTATACATAAAAAAAAAATGTACAGAGAAAAATATTATTATTACATTATTATATATATATATTTAACTTAATCATTTATGCACCGATGCACTTGGAAACATATCTCTTATCCTGCTATGACTAAAAGAGGGGGATGATGTATGTATAGGCTGGTAACACTGTCACTGTCTCATGCTGCTGATCTTCTGTCTATCTCTTTATAAGCGTAGAATTAAGATAGCGAGTTAGTTGTATCATAATTGTCAAATGAGAAAGACCTTGAATAAAGTGCATATCATACAATACAACATCTCCGACCCTCTTTCTCATTTTTATTAATGATCTCTTGTCTGTTACTTCTAATCCAATAAATTAATAAATTGTTTCGCTGACGCTAGTACACATACATAGCTTCTCATATTCGTTTCCAGATTCACATCCCTTCTCTTCGGATGTGGAACTGCAACGGCAAAACATGATAAGTTCATTAAACTCTGACTTAAACAGCATTGTCCAATGGGGAATTAAGAACCGTGTAGAGTTTAATGCTTCGAAAACTCAATGCTGTCTGGTATCGTTGAAGCGAGATATACCCCCTCCCCCCTGCCACTGTCCATGAGTGGCACTTGCATCAATGAGACCGAACATCTCGAGATTCTTGGTATGTGCATCACTGACCACCTCTTGTGGTCCGAGCACATACGCGATGTCGCCAAAAATGCCGCAAGATGTTTGGGTTTCTTAAGACGGTGCAAGAAATGTTTCTCCCCGTCTGATCTGGCTATTATCTATATAACCTATATCCGTCCAAAACTTGAGTACAATTCACATCTCTGGGCTGGTGCTCCAGCTACTTACTTAAGCCTCTTGGATGGAATTCAAAAAAGAGCTGTAAGAATCATTGGTGATAGAGAGATCACTGACGCATTCACCACTTTAGACCACCGTCGTAACGTAGCTAGTCTCTCCTTGTTTTATCGATACTTTTACGGAAATTGCTCTAGTGAAATAGCCAGTTGCATTCCTCCCCTCAAACAATTCGCCCGTAATACTCGCGCTTCTAGGAATGCCCATCAGTTTACCCTCGAGCCAAACTTCGGACGTACTCTCAAGTATAGGGAATCATTTTTTAGCCGTAATACGCGAATGTGGAACTCTCTTCCATACACTATCTTTCCCAGTCACTACAATGTTCAAGAATTTAAGACCAATGTACACCGACATCTCCTTTCTAACCCGTTCCCTTCTTCCTAATGCACTCACTGTGTCTCTGGCATAAAAAGGGTATAAAAATCCCTTGAGTGGGTGCAAATTATATAAAAAAAAATGTGCACGACTGGGTCGTACGAACTTGCTCCTGCATGCTAAAACTAAATATTTATGATTACTTAAATTGCAAAAGGTAGTGTTAAAATAAGAGATATACTTTAAGCAATTCTGATTACACTCTAACTTACAGCTTACACTAAACTCAAAAAAAAAAAAAAAAAATATATATATATATATAAAAATAATTAGAATTTATTTTAAAAAAATTAAAATTTGGAAATGTACCTCGTATATACATTTGATTCAAAAAATTTAAATGCCAAACAAATTCAAACCTTATTCTTGATTTATTGAAATTTTTTTTTGAAAATCGTCGGAGCCGTTTTTTTTTTAAATTAATTTTTTATATATAAAATTTTTCAAAAATATCTTAAAATTAATTTGGGTATGAAGTTTTCAAAACCATGTAAATATACATATTATACTCCAATTTGGATTTTTAAAATTGATCCGTTTTTGAGATACAGAATTTTGAAAAAAAAAGTTTAACATATTTTTTAAAAATCCAAAAAAAAAAATTGGAATTTTTTTAAAAACAAAATATTATTTAAACAATATATACGTACTTTCGAAAAAAACTTACACTGATCGGACTTTCAGTTTTCGAGAAAATCTAATAACAAAAAAACGGTTCTATGGGAGGTACCGTTTTGGAGCAATACAAAAATTTTTTTTTCACATAAAACACATGAATGTTTAAAAAAATCAAACTCGAGGAAGTTTTAAAAAAATCGTTCGGGCCGTTTTTGTGAAAAAAAAAGTTTTGGTTTTTGGCCAAAAAAATCGTATGGTGGCTACCCTAAATTTTGATCTTAAAACAAAAATAAAAAATTTGGGATATGACTTTTTGCTCAAACCTCTAATTTTCAAATTTGAAGTCAATCGGACCAGTAGTTAAGCCTGTAGATGCCTGTAAACTTTCCGACAGACAGACAGACGGAATAGCCGGACCCACTTTTTTCGACTTCTCTATCATCGTAACATCATATCTCATCCTCATCTCAATTTTTTTTTTTTTTACGAATTAAATACTTGCCATATATTCTATATGTTGCAAGTAAAAAAAGCAGATTTGCGGGTTTCGAAGAGAAAATCAATACTCTCGACGAGCGCGTCGAAAAACAAAATGCACGTATCGAGAAAATTGACGAACAAATCGAAACCATCACAAACGAACTAGAAAAAGTGAGTAAGATCAAAGCTCGAGAACCTTCTGGTGAGTGCTCAAGGAAGAGAGAAGTGAATCCTCCAAGTTTTCATATCCAGATTCCGTGGTCAATCTACAATAAACAGTTTGAAGTAGCAGCGTTAACAAACGGTTTGGACGATGATGAAAAATACATTGCTTTTACGCTTGCTTTAAGAGCTGCTGCTGAACTGCTACAAACCATCCCAGCAGAGAAGAGTGGTGACTTCACAGTTCTTGTAAACGCAATTGAACAGCGGTTTGGAGATAGCCAAATGACAGAAGTCTTCTGAGTTCAGCTAAACAACAGGTCACAGAAAAGAGGTGAAAATCTGCAGCAGCTTCAGGCAGATATCGAGCGATTGGTTCACTTGGCATACCCAACAGCTAGCAATGAGATAATAAATCAACTTGCTGTTGAAGTCTTTGTGAGAGATGTGGGCGATATAAATTACCAAAGGGCTATTCGCACTACCGGAAAGCGAACAATGGAAGCCGCAGAATAAGCTTCCCAAAACGTGCATCGCGTAAGAGAATTAGAGGTCCAAGAATGCTCTTGTCAGAAGGCTACTGTGGAAAGGAGTCAGCGAGACGGACCAGCACGATGCTGGAACTGCAATAAGACTGGGCATCTACACAGTGCAGATTACCGCGAAGAGGAACCGCATGCCAACACGCTGATTCCCACCCGGGAAACGAATAAGAACCAACTTCGAGGGGCAGAAGCTGGTTTCTGGTATCCATGTCCCCAGAAACGACATCCAGGTTTCTCAAACCAAACGCGACAACAAGAGCCTGACCGTGGAAGCAAGTATAAACGGCAACAAATGTGTGGCTATCATCGACACCGGTGCCACGGGTTCCATTGTACGGCGGGACCTCGTTAAGAAGACATGGCTCCACAACACCAATAGCTATCGTCTAAGGACTGCAACTGGAGAAGCCGCAAACGTTTATGGTGAAGTACGTCTTAAGATCCGGATGGCAGAGTTGGAATTCTCTCACCTGTTCCTGATAAGATATATGCGACGAGTGTATTGTCGGCGTTGATTTCATGAAAGATCACGGAGTGATATTAGACATCGGGAACCAAGTCCTGAAATATCGAAACATCGAGATTCCGATGATCTATGGGATCCACTCGTATGATACCTCGTTATCTGTGAAAACCGTCAACAAAGAAGATCTAATTTTGCCTGCTTCTTCAGAAGTATTCGTGTGGACGAAATTGAGGGGTAAGCCTGGTAGCCATCGATACCTCATGATCGAACCAGCATCTGTAAAGTCCTCCCAAAACGTCGACTCTCTTGTTAGACCTATAAGGAACATGTACATGGTTCCCGTACGAATACTGAACATCAAGCCGTACGAAGTAAAGCTTAGAAAAGGTGAGATTGTCGGACAATACGAATCAGTATCAGCGATAACAAGGATCAAAGAAGAAGAGTCAAGGCAATCTATGAAGTACGAAGAGGTGAGTTCCATAAAGACCAACATTCTCAAGTCATCTAATCTTGGTCTTGGTGTTGGAACTGGAGAAGGTCTCCTCGAAGAATTTGTAGACATCTTTTCGTCATCGCAAAATATGGCAGAACACAACTGGTTCAACATCGGATCAACACCGGGGATGCAAAACCGATCCGTCAACCTGCAAGACGCCTCCCACTAGCCAAACAAGGTGAGGTTGAAGAACTGGTAACCATCATGAAGGAAGAGGGTCTGATCGAAACTCTAAAAGCTTGTGGGTGTCTCCAGTGGTCCTGGTAAAGAAGAAAGACGGATCAACCCGCTTTTGCGTGGACTATCGAAGGTTGAATTATGTGACCAAGAAGGATAGCTACCCTCTACCTAGGATAAGTGATACTCTGGACACAATGGAAGGAGCACAATGGTTCTCAACTTTGGACCTGAAAAGTGGATACTGGCAAGTAGAAATCCATCCTGAAGACAAAGAGAAGACAGCGTTCTCAACAGGAAACGGGTTGTGGCAGTTCAAAGTGTTGCCATTTGGACTATGCAATGCTCTTGCGACTTTTGAGCGCCTAATGGAATGCGTCCTGCAAGGACTCACGTGGAAATCTTGCTTGGTCTATTTGGATGACGTCATTGTATACGGGAAAACCTTTGACGAACACTGTATGAATCTGAGAGCCGTGTTTCAAAGACATCGAGAAGCCCACCTCAAGCTCAACCCAGAAAAGTGTTCACTCTTCAAAACCGAAGTAAAATATCTTGGACATATCATCTCATCCCAAGGAGTTAAGACGGATTCTGATAAGGTTGAGACTGTGAAGAATTGGCCAACACCACAGGACAAGCATCAGCTCCGAAGCTTTCTGCCACCTACTATAGGCGCTTTGTCAAGAACTTTGCTGCGATCGCCAAGAGTCTACATCAGCTAACGGAACAGGGAAAACAGTTTAAATGGTGATGTGAGTGCGAGCGCAGCTTTCAAGAGCACAAGCAACGCTTGTGTAATGCATCAGTGCTGACCTACCCGACTCCCGGAAAACCGTTCATCATTGATGCTGATGCCAACAATGTCGGGATTGGTGCTTTATTGTCACAGGTACATGATGGCGAAGAAAAGGTGGTTGCCTATTGCAGCAAGGTACTCTCGAAGTCGGAAAGAAACTATTGTGTGACCAGAAGAGAACTTCTTGCACTGATTTTGGCAACAAAGCACTTCCATAAGTATCTCTATGGACAGAAGTGTCTTCTCCGAACCGACCATGGAGCACTAAACTGGATTTTGAATTTCAAGAATCCAGAGGGTCAAGTGGCGAGATGGATTGAGAGGCTGCAGACGTACGATTATGAAATCTAACATTGGAAAGGGAAGCTGCACTCAAATGCTGATGCACTGTCTCGGAGATCATGCAAACAAGACTGTAAGCATTGCAGACGCCAAGAACAAAAAGAAGTGGTTACTGTCCAACGAACCAGAGCCGATCCCATTTATGGCTGGAGCAACGACGAGTTGAGGAAGGCTCAACAAGAGGACCCAGATATCGAACCCATCCTCGCATGGAAGGAACACCAGGAAAAACCAGAATGGGCTGATATCTATGACAGAAGTCCGGTTCTGAAGGCCTATGGGCACAGTGGGATTCGCTTCATGTCCAAGAGGGTGTCCTTCGGCGTAAGTGGGAATCAGCTGAGGGAAAGTCCTATGTAATGCAGCTAGTCATACCGAGATCGAAGGTTTTGGACGTTCTGCGAGAGATGCATGATGGAGTTTCGGGAGGTCATTTAGGAGTAAACAAGACGTTGGAAAAGGTTCGACAACGATTCTACTGAATACATGCAAGTGAAGATGTTGAGAAGTGGTGCCGAAAGTGCGATATCTGTGCTGCCACCAAAGGGCCGAACAAAAAGAATCACAGCCAAATGCAGCAGTATAATGTCGGAGCACCCTTCGAAAGAATTGCAGTAGACGTGTCGGGTCCATTTCCGGAAACAAATAATGGAAATCGTTATATTTGGCGTTCCATTAGAACTGCACTCCGACCAGTGAGATTGGGATCGGCACATTCCTCTGTTTTTGATTGCGTATCGAAGTGCAAGGCATAGCTCAACTGGCCATACACCGTCTGAGATTATGATGGGAAAGAACATCAGACTGCCGAGCGAAATAAAATATGGGTGTCCCACATCGGAGCCGCAAGCCGAGGACGACTACATGGATGAACTCAAAGAAAGACTCCTTCAGATCCACGACGATACCAGGTTGAATATAAAGATGTTCAGTGACCGAATAAAGTCACGCTATGATATACGAGCGACAACAACAGAGTTCCAAGCAGGAGATCGAGTGTGGCTTTACAATCCCCATCGACAAAAAGGGTTGTCACCGAAACTTCAACGGGACTGGGAAGGTCCATATACAGTCATTACAAAAATCAACGACGTCGTGTACCGGATTCAAAAGGGAGTCAGAGGAAAACTTAAGGTTGTACATCGCGCTCGGCTACATCGCTACAGTGGTGATGAGAACGATGGAATTGTTCGGGACGATCAATTCTAAGGAGAGGGCAATGCAATACAATCTGTCAATCTATTGTAATGTGTACACATTTTGTGTCTCCGCCTTTCTATGTCTCTGTATGTCTGTTGTTATTATTGTAATGTGTACACACTTAATATCTCTACCCCTCTATATCTCTATTTGTCTATCTATATGTGTACAAACTGTAATGTGTATACACTATCCATCTCTGTCACTCTAATATTGTCTAATTGCTGAATAGTTATGTAACAAAATGTTTTATTTGTAGTTGTAAGTAATTGTGTTTACACTCTTTAGAGTTTCCCCTACACTCTAGTGGTTAAGAAGAGAACTTCGTTAAGCATCGAGAAGTTTCAGCGCCTACAAGAACCTAGTAGTTTTCTAGAACCTATTTGAGTTATATAAATACCCGCTTGGTGTCGAAGAAAGATTAATTGAATGTGAACTGCTATAAAGTAAAGACACTGTGTTTTGAAAGTAATAATTGAAAGTGTTGAATAAATGATTTTGTGAGTGATTTGAATAAAGTGAATTTGTGTTTTATTTAAAAAAAAAAAGTGAATAAGTTTTAATTATCGGACCAAGCCGAATATTACATTGGTGTCAGCATAAGGGATTAAAACTTATTAAGAATAAAACAGAGAGCAGTGATTAAATTATTTTGTGTGAAGTAGTGAAGTTTAAAATAAAAATGAGTAAAGTTTTAAAAGATTTAACTGTCCTTGAGCTTAAGGCCGAACTAAGCAAACGTGGCTTAATTGGGACATGAGTGGACAACTCGTTAAACGGCTGCAGGAATATCTGTAGGAGCAAAATGAAGACCCGAATACATTTGCTTTCGAATTTGAAGCAAAAGTGGAAGAGGTAAATACAAATGACACCTTATCTAACATGATGTCTCTTCTTCTAGCCAAATTTAAAGAGAATGAAAAGAATGTACTCAAACAACTAGAAGCTCAAAGAAATGATGTTCGGGAGCAACTACAAACCCAAAAGAATGATGTTGTCGAACAGCTACAAGCTCAAAGGAATGAACAGAAGCAAGAACAGCAGTATGTTCTACAGCGGTTTGACGAACAGAAAACCCTATTAGAAGGCAGGTTTGCGGACTTCGGAGAGAAAATCAATACTCTTGATGAGCGCGTCGAAAAACAAATTTCAACGACTAATGCACGTTTCGAGAAAATTGACGAACAAATCCACACCATCACAAACGAACTAGAAAAAGTGCGAAAGATGAAAGCTCGAGAACCTTCTGGTGAGTGCTCAAGGAAGAGAGAAGTGAATCCTCCAAATTTTGATGGTCAGATTCCGTGGTCAATCTACAAGAAACAGTTTGAAGCAGCAGCGTTAACAAACGGCTGGGACGATGTCGAAAAATACATTGCTCCTACGCTTGCTTTAAGAGGAGCAGCTGCTGAACTGCTGCAAACCATCCCAGCAGAGAAGAGTGGTGACATCACGGTCCTTGTAAACGCAATTGAACAGCGGTTTGGAAATAGCCACATGACAGAGGTCTTCCGAGTTCAGCTAAACAACAGGTCACAGAAAAGAGGTGAAAGTCTTCAGCAGCTTCAGGCAGATATCGAGCGATTGGTTCACCTGGCATATCCAACAGCTGGCAACGAGATAATAAACTTGCTATTGAAGCCTTTGTGAGAGCTGTTAGCGATATAAATCTCCAAAGGGCTATTCGAACTGCCGGAAAGCGAACACTACCAGAAGCATTGGCTTTCGCTCTGACTATGGAAGCCGCGGAACAAGCTTCCTAAAACGTGCACCGCGTGAGAGAATTGGGAGTCCAAGAATGCTCTTGTCAGAAGGCTACTGTGAAAAGGAGTCAGCGAGAAGAACCAGCACGATGCTGTAACTGCAACAAGACTGGGCATCTTCAATTAACAGTGCAGATTACCGCGAAGAGGAACCGCATGCCAACACTGAGCATAGAAATATGTCAACTGGTCAAAGTTACACCTTCAACAATGTTGCTTCCCAAATTGTTTCCCACCCTATCAACTCCGAGGGACAGAAGCTGGCTTCTAGTACCGATAGCTACAGAAACACCATCCAGGTTTCTCAAACAAAACGTGACAACAAGAGCCTGACCGTGGAGGCAAGTAAAATCGGCAACAAATGTGTGGCTACCATCGACACCGGCGCCACGGCTTCCATTGTACGGCGGGACCTCGTTAAGAAGACATGGCTCCACAACACCAATAGCTATCGTCTAAGGCAGCGGTCAGCAACAGGCGGACCGCGGTCCGCTTCCGGACCGCGAATGGTCAAACGGCGGACCGCGAAACCACGAAAGGTCAAACTTAGTCATACTACCGATTCAATTTAATAACATACTCGTATGTATGTAAATTTAAACAAAATTAAAAAATGCTTAACTATCTAACAAGCAAGTGGGTTTGCAACTGCCTTACGCAGTTTTAAATTGCTTATCAAGTATTCACAGACAAATAAATCAAATTGAAATACAAAATTTAAACAATCCCTGTTTTTTTTGTAGGTAAAATTCTCTCTGCTGTCGAATCGGTTGTCACTCTTACTGTAAGATCTAATTACGGAGCTTTCGTTCGATATCCATTCTTTTATAATTTTTTGTGCTTAAGAACGTTTTGTACCAATAATATGGATCCTAAAAAGCGAAAAGTGGACAGTGAAAATAGGAAGTTTCTGACCGAGTGGACTGCACAATATTGTTTAACGCTGCCTGATAAGCCTCGAGCGGTTCCAGTATGCCTCATATGCAATAAAACTGTTGCTATTGTTAAAAGTGCCAATTTAAAGCGACATTACGAAACAACTCATCAGCAATTCCACACAAATTTTCCTCTTGGCAGTGAAGCTCGTAAAGAAAAACTGAAGGCCCATTTAACTTCTTACAAGAAAATCACGAACTTATTAGTTCGTTACATGAGCGAGCAGGAAAAATGCACTGAAGCTGCGTTACGGGTGTGCTGGACGCTAAATAAACACCAGAAACCATTTTCAGATTCTTAGATGGTAAAAGAATGTATGTTGGAAGTGGCCACCGCACTTTTTGAAGATAAAAAGGATGTTGTCGCTGCATTTCGTAGTATCCCATTATCGACAAGAAGCAATACAAGAAGAACCGAAATTTTGGCTGCTGACATCAAAAGCACTTTACTTGAACTTCTACAAAAGGCACCTTGCTACGCCATAGCACTTGATGAATCATGTGACATTGTTGATGATGAACAACTGTCAATGTTTGTCAGATTTTTTGACATTAAGAGTCAAGTGTTCAGGGAAGAATTGCTAGCAATTTTGGCCTTTGAGAGGTAACACTCGCGGAGAAGATTCAACTGACGTTGCCCCAGCAATGATTGGCAAAGAAAACGGATTAGTAAAGAGAATAAGAGATAAGAATGCATGTCTAATATCTTATCAGTGTATAATTCACCAGGTATTTATTTGTTTATTTATATATTTATTATTATTATCATTATTATTATTATTATATTTTCTCTATTCACCAGGCAGCTCTTTGTGGAAAACTAAGTGCTACATTGAAAGAAGTAATTAACAGTTTGGTCAAGCTGATTAATTTTATAAGATCTCGTTCTGCTCTTCAGCACAGACAGTTCAACTTACGGACTTACTGCAACACAACAATATTCGTTGGCTAAGTAAAGGTCATGTTATTGAACGTTTCTGGATGATTAAGGAGCAAGTTATCTCCTTCTTCCAAAACTTGAATACGACGGAAGCAAGGAAGCACTTGGAGTTCATAACAAAAGAGCGCAATGTGCTAGCTTTGGCTTTTCTAAAAGGTATTCTGAAATATTTAAATGAGCTTAACATGCAGTTACAAGGTAATGGGAAATTAATATGTGATTTAATACAAAGCGTGTCCGCTTTTCGTCGTAAGCTGGATGTTTTCGAAAAAGACATTGCTAAAAAAGAGTTTATTCATTTCCCAACAATTCTTGAATATAAAAATAAGAACTCTGACCAAGAAGACATTGCAGTTTTTTCAAATTTTCTATCTGATCTAAAAAGTGAATTTGCTGTTAGATTCCAAGATTTTGCAGAGATTGGGAAGCTATCTCAATTCTTTAAATTGCCTTATGAAGTCACTGCAGAAGCAGAATGGACTGAAGTGGCTGTGAAGTTATTCGATGTTTCAAAAGCTTCATTAGAATTGGAATTAATTGACCTTCAAGAAGATATTTCCCTACAAATTTTTAAAACTGCACCCACAGAAGAATTTTGGGGGAAGCATGTTCCAGAAAAATATCAAAATTTGCAAAAAACTTGCTATCAACTTGGCTACTTTGTTTGGCTCAACATATATATGCGAATCGTCTTTCTCAAAAATGAATTTTTTGAAGAACAAATATCGTTCCAGATTATCTTACGCTCACCTTGATGACACTCTTCGCATTTGCTGCTCCCCGCGTGAGTCAAACTATAAAAAACTGGCTCAAGACCATCGTTGTAATTTTTCTCATTAAAATAAATAATATTTCAGTTACTTAAACAAAGCAAAATAAAAACTACAAAACTCTTTAGTTTTTTTTTCTGGACCTCGATTTAAATGTTTTCATCCTATCTGGACCCCACGTAAAACTACTTGCCGATCCCTGGTCTAAGGACTGCAACTGGAGGAGCCGCAAACGTTTATGGTTAAGTACGTCTTAAGATCCGGATGGCAGAGTTGGAATTCTCTCACCTGTTCCTGGTAGCAGATAAATGCGACGAGTGTATTGTCGGCATTGATTTCATGAAAGATCACGGAGTGATATTAGACATCGGGAACCAAGTCCTGAAATATCGAAACATCGAGATTCCGATGATCTATGGGATCCACTCGTATGAGACCTCGTTATCTGTGAAAACCGTCAACGAAGAAGATCTAATTTTGCCTGCTTCTTCAGAAGTATTCGTGTGGACGAAATTGAGGGGTAAGCCTGGTAGCCATCGATACCTCATGATCGAACCAGCATCTGTAAAGTCTTCCCAAAACGTCACCATTGGGAAGACTCTCTTGTTAGACCTATAAAGAACATGGTTCCCGTACGAATACTGAACATCAAGCCGTACGAAGTTAAGCTTAGAAAAGGTGAGATTGTCGGACAATGCGAATCAGTATCAACGATACTTAGTGAACACCTTATTGGGCTACTACGACATATTCATAAAATGAAAAACTGCGATATACGGCTAAAGAACTATTCTCTATACTTGAGCGTACGACCGAAGTTGGGCTCGAGTGTAAACTGATGGGCATTCCTGGAAGCGCAGGTATTACGGTTGAATTGTTTAAGGGGTGGAATGCAACTGGCTATTTCTCTAGAGCACTTACCGTAGAAGTAACGATAAAACAGTGAGAGACACGAAACGTTACGACGGTGGTCTAAAGGAGTGAATGAATCAGTGATGTCTCTATCACCGATCATTCTCACGGCTCTTCTTTGTATACCATCCAAGAGGCTTAAGTAAGTTACTGGAGCACCAGCCCAAAGATGGGAATTGTACTCAAGCTTTGGACGTATATAAGTCTTATAGATAACAGCCAGATCAGACGGGGAGAAAAATTTCTTGCATCGTCTTAAGAAACCCAAACATCTTGCGGCATTTTTGGCAACATCGCGTATGTGCTCGGTCCACAAGAGGTGTTCAGTGATGCACATACCGAGAATCTCGAGATGTTCGGTCTCTTTGATGCAAGTGCCACTCATGGACAGTAGCAAGGAGGGTATATCTCGCTTCAACGATACAAGACAGCATGGAGTTTTCGAAGCATTAAACTCTACACGGTTTTTAATTCCTTATTGGACAATGCTGTTTAAGTCAGAGTTTAATGAGCTTATCATATTTTGCCGTTGCAGTTCCACATCCGAAGAGGAGAGATGTGAATTTGGAAACGAATATGAGAAGCTAAGGGTACTATCGTCAGCGAAATAATTTATTGGATTAGAAGTAACAGACAAGAGATTATTAATAAAAATGATAAAGAGGGTCGGAGACAAAACGGAGCCCTGGGGCACACCAGCATTTTATATTAGGGGTTTCAGACTTGAATCCGTCCAATACAACTTGTATTGAACAGTTCGAAAGAAAGTTTCTAATCCAACGAAGAAGGGATTCATCGATAACGAAGGCACGCATTTTCGATAAGAGAGCAAGATGCCAGACTTTATCAAATGCCTTTGAAATATCAAGCCCAACAATCTTACTTTCTCCAAAACTATGTAAAGACTTGTTCCACTGTTCGGTGAGATAAACCATCAAATCACCAGTGGACCTGTTGCTGCGAAAGCCGTACGGTCATTAAGAAGCTTTCGGTCTTCGAGATATTTCTTGAGCTGATAGTTTATCAGCGTTATATGATCTTAGAAAGAAGGGACGTAAGTGCAATCGGACGATAATTGGAGGTAGAGGAAGATTCGCCTTTTTTTGGAATAGGCTGGACAAATGCTGTTTTCCAACTACTCGGAACGAGCCTAGAAGAATAGGATAGATGGAAAAGCTTACACAGGGGTTTTGTCAGCGTGGAAGAACACTTCCTCAGCGGGGATACCATCCGGACCAGCGGATTTATGTATGTTGAGATCCTTTAATACTCTCCCCACAGCACGAGTGCGGATGAAGATTTGTCCCATGGAATCATTGACGCGCTGAAGAACTGGAGGAGTCATGACACTCTCTGGCAGCGAAGAGTTGGTGGCGAACTGCCTTGCAAAAAGGTTCGCTTTCGCGAGCGAGCTAACAACTGGAGAGCCCTTGTCAACGAGCGTAGGGACCGAGGAAGAGAAGAATTCTTCATATTTTTTACAAATGACCAAAAATTCTTACTGCCTTTGGGACATTGCAGTACTTTTTTCCTTAATTTTTGGTCATGTAAGAATTTGGTCCTACGAATATGGGCATTGCAGGCCTTCCTGGCTTGTTTTAACTTGTTCCGGTTTTCCTCAGTTGGGTTGGCTCTAAAAGACCGGAACTTTACTTTTTTTCCCTGATAACCTCTTTACAGGTTGAATCAAACCATGACTTTTCCTTGGGTTTGATGCTTTTAACCCTATTCGGGATAAACGTTTTCATTCCCAAAATAATCATATTAGTAATCATATCTACGTCACTATCGAGAAGCATAGTGACCAGTTAAAGATCCGGGAAAAGTTGTTGAGACCGTCCCAGTTAGTTTTCTCGTATTGCCACACGGTTCTCTTCGGGGCTCTTTCTCTAACTGGATTAGCTTGACACGAGAAATTTGAAGTTATAATACTTTTCTGACCTGCCTAGAGGCGTTAATACACTGATAGTGTATTTATCAGGGTCAGACGTAAGAAAAAAGTCAAGCTTGGCCATTAATGTCCGATACTCGAATGGTTAGGTGGTTAAACTCAGCAAAGATCTCAGCACACATTCCTTCGGGTGTTGTCTGGCCCGAATGGAGGAGCCACGAAGAATTGTGAACATTGAAATCGCCCGTAATAACGATTTCAGCGTGAGGATACAGGGATACAATTCTTTGGATGGAGTCAGACAGAGCGTCAAATTCACGAGAAGTTGAAGCCCTGTCCAAATTTGGGCTTCGATAAAGAAAACAATAGTGAATGATGTGCTTATTTATGGTGAACTTAAACCACATAAAATTGAAAACAGGGTTGGAGCAGCATCCATATTGTGGAAGGATCATTCCTAATGTAAACGCCGAGACCATGGTGAAGGAAGAATAATGGCACTAAGCTATATCCATGAATGAGAAATTCAGTAGGATCGGAATTCTCCCCTACTTAGTTTTCACTCAGCGCCAAAACAGCTGGCCTGTTAGAAACAGTGTGGATGTACGTAGCAAGAAAATTCGTACGTAGCCCACGAACATTACAATAGTCAACTCTAAAATTTTCGATCATTGCAATATATAAACAAATTTAAAACCAAATCAGACGGAATCTAAGAGAAGCTGACAAATAAATAACAGGTTTCTTTTCGAATCAACGTCCCCGCTAGTGTTATGCCTTAGCGGTGGCGTGAGTCGATCCGACCCTGGAACTCAAATAGCAACTTCTCTATTCATCCGTTGTTGCTAGCATAACATATGCATACATTGCACGAGCAAAAAAAAAACTCATTGCAATGTAACGCATATAATAAGCCATGCAACTGTAAGAGATAGGGAAAGAGTAGGGTGGGTACTCACATGTGCTGTGTAGGCTTATAGATTTTTTTTGGTTTGAGTGGTGCTGCTTTTTTTTTACTGTTTTTTGTTTTATTGTAATTGTTGTTATTAGTTTGTTGTTTTGTTGATTGGAGATGATTTTTTTTTTCTATTTATGTTGAAACTATTGTTTGTTTTATTTTATATTGGGTGGACGACACGACGACGACGTAACAAATTACGAGGAGAACCTCCCCATCGAGGACACTGGCACAACTCGTCAACGGATTTGTAGTTGGGACTCGATTCAGGAGGAAGGTCTTGAGTTTCAACTCAGTGAATGAGCGCATCACTACAGTACACTACACTACTTCGAATCAAGGCTAAATTCACCAACATCAGGCTCATCTGCGCTCACGCCCCCACTAAGGAAAAAGATGAAGACACCAAAGACAGGTTCTACGAGCTCCTCGACAAGACCTATGAGCAATGTCCTAGCTATGACATTAGAATCGTCTTTGAAGATTTTAATGCTGAGTTAGGTAGAGAAGAAATCTTTGGTGGAATAATCGGACGACATAGCCCACACAACACCACCTCCGATAACGGATTTAGGCTAATCGACTTCGCTGCGGGGCGAAACGTAATGGTAGCAGGTACGCGTTTCCCACATCTCTATATCCACAAGGGAACATGGAAATCTCCTGACCAATCAACCCTCAACCAGATTGATTTCATTGCGATCGACGCACGACACTTCTCTAGCATGCAACATGTCCGCACATTCCGAGGTCCCAACATCAGCTCGGAATACTACCTTGTTGCCTTGTTGTAGCCGAGGTACGAATGCGGATATCCCGATCAAGGCCAACACGCGAAAATGCTAGGAGGAAATTCGACGTCAAACGGCTACAATCACAGAGATGCCGCCTCTGAAGTGCTAGGGTTTACACGGCCACCACAACGAAATCCCTGGTTTGACGATGAGTGTCGGCGAGCGCATGCAGCTAAACAAGAGGCATACAAAGCGGTGCTGCAAAGAAGGACACGAGCAGCTCGTGAGCTCTACGAGCAGAAAAGGAAATATGAGATAGTCACAACAGGAACGAGGTTCGAAAGTTCTACAAGAAGGTGAAACAAACCTCCAGGGCTTATACACCCCTAACCGAAGCCTGTAGAGACCATCATGGAAACATCGTAGTGGAACCGTAGTCAGTGCTGATGATATGGAAAGACCACTTTTCCAAGCTGTATAATGGCGATGACGAGCAAACCTCCGCCAGCAATACAAAACCATTAAATTTGGGTGCAGAAGGCCAACAATTCCACCCACCCGACATGGACGAAGTGAAGTTAGCGATATCTAAACTTAAGTCGAACAAAGCCGCTGGAGCAGACGAGCTAACCGCTGAGATCCCCTGAACTGCACCAATTACAGAGGTATGGGTCTCTTTAACATCGCCTACAAGATCTTGTCTGCCGTGCTGTGTGAACGTTTGAACCCCTTCGTCAACAACCTGATATGTCCTTATCAGTGCGGCTTCAAACCCGGAAAGTCCACCATCTATCAAATATTCACCCTACGGCAAATCTTGGAGAAGACCGAGGAACTTCAAATCGATACCTACCAACTTTTCATCGATTTTAAGGCCGGGTATGACAGCGTCTATAGAGACCAATCATATAAGGCAATGTCTAGTTTTGGCATTATGACAATGAAAAACTACCGCTGTTCCATCATGGTCGGAAAAAAACATAACTGACGCATTTGATGTCAAAAAAGGTTTTAGACAAGGCGATGCGTTGTAATGCTTTTTCTTCAACATAATTCTTGAAAATATTGTGCAAAGCTCCAACGTCAATACCAGAGGCACAATCTTTCAAAAGTCCGTCCAGCTACTAGGATACGCAGACGACATTGACTTAATTGGAAGAACACAGCGTGATTTCAGTGGAGCGTTTGTGAATCTTGAGCGGAGGCCAGGAAGATGGGTATAGCGGTTAACGAGGGCAAGACCAAGTTATTGCTGTCGACAAGAAAGGACTACCAACATCAACGTCTTGGAGCAAACGTCAGCATAGACAGATTTAACTTCGAGGTAGTTAAGGACTCAGACAACAACGCCAGCGCTGAAATCAAACGAAGAATCACTCTTGCCAATCGCTGCTTCTTTGGACTTAGAAGGCAATTGAGTAGTAAGGTCCTCTCCTGAGCAACTCAAGTGACACTCTACAAAACCCTCATCATCCCGGTCCTCATGTATGGTGCAGAGACATGGACTATGACAATATCTGACGAAAGCACTTTGAGCTGCTTTGAGAGAAAAATTCTTCGAGTGATTTTTGGAAATGGAAAATGGAGACGAAGATTCAACCAAGAACTGTACGACCTGTACAGCGACACTGACCTTGCCAGAAAAGTAAAGGTCCAACAACTCAGATGGTTGGGTCATGTTGAGCGAATGGAAAATAATGCTCCGGCCCGTAGAGTCTTCGATTTCAACCCGGAAGGACGTCGCAGAAGAGGAAGACCGCGACTCCGGTGGAGCACATAGGTGGTAGAGGACCTGAACTAACTTGTCGTGCGAAACTGGAGACAGCTAGCCAGGGACCGAGCTGGCTGGAGAAGTTTTTTGGGTGAGGCCCGGTCCGACCTGGAGGGTCATTCCGTAACTTTGAAAACGACTATCGTCCAAACGATTGTCGTCGACGATATCGTCTCAAATTTGCTTCACGTAAGTTGATCGTCATCGTCTCGTCCATCGTTTTTTTTGCCTCTACATTTTGAGAGCTACTAAAACTCTCAAACTGTGAATGAAATGTCATCGGCTTGTCAAGAAAGACAATTTGAAAAAGCTATGTCCAACAAAATGAAATTTTTTGTTCCTCGGGATCTTTTTTAATCGAAAAGAATTTAATGGACAAAAAATTCAAACATCTTTGCCTCAATTCAACTTTTTTTAAATAAAAAAACATTTATACACATAATTTATAAGTGTGGAAATGTGATGAAGTAAGTATTAACCTTTCTTCAACACAAACAATAAAACGCGTAAAATTCTATTTTAGCATTCGGATTCGAAAATGAACATGCCTTAAGTGCGTTTTTGCGCTGACGATAGTTGACTATAGTTTTTATGTCAAAAGGAAAATGGTTGATGTGTCATAGTTGAAATAGTTAGAAATAGTTGAAATCATCCAAAAACGCTTTTTAGTTAGGTTTGGTTGATCTGTCAAACCAGAAAAAAAAAAAAAAAAATCTTTTAGATTAAAATTTTCTTTTCTTTTCTTTTGATCATAATAATTGAAATGGATAAAGAGACAACAATTTTCGTTGCTCTATATATATTGCAAATATTCAAGAATGATGTTGATATGGTGAGATTTTAAAGACAATTGAGATGAGAACATATTTATTTATTTTTGAACAACCCACAGCAAGAAAAGAAAAGTGAAAGAGACTGAAGACCACCTTCCAACCTTCAAGCTGTTCCAAGTAAGCCAGCTCCTGATATTCCCCTAATTGCGGCTCCCAGATTCAGCGAAAAACTATCAAAACCAATATCTAGTTTGTGATTTTATATAAATAAACGAAAAAAGTCTTTATTCTCTGAAACTAATTAAACATTTTTTATTGCTAACAGACAAACATAAAAACAATGAATTCAAATATGTATGCCGATTTCGTCCTTCATTCATTGATTTGGGTTTCCTTATGCTTGACTTCTGTGAGAGCGTCATTGAGCTACCTCTCCGATGATCTTCGTAATTTCCTCCTCAGTCAGCTCCCTTCATCGCTGCGTCAATTTCTTCTCATGCAGAGCAACTTTCATTTGTCGTTCGTGCCGACTGACGTTCGAAAATCATTATGTTCATGGGCAGTGGCCAACTTGTCCTCCAAAACCATGTCCATGTCCTCGAGTTTTTCGATGACTTTTTGTAAATTAACCGTACGTAGGAGCTGACTGTTTTGGCCATCTTTGGCGGCTTGTAAGTCGCAACGCAGTTGCAGTTGATATGAGGTGTTTGCGGATTGCAATATAGCCAATTCGATTGGAAGGGTTTGTGACCGGTGATAGAATGAGATTCTTGAAATTGGCGTTGAATTTTAAGTCACTTGGAAATGCGATAGTTTCCTTGATGTGTATCTCCTCGTAGTGACAGGATTTTCTGTTTGACTCGTGAAGCTTTAAAATTTGAAAGGGGAACCTTATTTTCTTTATATTTTTGTAATGGAATATTTTTAATTCAAGACGAACAGAAATCCTTTGATTGGAATTAAATTTGCGGCGGCACGGATACGGACAACTAAATGTCTTAAACTTAATTTGGGTATGCAGTTTTCAAGACCATGTAAATATGCATATTATACCTAATTTTGGATTTTTAAAATTGATCCGTTTATGAGATACAGAATTTTGAAAAAAAGTTTAAAAATATTTTTTAAAAATCCAAAAAAAAATTTGAAATTTTTTTGAATACAAAATATTATTTGAACAATATATACGTACTTTCAAAAAAAAAACTTACGCTGATCGGACTTTCATTTTTCGCGAAAATCTAATAACAAAAAAACGGTTCTATGGGAGGTACTGTTTTGGAGCAATACAAACATTTTTTTTTACATAAAACACATGAATGTTTAAAAAAATTAAACTCGAGGAAGTTTAAAAAAAATCGTTCGAGCCGTTTTGGAGAAAAAAAAAGTTTTGGTTTTTGGCCAAAAAAATCGTATGGTGGCTACCCTAAATTTTGATCTTAAAACAAAAATAAAAAAAACTGGGATATGAGTTTTTGCTCGAACCTCTAATTTTCAAATTTGAAGTCAATCGGACCTGTAGTTAAGGCTGTAGATGCCTGTAAACTTTCCGACAGACAGACAGACGGAATCGCCGGACCCACTTTTTTCGACTTCTCTATCATCGTAATGTCATATCTCATCCTCATCTCAAATTTTTTTTTTTTACGAATTCAATACTTGCCATATATTCTATATGTCGCAAGTAAAAAGAGGTTAACCTGCGAAATAAAATAAATATGTTTGAACTTCCAAATACAAAGCTTGTTTTGTGTTTACCAAGAATGTTTTTATTTTCTGAAAAACAATATATGTAAACGTTTTCATATTATATACATCCCCCAAATGTTGGATTTGTATTTGAATGTATAATGTCTATGTATTTATATAACCTCGCAATGAATAAATCGGAGTCAACAACTGCTGTGTATATGAAATACCTTTATTTCTTTATTTCTTCTCAATACCAGCTTACCAGCGGTAAATGAGGGAAAATGAAGTATATACTGTCTTCGAGGAAGTACACCCAACACCGTCGGCTCGGACAGAACGTCACAACAGACGCATACAACCTCGAGGTAGTAGAGAGTTTGTCTCCCTAGGTTCCGCTATAAACACGGGCAATAAAACCAGCGCCGAGATCAGACGAAGAATAACTCTTGCTAATCGCTGTTTCTTTAGGCTAAGAAAGCAATTGAGTGGAAAAGCCCTCTCTCGAACAACGTAAAGTTGTACAACACACTCATCATCCCAGTCCTGCTGTATAATGCAGAAGTATGGACCTTGACAAAATCGGATGAAAGTGCCTAAGACTGTTTTGAGAGGAAAGTTCTTCGGGTCATCTTTGGTCCCGTGTGCATTGAATGGGAATGGCGAAGAAGATACAACAGCGAACTTTACGGGTTGTACAACGACATGGACCTAGCCAGAAGGTCCAGAGACTCAGATGGCTCGGTCATTTAGAGTGGATGGACAGGACACCAATGCTCCGGCCCGGAAAGCCTTCGACACTATTCCCGAGGGACGTAGGAGGAGAGGAAGACCGCGACTCAGGTGGCGCACTCAAGTGGGAGAGGTCCTCAATCAACTTGGAGTGCAAAACTGGAGACAGCTAGCTAAGGACCGAGCGGGTTGGCGGAGACTGAAGCCAAAGTCCACAACCAACTGTAGCGCCACCTTAAGTAAGTAAGTAAGCATAGCCCATATGGCCCGGTATCCAGATTATGCTATGCGAGTTTAGAGGATGATAAAGCTGAATCAATGGCTTTAATAGCTGCCTGACTGTCTGTTAGTATGGTTACATTTTTGTTCTGTCGGATATATTTAAAGGCTATACAAGCTTCCCTTATCGCTAACAATTCTGCCTGGAATACACTGGCAAAATCGGGAAGTCTATGGTTTGAAATCTTAAGAGATTCGCAGAAGACACCTGCACCAACACTGCATTCCATCTTCGAACCAGCCGTGAAGATAGTTATGTCGAAGTCTTTCGTCACATCACCTTCCTCCCTGTCGATTCTTGACGGGAGCAAGACTCTAAACTTCTTTGAGGTGTTAGAGTAGGGATGCAGTAATCGGTGGTTGTGGATAGCATGTCTGATGGTATCAGGCTTGTTTGGTTGCAGTGCCCGTAGGATCTAGTTTTCCAGCAGCCTATTTCTTTGATTCTCAAGATACTGCAGGGCACCCGATATTAATTTAATAAAGATGTCAATCGGAAGAAGGTCCAGGTTGACGTTAAGTACACGTTGGACAGGACCTCATTGCCCCTGATATCCCTACGCAAGCATTTCTCTGCACCTTTGTGAGCTTGTTTACAATGTAAGATTTGCTGAGAGCAGGCCACCAACCAATGGAACCATAAACAAGTATCGGTCTTACAACCGCTGGGTTTGTCCATTTTATCATTTTTGACTGGAGACCCCACTTTTTGCCGACGGTTTTGTTGCAGGCGTAGAAGGCGACACACGCCTTTAATGTTAAGCTTCCAGTTTAATTCTGTGTTTAGTATTACGCCAGACCAGATATTTAGCACTGGAAGACAATGATAGTGTTTGTCCGTTTAATCGAAGTAGAGTGAAAGGTGGTACCTTGGTTTTGGTGATGAAAAACATCAACTCGGTTTTGTTACTGTTGACACCTAGTCCACAGCTCGCAGCCCAGGTGCTTATTTTCTTCAAAGCTATATTAGTGATATCACTGATCACGCTTGGAAATTTTCCTGAAACTAGAATGACCAGATCATCGGCGTACGCAACCGCTTTCACTCCATTACTCTGGAGTTTCGCAAGAATGCTGTTCATGACCAAAAGCCATAAAAGAGGAGACAGTACACCTCCTTGGGGTGTTCCATATTTGGTACACGTTGAATATCCTAACTTTGATTGAATCCTCCTATTACTTAGCATGGATATTATCCATCTTCTAATGTAGTTCTCAACACCGAAGTCTGCAAGTGATTCTGCAATGGATTCAGTTAGGACATTGTTGGAAGATCCTTCTACGTCTAAGAAGGTAGCTAGGGTTTATTCCTTAAAATGAATCGTGTTTTCTATCGTTGTTACTACCTTATGGACAGCAGTCTCTGTAGATCTACCCCTCATGTAGGCGTGTTGCGAGTTAGATAGGGGACAACTACTCAGAAATACCTTATGTGAGATTCTACGATTGTTTCCAGGGTTTTAAGAAGAAAGGAAGTAAGGCTTATAGGTCGGTAATCTTTGGCAGATTCATGCTCTCTTTTTTGTAGGAAAACCACTTTTACCTGTCTCCAAGACAAAGGGACATAGTTTAGTAAGAGACAACCTTTAAAGATACACTCAAGCCGTGGTACTACTAGTTCAAGCTGATTCTGCAGCATGATAGGCAGTATTCCATCAGGGCCTGGAGATTTGTATTGCGAAAAAGTTTAAACAGCCCAGACTATATTTTCTCTTGTTATAAGGGCGTTAACATGCTCTATGGAGGCTGATACGTTGAAGGTCATATTAGATTCGGGTCGTGCTTCTTCGCAACCTGGAAAGTGTACATCCATTAGTAACTCTTATGTCTCCATTGGAGATGCTGTCCAGCTTCCATCTGGTTGTTTAAGAAAGGAGGGGTTCGAATGTTCCTTCGATAGAACCCTGCTGAGCTTGGTCGAATCTTTGATGGACTGACGGTGCTTTTGCCATCCTTGTTTTTTGGCTTGAGCTATGGAACGCTTGTATATTCTCAAGCAGTCTTTATAAGGCTGAAAGAATTTATGCTTATAGCAGATATTAAAAATCGTTCTTGTGATTTTCCTCAGATTAGATAAGTCATCATTCCACCAGGGTGGAAAGGTTTTCTTACTATATGTATCTTATCGGACAAGAGACCTTGAAGGCAGTGTTTATAGAATCCTCGAAGTTTGAAATCTCTAACTCAAGATCTGCAACCGAGTCGTAACGCGAGTTCGGTATATTGCGCAACTTTTAGCTAAAGGTTTGACTAAATTTCTACCAGTCAATTTTTCTGGGATTTCTATAAGGGGAAGGAGATTTCATTTCAAATTTTAATCAAATAGAATCCGTCTATGATTAGAAAAGGCGAGCTAAGCGAACTTTCAAATATTAAGATTAAGAACTTTATTCTTTATCTTAACAAAACCAATGGGATTTAAGAAATTCAAATCTCTTTTATGCACACAACTGTGTATATTTTAACAATTTACTTATTTTCAACTGTGTTCCTGGCCAGCGGCTGCCCAGAACAGCCATTCTTACCTACAACAATGATACTTGGACCAAACTAATGAAACATTTGTGGATGTAGTATGTACTTCAATTAATTAAGATTGATTTTCGAAAATTGACAGTGTGTTTCCAAATGATAAAATTCTACTACAGGCAGATTCCGATTCACCCAGCAATCAATTCAGAAGCGTATTGAAGAAAGAAGGCTTCATGTAGGTTACCATAACTGTTTGTTAGTTCTATCAACTCTTGATTTCTAATTGTTTTTTTTTTTTTAATAACACATTTTCTCATTTTATATGAAACAGGAGCACCACAATTTTTCTCCGGCAAAATCTTACCTTGACATGTCATTTGTTTCGTAACATTCAATGTTTGCCTGAGGAAATTCATGGTTTTTAATTATTATTCGCACCACTTATGAACGAAACCTTAAGGTTATTCTTTATTAATTTCACTTGATTCTAAAATAATTCATATAACACTTGAAATATCAGCAAATATCAGATATCACAATATTTTCTATTTCTCACACTTTTTAATCGTTCCAAACCAAAAATAGGTTGCAAAAACCATATGAATTTTGACGTTTCTCAGTCAGCTGTGCATGTGTCGATACTACAGTGTTGAAATGGTTTGCGCAAATGCTACAATTGTACACTTAAAGAGCTGAACAGAATGCAGTCGCCAGTCGCCCGGCGACTAATCTGACAGCTGTCAAAAATTCGCCTTCCAAATCGCTGAAGAAATTTGTGAACACAATGCAGTCGCGCGACGAGCTATCAAATATGCCCATGATAACAAAACAAAACATTATTAAAGCCCGTATGATACTACATTTTTTTCTTTATTATTTAAGCATTAATAATATGATATTTTCAGTTTCAAGAAAAAGAGAAAACATTATTTTATCAAGACAGAGAAAGAAATCTTCTGACAATTTCAAATTACATGTTGTTAAGTTGTCAATTCCGTTTCGTATACGATTGTATATGTCGGAACAAATAGAGAAATGGGTAAAATATTCAACAATAACACCTTGGCCGCATCAAGAGTAGTTTTTTTTTTCTTTTTTATCTAATGTCCACCGAAAGCGACATTGTTTCACACTGGACACTACCTAATTTTGAATGCGCCTTGATTTGGTCTTTTTTTGTCGTAAACATCGCAAAACGAAAACCGTTCTGTTTTTATGATTTGGCAATATTTTTCTGTTGGCTTCAGTTTTTGTTTATTCGTTTGCAGACTTTGTTGGCCATTTTTGCACACCACCAGTTGCCAATGTAAAATGCAAATGCATCTCTAAGGACCTTCTTTATGGTTTTCCATTTTTTGTAAACACAAACACAAGACAAAATTCAAATTAAGAGCATTATATCCATAATGTTTTCCGCTTTTGTATTATTTGAATTTTGAACAACAAGAAACGTCACAAATATTTTCCTGAATGTAAACGTGTCAAAAAAAATGAGACTAGCTCTTTAAAAATGTATTTCGGGTTACATTTTTAATAATTTTTTTTGATTTTTTCTCATTGATGAAAGTAGTGAGTACACACTCACACTTTCAGATAAATCAGGTAAGGAAATGTTTACTCTTTCTTGTTTCATTTTTAATGGTGAAAAAATAGAGAAAAAAATGTAGTGTCATACGGGCTTAAATATTTTTTTCTTCATTTTTTTATTGATTCAAATTAAAAGAATATATTTTATGTTTGGTGCATGGGCATGCAATAAATTTGCGTATCGGATATATTTCATAATAGCTGCGTTTTATTATCACGATGATCTGATCCGGATCAGATCATGAAAATAAAACAGCTTCTATCATCAATTTCTATTTTACTTCGTGTTTGGCAGATGTTTGTATTTTTTTTTTTTTTTCATTCCGATCGAAGTTGCCCTACGACATTTTTTTTCAACGATTATTGTGTTGTTCTTTTAGGGGAAAAGTTTTTGCTATGTAATTGAAAAATATTTCATCACCGGATAGGGCGGATAGATGAATGTGTGAAAGTGGCAGCACTGTTTTTATTGAAATTTACGCCACATTTCAACTTGTGTGCGGAAGAATAATTAATTTTTGGATCACAAAAATTGATCCAAGTGAAAAGCAGGATCTCATTTTATTGTTGTTACACATATAAATCAATGATCTGATCTGGATCATGGTGATAATAAAACGCAGCTAATAATTCGTCACTTTTAATTAATTCCATGAAAACTTATCCACACAAAAAATTACTATCTGTAAAAATTCCTTGAGTTGAATCAACAAATAAATTGCTTTAAGAATGCAAGGAAACAACAACACGATATAAAAAAAAAAAAAACAAACGTCAAACTCGTCGCGCGACTAAGTTGAAAAAAGTTAAACTTTTGGGCGACTAGTCCCAAGAAATATGTTTGAGTTCAAATAATTGAAAAAACAACGAACGTTATCTTCTACATTTGACCGTTTTATAAAAACAAAACAAATTTATGTATTTAACACTGTTCACTTTTGACTATTTTGTATTTTTTCTTTAGCCAAAAAATCAAGAAAACAGCGACATCTTGCTTATGTTTTTGTTTTCGTTGATTTTTTACAGCTGGAATCGTTCTATTTTTGGCCACCAAAAACCATTGAATAAGAAGTACAGGAAGGGATGTTATGAACAAGAATTGAAGCATTTTTCTAAGTAGTGTGAGTTTCAAAAACACAAACGCATTACAACAGGGCTGGTTTGCAGTTGAATGGTTAATCTCAGGCCGCCAAGCGAAATTTGATTGAACCAAGATTTCATCGATTTTGCTTCAACTTTTTTTATCAATCTCAATTCTTTTTTTAGGAAGCATAGTGTTTTAATACTAAAGGTACACTGCACGGTTTTTAATGAGTAATTTTTTATTTCCAGTACATTTTCTTGACTTTTCATCCGTAATTCATCACGTTTATTACGCCTATTGTAATACAACCAACAAATAAAAACGTTTGGAAACACGATGGAAGAACTATTCAAAACAACCGTGCACACTCCGGGAACTCAACGAATTGCATCGCCTTACCATCACGAACAGAAATCATACACCCCTGAACTCGACTGTCAACACAGTCAAAGTTTGACAGCACATACCCTAAAAATTGACAGCACATACCCTAAAAATGGACATCATCAGACATTTTTGTTACTTCACTCACGTACACTGTACATGTAGCTAACACCGCTTCCTGTACTTCTTACCCAGTGGCAAATTTTCCAATTTTCACCAAGGAATCACCATGCGATTCACCAAGGAATGGAAGCTTCCCTCATGAATATGAAGGTGAATCATTAGGTGAAATTTACACAGGGCTGTCATTGGAGTTCACCAAGTGAATTTGTTGGTGAATATGAATCAGTGAAATCATTGAATAAAAGTATCCTGTGTTTTCATTTGTTCTCAAACTCCGATGAAATGTTAAATGATAGTTCATTGGTGAACTCATCCCTTTTTTGAAAGTTGAATTTTCCACTAAGTACTTTTTTCATGGCTGAAAAATATTATGAAAATGCAGCTGTGAAATCAAAAACCACCAAATGTAAATATCAAAACAAATTTATTAATTAATATTTCTGAAAAGAACACAATATTGTTTTAAATAATAATCTGGATCTTCTACTCTTTCTTTCAATTGTTTGCCGCTAAACGACTCCTTTTAAGTTGCTCCACACTCCAGATTCCAGAATACCTTTAAAAATGTTTAGATATTTAGTTTAATTTCATTTCTATATATATCGAAAATAAATACCTATTTACACTCATGTTTTCTCCTGTACTGTTTAATTATTATTATTTCACCTTTAAAAATAACTTACACTGATGTGAAGAATTCACATCAACTGTCTTTAACTAAGATTTCGATTGCACTGATTGAACATAGAAAAAAACATTTTTTAATGATCACAGACAAAAATAGTGGAAAAAACCAAAACCATTGCGTCGTTACCGGTCGTCGTCGCGTCGTCCTCGAGCAATAAAAGTTGAAAGTACATAATGTTTATGTACACGGATTCTTGCAGGTCATTTCCACCCTTAAAAGAAAATAAAAAACTATCAGCTGCGCTAGTAGCTAGACAATATTTTTGTTTCTTTTTTGTTCGTTTATTCTTCTTCTTATGAATACAACACACAGTGCTCAATGCCAATTGCGAACTCGTGAAGCTGTGCAGGACTTTTCCTTACTGAAATCACAACGTTTAGGTATGCGAAGAAACGAAAGCGTTAATAGAACAGAGAAATTGTACAGAGGAAAAAGGGCATTACTTTATTCCTATGAAATCATTTCTTTATTTTTCCTCTTA
Source organism: Sphaerophoria rueppellii (assembly GCA_920937365.1). Classification (NCBI taxonomy): domain Eukaryota; kingdom Metazoa; phylum Arthropoda; class Insecta; order Diptera; family Syrphidae; genus Sphaerophoria; species Sphaerophoria rueppellii. Next base: position 59,086,948 of record CAKKXW010000004.1, on the reverse strand, counting down.
AAAGTGTGGAATGAATTCCTTGCTCTTTTCACCAAAATTTGTCACCAAGGATGAAATTTGCCACTGGGTATTCAATGCCAAAAACCAATAGCGCTCTTTACTCTGGAACATGCGTGAAGTTGGTAACTAGCAGTCCATATATATTAGGTATGTTCAGCGACACTGTTCTGCACACTTTGGAACAGTTTGGAACAGAAAAGTACAGCTTTTTGGTGTTCATTGACACATTGGCTGTTCCAAACTGTTCTGATTTGGTGTTCATTGAGTCTGTCTAGAACAGTTTGGAACAGTTTTGGACAGGATTTTCTGTTCCATCTTTTTAGGTAGAACACATTTTGTGTTCTAAACTGTTCCAAACTGTTCTGACATTTCTCATGAAGCTGTGCTGTACTGTGCTGTTCTGTGCTGTACTGTGCTGTCTTTTTTCTCGCTGAACAAAGCTATTATGTCAATGGCGACTGCCCACTGATCTCTATAATACCACTGATCTCTATATGTTCTTGACTTAAGGCGTAAGTTCAAGAATTTGAAACAAAGTTAGTCGATTTGCGCCAAGTTGTGGCCAAAAGTTGAATAATAAAAAAAACTAGAAAATTCAAACAACGTTACAAAGATTTTATTTTTGAGAGCTTAGTTGAAGCTGTTGCTGGTAGTGACAAAATTCAAGTATTTTAAAATTCTTGATTACGTGTGGAGGAAACCTCGTACTCCTTACTGTATCTACATTTTATAATACATAATAATTACAGCTTATGATATGTAAAGGGTCAACAACCTTTAGATAGCGAAATTACTTTCTGTTACAATTTACGATCTATAATTTGGAAGTATTTGTGTTACTAGTTACATACTAATTCAATTAATGCCCCCCATAAGGTTTTCTTGTTAGGGTGAGATGACATGAATAAAAGTATGTAAATGGTTGTTCTTTCTTGCTTATAATTTACATAAGAATTTTTAATTTCTTAAATATAAAAGAGATAAATATAATTCATAATAATAATGTTGTTTCAGTTTTTTGCTTTTTTCTTTAATTTTCATTTTCGTCCCTATGCATGCGGTCGTGTTTTATGTTAATTGTATAATTTTAAGAAATAGTTTAAAGTTTAAGATATTAAATAAACATTTCTATATTCTTCTTAATTAACTTTTAAAATTCGTTTGTTGTTTGTTGTGTTTGTTGGGAACCAACATGCTCCCACCACTCCAGGGAAGGCTGTTGGCTGCGCTGTCTCCTGTTTTGGTAGAGATTTCGTTTGTGATTATCTGTGTGGAAAACATATTTTTGCATAACGAATCCAGTGCTTCTATTTGATTTTCGAAAAATAAAAAAATGAAAAATAAATCATGTGAATTAGTGTTTTTTATGAAAAGGAAATAAAAAAGCTTTTGTTGCATTCTTCTTCGACTTCGTTGGTTAATTTGGATACACGTTTGGATTAAGGGTAAGTGTTATTAGGGTGTTTTTTTTTACAAGGGGTTGTTTTGTATTTTTTTTTATTCAGGTAGACTAATTTAAAGGGCTGATATGGACTTATGATGATTTAAGCGATGTTATTGTTTTAATTTGCAACTAATGAAAATTTTGTTTAGGTAGATATATATGTATATAATAGTTTATGTTTCATGTTTCGGTATTTGTTGAGGTAGGCACTGGCAGAAGTGATAATTTCACAATCGGACGCTTTAAAATAGAATTGTTTGTCTTTATCGTTACTACACGAGTGAGGCCGTCTGAGCCTGGGTGTGTTTCAATTACTCGTGCAAGTAACCATGATGATGGTGGCAGATTGTCTTCTTTAACAAGGACAATGTCTCCAATTTTGATGTTTGACTGTTGCTGTAGCCATTTCGGTCGTTGTTGCAGGAGATGAAGATATGATGTGCTCCACTGTTTCCAAAATTCTTGTGTTAAGCGTTGTATATACTTCCATTTATTAAGCAAGTTGCCATTGCGTTCTTTAAGATTTCTTTCGGGAAGGGTGCAGAGTGGTGCTCCAATGAGAAAATGTCCAGGAGTGAGCACTGATAGATCATCTGGATCTGAAGTCATTGGACACAGAGGTCTTGAATTTAAACATGCTTCAATTTGTGCCAACAGTGTTACGTATTCCTCGAATGTGAGCTTAGAGCAGCCAATTGTTCGTTTCAGATGAAATTTTATTGATTTTACTCCTGCTTCCCAAAGACCTCCAAAATGTGGAGAAGACGGAGGATTAAAATGCCATGTTGTGTGGTTAGAAGCAAGACTTTCAATAACTTCTGCAGACCATTCCTTTGAAATGAATTTGCTATCCTTGCGAAGTTCATTATTAGCTCCCTTGAAATTAGTTCCGCAGTCGCTGAACATATTGGTACAGCTTCCTCTTCTAGCAACAAATCTTCTAAATGCTGCTATGAACGCTGTTGCGCTAAGATCGCTGACCAGTTCAATATGAATTGCCTTAGTGGATAAGCACACAAAAACAGCTATGTAACCTTTTGTAAATTTATTACATCTACCTTTCCATAATTTAATTTCAAATGGGCCGGCGTAGTCGACGCCGGTGTTTGTGAACGGCCTGCATGCAACAACTCTTTCCGCAGGAAGGCTACCCATAAGTTGCTGCTGAATCTTTGCGTTGTACCTATGGCAACGAATGCATTTATGTATGGTGGATTTAACCACCCTCTTTATATTTGTTACCCAGTAACTGTTTCGGATTTTTGCCATCATAATTTGTTGCCCACCATGAAGCGTGGTTTGATGAATGTCAGTTGTTAGTAACTTTGCAAAATGGTGCGTGCCCTTTAAAATGATTGGATGTTGTTGGTCAAAACTAAGTGATGAGTTCGTTAACCGTCCTCCTACTCTTAGCATTTCATCATTATCTAGAAACGGGTGAAGATTAAGAATGTTGCTGGCTTTTGAAATAGGTTTTCCTGTTTTAAGTTTGTTATTTCTTCAGGAAAATCTTCGTTCTGTACAATTTTGATTATCTTATTTTGAGCGGATAAAAGTTCGTCTGCATTGAGAGGAATAGTTATCAATGATTTTCTCTTTTCCTTATTTAATAAATTAAAGAAATACCTTCTCCATATTGCCACGCTTTGAACAAGTCGTTTGAGTGTAGAATATTTGTTTACCATTGAATTTATGTTGACCAAATTATTAAAAACTACATATGTAAGGCTTGTAAGTGATATTATGAGGTTTTCTTCATATTTGAATGGTTTTGGTTCCATTTTCAAGGTTTTGTTAGCTTTCTTAGTTTCTAAGTCAGTTTCAAAAACTATCGAATTTGTTGTTTGTGGCCTAACAAAGTTTTGCAGAAATGGAGGTCCATGCCACCACATATCATTCCTAATTAGATCTTCTGGTCTCAGTCCTCGCGACCCAAAATCAGCAGGATTTTCCTTACTTTTGACGTGATGCCAAATGTTTGTTTTAGTGAGCGACTGTATTTCGGTAATTCGATTTGCAACAAAAGTGGTTCGGCTTGATGGGCTTCCTTTGATCCATGCTAATGTGATCATGGAATCCGACCATGCAAACATTTCTGCGTTTTCAAGTTGCATAGACCTTGCTATGCGATGAAGAAGCTTCGCAAGCAATAACGCTGCACAGAGTTCCAGTCTGGGTAGTGTAATGCTTTTGATTGGGGCTACTCTTGTCTTTGAAGAAATAAGGTGAATTGATTCCCTCTCACCTTTAACTACCCTTGCATAGAGTACAGCTGCGTACGCTCTTTCTGAAGCATCACAGAATCCATGAAATTGGATTGAAGATGACTTTTCCAAGTCAATCCATCTGGGTATTTGGATTTCTTGTAAGGTTTTGAGGTTGTTTCTTAGTTCAATCCAGGGTGTTTTGAGTTCTTGAGATATGGTTGAATCCCAAGACACTTCATCAAGCCATAGTTGTTGCATGAGAAGTTTTGCCTTTATAATGCACGGTGCAATCCATCCTAAAGGATGTGCTTTTCGATGAAAGGAAGATTGATCTTGTATGTAAATATGTCCCTTGCTGGATGCCATTGGATTCCAAGCGTTTTGATGGCATCAGACGATTCAAAATTCAGTGGAAGATTAACTTCCCTTTCAGATTTAGGTATCTGCTCCAAAATCTTAGACGAATTGCTAGCCCACTTGCGCAATGGAAATCCAGCTTGCTCCAAGACCGCTAAAACATCTCTTTGTAATGTGGTTGCGTCCTCTTCGTTGTCGGACCCATATAAAAAATCGTCTACATAAAAACCTTCTGTGATAGCTTTGGATACATGAGGTTGTATGTGCTCGACATCTAGCGCAACTTGATTCAAAGTACGCACTGCGAGGTATGGTGCCGATGCTGTGCCAAACGTGACTGTCTTGAGTGCAAAGGTTTTAATTGGCTCAATCTTACTCTCTCTCCATAAAATACGTTGGTATGGAGTGTCTTTTGGAGACATCCATATTTGCCTATACATTTTGCTTATATCAGCTGCAAATGCTATTTTGAAATTTCTCCATTGAGCAATTAAATCTATAATGTCTTTTTGGAGTCTTGGGCCAATCATTAACCGGTCGTTTAATGAAACTCCATTCGAAGTGGCGCATGAAGCATCAAAGACAATACGAAGTTTTGTTGTCGTTGACTCTTTGAAAACCGCATGATGAGGGAGGTAATAATGAGTACCTTCGTCTGAATAAATATCATGCTTGACCTCCTCCATGTGTCCCATAGCTAAATATTCATTAATGCAATCAGTGTAAGCTTCTTTCAAATCTTTGTTTGAGCTAAGACGGCGTTCAATTTGAAAGAATCGTGCCATTGCCGCTCTTTTGGAGTTTCCCAGGATGGGCTGGATGTTGTCCTTAAAAGGAAGCTGAACTTCATATCTTCCATCAGATTTTCTTCGAAAAGTTTTCTCGTAGTGTTGTTGACATTTTTCTTCTTCGGATGTGAGTTTACGGTCATCGAGGTTTTCTTCTAGCTCCCAAAATTGCTTAAGCTGTACATCTAGGGTATTAATGTGACTTTGTACGGTGATTGTGTTCGGTTGCGCTGCAGAATTCACAGACCCAGTCAAAATCCACCCTAACTCGGTTTGTTGTGCGACTGGAGATCCGAATTTGCCCTTTATAAGTCCTTCCAAGATAATATGTGCGTAGATGTCTGCTCCTAACAGAAGATCTATCTTCCCAGGAATAAATACGATGGATCTGCTAAAGATAGTTGTTCAAGGTGACTCCAATCAGTCACGTCAATTTTGCTTGTTGGCAGCACGGATGTAAGCTTAGAAAACACAAATGCCGTAATTTTAAGAGAAAAAGCTGAATTTGTGACTGAACCTATAGTCAAATCAACCTTGAAATTGGATGTGCCTGTTAAGGTTTGACCTAAACCGGTGACATTAGCCAATGTTCTTTCTTTTTTTAAGTTAAGGAGCTGAGTTGCATTTTCGGTTATGAAAGTAACCTCGGAACCAGGATCAATAAGTGCTCTTAGAACATGATGATCTCCATTGGGAGCGTAAACTTTAACTAATGCAGTGGCAAGTAATGCTCTCGACCGCATTTTGTTAAAAAATGTGCAATAATTTTGCTGATTTGTTGAACTCGCTTGTTCACCGTTATATACGTTTAAAGGAATCGACTGATCAGAGTTTTGTATTAAGTTGACGTTAAAGTTTTCTCTATTGTTTTGCCCTCTAAACGGATTTTGATGTTGAACTTGATTGATATTATGTCTTTGCAAAGAAGTTCCTAGAAAGTTTATATTATTTTGATTTTGTTGTTGTTCTAAATGTAATAATGTGTGGTGTTTTAGGCCACATTTAATGCACCGATTGCTGCTAGTACATACAGATGAATGGTGGTCATAACCTAAACAATTGGAACAAATGGAGTTGCGTTTCATTGCTTCAATTCGTGCTCTGACCCCCATGTTAGAAAATTGTCGGCAAAATCGAATTCCATGATTGGCCTTGCACAAGCGACAGTTGAATTGTTTATTCGATTGTTGTGATTTGACATTAAATGATGATGACGATGGTTTTTTAAAGGATGTTGTCGAAGCTGGATGCCACAATTCATTATCCTCACATATGTTTTCTAATGAACTAAAACGAGCCTCTATAAAGGCTGCAAAGGTTTTCCAATCAGGAAGAACTTTTGATGTTCCCAAACGGTATTCCCAATCCTTTTGAGTCTGGAGAGGTAATTTTTGATACACAACATATATTAATATGCAGTCCCAAGCATCAACTTTTACGTTTAGATTCGCAAGAGCATGAATACATGACGTTGTTATATCATGCAGAGATTTCAAACCCGACGCTGTTTCATGTGAGAGCTTTTGTTGGTCCATAAGTCTTTTAACTTGCGCATTCACAAGCTTACGCGTATTTTTGTACCTATCGTTCAAAATATCCCAAGCAGATTTATATGATCTACTTTCGATTGGGAGATGACTAACAAGATCCAAGGGTCTCTTTTCTAATGAAGATAGCAAGTATTGTAGTTTTTGGATGTCTGAGAGGTCTATGTTTTGATCAACCATGCTCTCAAACATATTTTGATATTCAAACCAATCCTCATATTCACCAGAGAATGGTTTGATTTCGATTGGTTTAAGCTTAATTTCGCAAACTGAAGATTTGGAACAATTTAAACGAGATTGGTCAAGGGATATATTTTCACTTTTAACAAAACTATCAAGTAGATCTTGTAATTCTCCACTATATCTAAAATAAACCTGCTTTATTTTCGAAAAGGTTTCACTTTCAAAATATTTGTCTTTGGCAGGATCGGCAGCCGTATTTACAATGGAGGTGTGATCCTTTTTAGCCATTTTGAAGGTTTGTTCGACTTCTACGAAACACGTGTTCACGTATCCTTTTGATAATCGCGCCGCGGTGTCTTTCTTTAGTCTTTCGGAAAATTTATCATAATCGTTTTCAATTTCTTTTAGTCTTAAATCTTGAGATTCTATAACTTTAGCTAATTTTGACATTTTTAAAGTATTTTCAGTTAAATTGTTCAAATCGAGAGTTCACTGGGTCTTTATTTTTTATTTAAAAAATTTTAAAATATATATATGTATGTATGTATTTATATATTTTGTAAAGAGTTCGCAGAATAGTTCAATATATATCAAAAAAAATTTACATATATCGTGAATATTTGGTTACTTCAATAATTATTAATTTTTTATTTCAAACAATGAAATTACAGTTACCACCTTTATACAGTCGGTACCCTTTTTGCCAGAATCCTGTTGAGTAGCAGTGAATCATGCGTTAGTGTGGTTGCTTTATGTGTTTCGTATTGTTGTCCAACAGAACTTTTCTTTCTTCCTTCGATTAGTGAGTGATTCCTGATTTCCAAATGCCGTCGGCAAGTAGTCAAATGCCGTCGGAAAAAAACGAATAGTTTCTTAACAACTTTACTTATATAAGCACTGATTTAAGAATCTAATCTTTATTGTTTTTTTATAAGTCTATTTAATTCACTTTCTTTAAAATAATTGTTTTTTTTTTATTGATATTCCTTTGTTCTTAAAAGGCTCGAAGGACCATGTTCTTGACTTAAGGCGTAAGTTCAAGAATTTGAAACAAAGTTAGTCGATTTGCGCCAAGTTGTGGCCAAAAGTTGAATAATAAAAAAACTAGAAAATTCAAACAACGTTACAAAGATTTTATTTTTGAGAGCTTAGTTGAAGCTGTTGCTGGTAGTGACAAAATTCAAGTATTTTAAAATTCTTGATTACGTGTGGAGGAAACCTCGTACTCCTTACTGTATCTACATTTTATAATACATAATAATTACAGCTTATGATATGTAAAGGGTCAACAACCTTTAGATAGCGAAATTACTTTCTGTTACAATTTACGATCTATAATTTGGAAGTATTTGTGTTACTAGTTACATACTAATTCAATTAATGCCCCCCATAAGGTTTTCTTGTTAGGGTGAGATGACATGAATAAAAGTATGTAAATGGTTGTTCTTTCTTGCTTATAATTTACATAAGAATTTTTAATTTCTTAAATATAAAAGAGATAAATATAATTCATAATAATAATGTTGTTTCAGTTTTTTGCTTTTTTCTTTAATTTTCATTTTCGTCCCTATGCATGCGGTCGTGTTTTATGTTAATTGTATAATTTTAAGAAATAGTTTAAAGTTTAAGATATTAAATAAACATTTCTATATTCTTCTTAATTAACTTTTAAAATTCGTTTGTTGTTTGTTGTGTTTGTTGGGAACCAACACTATAATACACTGGATAGCGTATCCATACAAAAAAAGTGACTCCATTTGAAGATTGTTATAAAGTCGAAAAGGGAAAAATTCATATAACAGTATAACAAAAATAAACGTCAAAGAATTTTTTATCTCTAACGCCGTGTGTGAATTGCGTTAAAATGTGTATTAAAACTTGACGTTTGGTTAAAATTTGACGTATGGTTGAAAATGGGATCAAATTTATCCATTTGCTGTGTGAATTGCGTTAAAAGGGATATTTTTAACCCACATTTCAGCGTAGAACTTACAACTTTCCCTCAACAACAAATGTTTTTCTTCTTCTAGGTAAAATACGTTTGTATACTTTGAGCAATAAATTTCATGAAAAGTTACTACAAATGAAAAACAAACTATATTTTATTTATTATTCTCGATTTTACAGTGGTAGTTTAATATTTTGAAGCAACAGTAAAAAATCCTCAAACGAAAATTCCCATTTTGAATGATTTGTTTTTTCCCTGTAGTAACACTACACATTTTTGTTTCACAGCTGACATCTGTTATTATTCTCAAAAGAAAAAATTATTATTTCGTTTTTCCATCTAAAAATATGATTTATTCAAAGTATTTTACTTAAATCTTTTGGAAAATCAATTTAATTATCAATTAATTATAACAAGGAACTAAAAAGAAAATGGAGAAGAACAGAACAAAACAACAAAACCGAAGCAAACTTCTCTATCAATTATGAAAAAAACAATACACGTCAAAATTTTAACCCATTTAACCTGCTCCACAGCAGGATAAATTTTAACCCATTTTATTCACCACGCTAGTGTCAAGTTTTAACCAAACGTCAAGTTTTAATACACATTTTAACGCAATTCACACACGGCCTTACTGATGTCTGTATCATTGCAAAAAACAGAGTAGTTTGTTTTCATTTCAGGCTCAACTTTCCATTACGGAAACCTGAATTTTGACAAAAAAAAAAACACTTTTATTTGAATGATATATGTATTTAATAAACAAATATAAATAATTTGAGGCGAGGAATCACTTCTTTCTATTTTTAATTAATTTTTAAAGTTTCTATTTTTCCTATGAAAACACAAGGGAATGAACAAGATGGATGTATTTTGACAGTTCTTCCAAACACAAACACATAGCAATGTGTATAATTTTCGTCCCTTAAGTGCTCGTATGGGTAGTGTATTATTGGTTCTTTTGGGAAATATTTTGGGAAATTTTTGTTATTTTGCTAAGTTTTTAAAGCAAAATGTTATTTCTTGAGGGTATATTATAATTTGAACTAAAAACTTGATTTTGAATAGCGTTCAAGTTTATAGTGAAAAAATCGCGCGATTTTTGCACTATAAACTTGAATGCTATTCAAAATCAAGTTTATAGTGCAAAAATCGCGCGATTTTTTCACTATAAACTTGATTGTGAAAGCTGATAGTGCAAATTCAGTAAACACAAATGTAATAAGTCGGGAACAAAAATTTCCCACCACCGAGCACTGGATGTAGAGTAATGAAAGTGAAGGACAAACAAAAAAAAACATTTTTTGTTGTTCATTTTCCGATTGCATTTCGGTGAAAAGCGCGAACTTTAAAAATTGTTTAAAAATATAAATACAGTAAAATTTGTTTCAAAGAATTGTTGTCTGCTTAGTTTAAATATGTATTAATTGCATAACACAGTTTGCATATCTTTTTTTGGGCAATTTTTGAAGAAATAAGAAAAATAAAAAGGCCCAAATCGGAAAATTAAAAACAATTTTTAATCAATTTCCCGGGGTTTCCTCGCCGTAATATTTTAAATCTATTCTATTGAGATGCCTACCTCACTGTAAAAAAAAAAAAATCAAATTTTTAGGGGGGTTTCCGTAAAGGAAATCGGCCCCCAGCTTCTGAAGCCAATTTAGTGGCGGAATATAACCGCAACTTCAAGTACGCACAGACTATTTTTTTTACCAGACTGTAAGTGGCAATGCTTGGTTCTTCTACACCGCTGTCAAAAATATGATTATTTAAGCTAGAAAAAATTTCACAAGGTGGTTGATGAAACAATTCATGCATTACCTTAGAGCACAACACAGCTGGAATGTTTTTTTCGCTCGGAACAAGGCAATTTATTTTATTTAATGCATGCCTAAGTACTTTCGGTTTTGGCACAAATTTTTACCACTGACTCACTAGCAAAAAACAATCCACCACGAGTTTTGGCTTCTACTAGAGAATTGTCTTCAAAATCGGCCCATTTTTGAGAATTCTGAAATAGATCACGTTGGCATTGCTCACATTTCACTTCTGGCTTGTTTTTATCTACCAATTTTTTTACCACCCAACCACTTATGTTGCCAACGCATGATCTGGAAAAACTAGACAGTGTTTCAGGAATTCCTTCAAACGTTTCACTGTTTTCAAGTAATGATTCATTTAACCCGTACTTTTCTGAGACCGCTTCATTTGACATTTCTTCATAAATCGCTGGGTCGTAAATATCAACTTTAACTGGACGTGAAGAAGGTACAGAAAGGATGTTTGTCTGGTCCTTTGCTGTAATATTTCCATTTGCAGACTTGACCTCGTGGTGGATAAGAAGTCTTTTATAGGCCGATACAAACTGGGCAGCAGTTGGATTTGGACACCAAGCACCACAACTTGTTATAGCACAAAAAAACAACTCCAAATGGTCTTGGCTTAATTTGTAGGTTAGCAAGTAATTAAGTTGTGACTTTTCAATTTTGACATACCTATGAAAGAAACGTGCCCCCTTGTTTTAGTCATTAATACGCCATCAGCATTAGAAACTTTTTTTAGGTAGTCTATTTCAGACAAAATTGAAGGACGCCAAAATAACTCATCACTGCGCCTTAATGGTGCTTTATAACCTTTTCCAAAACGATTCCTAGAATTCAAAAAATCAAATAGTTTGTCGATACATCGTATGAAGCGACATGTTGCTTCACTTCCACTAAAGGCTTCAAGCTTAAGGACTTTGTCGCAAAACTCAATTGAATCAGCCACACTGCTACTGAGAGTTTGAGCTGCTAGGTAAACCTTCATTTTTAGTTTATGGTACTTCAAATGTGCCAAAAAGCCCTCATTTTCTTGGAGACCTACTAATGCCTCAATATACCCCCACTCAATTGAATTACCATCTCCGTCCTTAAGTACCTTATACTCTCCCAAGCAATTTCGCATCAATTTTAGCATATGGCAAGGATCAAAAATGACAAATACGCTTTCCTGGGTAGATGGATGAGGAAAGTAGGGTTGGCATTCGTCAATATTTAGTTTCGCTCCTAATAAACGCATTGTTGTGAAATGTTTGGACGGTCCGTATAACGTCACGGAAACAATTTCAACACCGATTTCGTGAAGCTTGTTTAAGCTAATGTTAACAAGTTCCGCGTTGGTTGTTGAATCTATTCCGTTCACTAGGAAATAGCCTATCGGTAACTTCCACGACCCGTCTAAAGTGACCACCATAATAACGAGAGCATCTTTCGCAAGAAGCATCTCGTCTGAACCATCTATTTCTGCACCGAAATCGACGTAGCCCCTGACTTTGCCAACGGAAATGCTTTGCAGGCCGGATTTGATGGAAATTTCAGTAAGCATTAAGCTACAGATTACTCTTTTTCCCTTTTCATTAGCTTCAGCGACTTTAATTTTTAATGCTTCGAAACTTTCCTTTGTAAAGCCAGGTTCTCCATCCACAGTGGAATACCAAGATCGTAAAGTACTTGGGTCAGGTAATGCACGACAAAATTTTTGGCGGACGAAATTATAGGCTTTCGGTGAATAAAAATGAAGTGTCATTGAAAAACACCGAAGAGCCGGAGGATATTTGTCTCTACATATTCCTAACCCATAGTTAGACTTGCCATTTTTGAACTTTTGCTTACTAGGAATGGTAAGTATATCATTTGCATTTTTTTTGTTTTTTAAGAATCTTTCGAGGAGCTCCCCCACATCAGAATTGGCAATGCTTTCTAAACACGTCATGCCTGACTCTGGAATAGAATTTTTTTTCGAACTTCATTTAAGATTTCCTTAAGTGAAGTAATTTTTGTGCGCAATCGGAAAATATTATGCCTCTGAATCTGTTTTTTGCTTGGATTGTCTTGATTTTTTTATTTATTGAATTGAGTCTTCTTTTATTACTTCTCGCTGAGGACTCATACCGATGATCATGGTACACTATTCTTCTTCTCTCTTCAATATCTTCATTTATTGTACTCATAGTCACTGAAAGGTACCATGAAAATGATTAGTTTGGAATAATCAAAGATACCATAAAAATGGATAAGATCTCCATTTCCAAATATAAGTATTTGTATTCCAAAAAATGCTTGAGTTTGTGTTTTTTATTGTTCTTACATCTTTGCATCTTTTGCTCAACTAAAAACCTTCTAGTAAGTCAACATAATCACATAAAACCATTGAATAAGAAAGTACAGGAAGGGGTCTTATGCTTTGTATATGAAATAGACTAGTACCTTTGCTACTAGTTCCTGCACGAGACGGCGGCTGCGGCGCACTCCAAAAACTTATTTTAAGAAATTGTTTGTTTTAAAAATAAATTATAATTGTTCACCATTGTTATTGATAGATCTGTAAAATAATTTTATAATTTGAAAAGATATTGAGTTTTTGTCCTGTTAATTATGCAAGGTTTCTCAGTCAATAAAATTCCAAAGAAAATTTAAATAATTTTTTCCTTTCACTTAACATTTTCTAACTCATCGTCGCTTTCCGCTCCAGAGGTTTGTAATTTCCTCATATTTCAAACAAAAAAATTACTGGTGCAATTTCTTTCAAAACAGGTACGCTCCTGAACATGAATAAGAAGTGAGTATTTGTTTAATTAATCGAAATATATTCAACCTTAGTTATTACACAAAAAAAACTATTCAAACATATCCAATATCAGTTGATCATGCTTCACATGAATTAAAATAATTCATTCAATGATTCCTTATGAGCAATCACAGAAATTCCTAAAAAAAAAAACAAACAAAAAACACCTCAATAACTGACCTAACACACATTTCCAACCAGATCAACAACCTTCTTTCTTCATTCAGATATAGGTCATTTGATCATTTGCCACAAAAAGGCAAAATTCTTACAAAACTGATCAAGAAATCTATCCTCACGAATAGCCATAAGCTTGTAGTGAGATAATAAGGTTGTATAGGTTTTGCAAGCATTTTATATGAAAAATCGAAAATAGACAACATCGCAAATATTGAATAAAGTCTGCAGTTCTCAAATAAATTTTGTTTCAAAAGCAGAAGCTAAGCTCTCTTCTAATTTGTCTCTTTATCTTGTTACAAACAACAAACAACAAAAATACAAAAATGACATTCGCTCTTCATTCATTTTTTCTTCTCCATATTCCTCTTTCCTTTCAACATCAGCGGTCTTTGAAATATAAAAACGGGCGAATACCTGGCAGCGCCAAACACGGCGCGAGTAACCAACTCAAAATTCAATATGGTGCCGCTACTATTGATTCTATATGCAAAGCACAGATAATAAAATGTGATCACATTTGATAGTCACAAAGGTGATAGTCACAAATCACCTTACACGATTCCACCCCTGTATCTACAATATACACACATATTTAAGGGACCAAAGCTATGTAATTTTTTTTTCACTTTCGAATTTCATATATATATGTACCTTTATACATACTTTTGTATTTCCTAACTTTTGCTTTACTTTATTTTATTTTATTTATTTAATTTTTTTTTTCTTTGAAATTCTAATACACCTTTAGATTTGACACAAAAATTAATGCAACGCAAATAAAATGGGTATATGTATATATATATTTTTTTCACACTCTGGGTCTAGGATGGTAAGTCAGGGTAAGTTTGGTTTTTATTTTCTCTTATATATTTTCTTCTTTCTTCTTCCACAATATTTTGGATTCTTGGTTTTTTGTTTCTTTTAGGTATGTTTCTATTATACCTATATCGATTGATTGGATTAATTTCTCAACAATATCTCAGGCTGAGATCTTTCATGGATTGGTTAAGTAAGCAAGTTTAGATTTTGTGATTCGGTTGATGTTTTCTTTTTTCTTTATTCACATTTATAAAATATCTAACCGAACATTCTCCGGTTTTCTTATTTTAACTCAGGAGGAGAGACTCTTCGTTTCTTTTGTATCGTTATTAAGTTTGTTTTTTTTTTTTAGGTTTTGTAATTTTATTAGCGGTACTTATTTATTGTGTCTTGTACCGTCTACAAAACTAAGGTTCGACAATCTCACAATTCACCAAAATCGATTTTTTAAAATGAACTATTTGAACACACTTCATAATCCGAAACTTAAATTCAATCTCTCTCGAAAAAAAAGAAAAATTTTTCTTCTCTCAATTTTTTTATGTTGTTTTTGTTATTTCAGCGTCGTGTAAATTGTTTTTAGTTGAGTGTTTTTTTGTGAAGTAGTTATTTTGAGGTATGTGGGTGTATGTGCTATGGTAAGTGTTATAAGGTAAGTATATTATTCCTGTTGTTTTCTAATATCACATGTAAGGTAAGTATTGTTTAGTGTAATGATTAGTGTGTTAGTGATTGTTCTATAGGTAAGTTAATGAAAGTTTTATTATGTTTAATGTTGTATACTGTTATCTAAACAGTTCCCTACAGATGTTTATTTCATTATAAGGAGGAAGGTATGCAGTTAATGAACACAGCATCAGCCAAATGGCCTCCACGACCACGCTCACAGGACCATATCCTTTTCATGAAATTTTCCATAACCAAATTGGCAAAGTGTCTGCCCTATGTCCTCGATAGATTCACGAATTCCTTCTTTGAGGTCTTGAACCGACGCTGGGCTGTTGGCGTAGACCTTATCTTTTACGTGGCCCCAAAGAAAAAAGTCGCAAGGTGTTAAATCACAAGATCTCGGTGCCCAATTGTAATCACCTCTTCGAGAGATAACACGGTCCGGAAACTTTTCCAGTTTTACGAACCGTCTCTGCTAAATTTTCACCATTTTTATAGTGAATTTTAATAAATTTATTGCGTTGTTGAAGCGTGTAACGTTCAATTTTTATTAATGGTGTAGTTTCTGCTTGTCAAATGTCAAAAAATTACAGCTTCAAAAGTGATAGCTACCGAAAAAGCGAGCTATTCAAAATAACACCTCTTATTGGAAAACCTTTTAAATTGCTCTACAACGTTAAATAATAGCGTTTTTTGTTGGTCATCCGGAATTGGTACATAGAACTGTACGAGTCCGGATACCAAACGAACATGCAAACATATTTTTTTGCTTCTAATGGTTGAATGTCTATGTATTTGTGAAGCTTCATATGCAGAATTGCAGATGACATGACTTCTAGTTTTTATTTTCCTTATTTGTAAACATGGCGGCGAGTACGTGTGTGTAAATGTGTGCATGTATGCGTGATTCTGTTTCTGATTCCGACTTCAAATTCGGAATCGTTTTTCTGTTCTTTTCAGAACAGGAACTGTCATCTTGTGCCAAGTGAACGAATTCAGAATTGTTTGGAACAGTTTCGGACGTCCTAAAAAACGCTATTATTTAACTTTGTAGAGCGTTGTTAAAAATAAATGTTTTGGTTTCACCAAGCGCCCGTTTAATCAATCCTTAAAACAGCTTTATAAACTGAA
This sequence comes from Sphaerophoria rueppellii, assembly GCA_920937365.1. Taxonomy (NCBI): domain Eukaryota; kingdom Metazoa; phylum Arthropoda; class Insecta; order Diptera; family Syrphidae; genus Sphaerophoria; species Sphaerophoria rueppellii. The sequence goes on along the minus strand of CAKKXW010000004.1, from coordinate 59,071,064 downwards.
GGGCCATTTTTGGCTCATTAAATTCTAAAGGTTGTAGTATGCCATCCGACCCGGCGGACTTATTTTTAAGCATTTGGATGGTTTTTTCTACCTCTTCTGCACTGGGGGCTGGGACTGGGTCTTCATTGACTTCTTTGTAAGACAACAAAAATTTAATTTTCACGTTGCCTTTACATTTTTAATCTGTCCATTCCACCTTTCAGCCTATCACAAGAAGCTCAGTGAGAGAAAGGGAGATGTTTTAGACATTCTTTATTGCTCGACTTGACGTGACGACTCCAACAACCCAGCCAAGACAGTCTTCTCATCCCAGCCCCCAGGTTTGAGACGGCAAGGAATACCGAACCTACGGTAGAAAGAACAAGTGACTGTGGATGCCAGAGCACTTGGCTTCGGCGACTGGAGAGTGCATGCGAGGGACCGTTCACGATGGAAGGCTGCAGTATCTCAGGCTGAGATCCTTCATGGATTGTGAGCCGGATAAGTAAGTAAGATCCTATCTATCGTATTTCCTGGATCGCAGTAATGTCTGCCTTATACTGCGTGAGGACAGATTCAAGTTTTTGAGTTGCACCTCGAGTGTAGAGTGTTCTTACATTCCAGGTGCAAAGCTCTCAATGCCTAGTCCGTTGTTATTCCGGGTCTGGTTACCATAGGAGGGGGTCATTATCCGAGGCTCTGCCCATCTCTCTCATTATTTCATGTTTTTTAACTGTGGAGGGGTTGTTAGCGCCTCGCACTAACTTCCAAATGTGTAGTGCCGTTGCTTAAGTGCTTGTGTTTCTCCGTTTTGCACTCGTGCTTACAAGTTTCGCAAGTTATATCTAGTGGTATAACCAGTACCCGGTGGTTACCACTTCGAGGTAAATTTAGCACTTACCGTGTAGGAAAAGATCAGATTTCAGGAAGTAGTACTTCGAAAACCAAAAAAACAGCACGTAGAAAACATATTTTAAATATTTTATCACAAATAAACAACAAAAAAGATACAAAACTAAGCTATAAACTTTAATAAATACCTAATAACTTTTCATTTATTTCACAAGAATAGCAATGTAATGTTTTTAATGAATTATTATAGACCCAAGTGAAGTTGTTTGCGACAGACAAGACGTCATCTCGTTTGACGTTGACATCAACATAACAATCAATTTATTTTTCAAGAAATAACTTTTATCCGCCCTTCTAGTCCCGTTGTTATCGGCGAAGCAACACCCAAGTACTCAACCAAAGCATCTATATCCGTTTTATACTTCCTGCAAAAAAAAGAATTACAATAATATATCCATATCAGTTTTTCAATTTTTCATGAAAAACAAACAACAAATATTCACTTACAGCTGATGCTTAGCGTGCGAAGACAAAACCGAAAATCCATCTCCACCATTTACTAGAAAATCAGCAGCAACAATTCGATAATCTAAATTTTTGTCTAATGGTAGATATCTGGGAATATCACAATCTGCACATCGAACTTGAACATCAAGAACTCGCTTTCCCACAGGATTCTTCCAATTATAAACTATCCTAAGACCAGCCACTTGTAGCATATTTCTCGCACTGAAAATTCCATTTTCAGGCTCAGCAGAACTAACACTATATTCCAGAGTTTCCAAGAGATATTGGCCCTTCAAGTTGAAAGCAACTAATGAATTCTCGAAGGGTGACATAGTCACAACGTGTGCATATGTGAGGTCTGAAAGGGTTGCTCATTAAATAATAAGTCTTTAAAACGAGTAAATTCGTCCTCTTACTTCCTTTGTTGAGAGGAACTCTCAAAGCTCCAGCATTGACAAGAGCAATCGAAACATCTGTCCATCTATCCTTTTGGTCAAACGCTGAGGCATTGATGAAAACATGCACCATTGCATCGGCGAAGAAATTTCCGAGATTGCACTCGCCAGATTCACAGGACCATTTTTCTAGAGCCACTGCTGATGAACCTACAACCACATTTCCTTTTTCATCAACGATTTCTTTCCATGGTGCTATGGCTTTGAGGACTTCTTCATCTGAAAATGGACGAAGAAGACTGTTTAATGAAGGTTTAAAGACAACGTAAATCATCATGAACCAACATTCTTTACTCCTGCCTACTATACGCGTTATATGTAACAGGAAGCGGTCCTGCATACTGGTAAAACGTAGTTTACTCCCTAATTTCAGTGATAAAGACGTCACCACAGCCAGTATGGTAATCAACAACCATACCTACTGGCTGGTATCAGCGTATTTGGGCCACGACCACCAGGGCCCACTGCCTCGTACCACTCTGGAGAAGACGGTTGCTGAATCCACAAGACTTAAAACCAACATAATTATCGGTTGTGACAATGCGCACCATACTACATGGGGTACTTCCGATATCAATGACAGAGGTGAGTCTCTTTTTGATTACATTTTGACAACTTATCTGGTAGTAAGTAACGTAGATAATGAACCAACCTTCGTAACTAAAAATCGACAAAAAGTCCCAGACATCAATCTTGTATATCTCTCGAATAAAATATTGAGAGTATCAAAGGAGCACTCGTGCTCCGACCATAGATACATCCAATTCACCCTTATTGAAAAGTCCCCAAATTCCGGAATCATCGGAAAGCAGAGTATGCTTAAACCAGAACTTTCTGATCCTCCTTGTGCGCTCTTGAACTTGTTCAAAAAGTCCATGAGCTTACAACTGTTAGATAAAGTAATTTCACTTGAATATAAACTACTTCTCTATAAATTTATCAATCGATAATGAAATCATTGTTTTCAAAACTTCAATAATTTAATTTCAATTTTCTTCTTTCTAAAAGCCGTTCAAAAAACATCATTTATAAATTATTTTTCCTCTCTTAAATAAATATATTATTTCATACCATTTGATTGGATTTTATTTAACTCTGCAGATTGCAAATTCTCAGGTTATGGGCCCAGAACGATTCTGAATACAAATTCATCAAATTGGGTTATTAGTAAATAATATTTTTTCAGTGAAGAAAAATAAAAATGGCAGACGGTGAAAAAATTACATTCCCGAAGTTCAATGGAACAAATTTTAGTCAATGGAAGTTTCGGCTAGATTTGCTTTTGGAAGAGAAATCATTGAAGCAATTCGTGGATGGGGATTTGAAAGTCAATGAAGAAACAGACCAAACTGAAAAGGACATTTTGCTGGTCAAAGATGCAAAATGCAGAAGCTTGATTGCACAAACAATCAATGATGAGCAACTAACATACATTATGGATAAGAAAACTGCAAAAGAAATGTATGATGGTCTTTTGAAGATGTTTCAACGGCGAAGCATCACAAGCCAATTGGTGTTACGCAAACAACTCATGTCCATGAAATTCGATGGCAATGACATGCCGACACATTTTTCAAGATTTGATAATATTGTTCGTGATTTGCGTTTAGCTGGAGCCAAACCAGAAGAACAGGACCTTATTGTCAGTTTATTTCTCACCCTTAATGAGAAATATGATGCTCTCATCGAATCTCTGAATGGAATGGAAGAATCGAAGCTAACACTGGACTATGCAAAAAGTCGGTTGTTAGATATGTTTACAAAACAGAACAATGGTAATAAACAAGCTAAGACTAATGACGTATATGCTATGCAAGCCAAAAATCTGAATATAGTCTGTTACAACTGCGGAAAAAAGGGTCACATCAAATCCAAGTGCAGGGCCAAATGCAGTTCGAAAGCGTTTTCTTCAAAGTCTGTGGCTGGTTCAGGAGACCGGAATTCTAACGATCCATCAGTTTTAAGTGCGATAACGGATGATAATAGTGGGTTGCGCATATCACAGAACAAGGAACAAATGTTGTGTTATATGAAGGACGAACAAGAATCACACCAAAATGACATGAGACAGGTATTATCCGCAAATAGAAAAGAGGTAACAGAAATAAAATTTACACTAGATTCTGGAGCTACGGATGACTTAGTGAATGATAAGAAGTATTTTGGAAATCTGGTTGACATTGAAGAAATGAAAATTTCAGTTGCAAAGAAGAATGAGAAAATCACAGCAAAACAACAAGGTGATATTTTTATTAAAACTTTATACAACGTTGATTCTTCGGTTTTGAAAATTCCGAATGTGTTGTATGTTCGTGATTTAAAATGCAACCTTTTGTCCATCCGGAAACTTACAAAAAGAGGCTAGAAAATTGTATTTGATGGTGATTATGCGTACGCTCTGAAAAATGGTGTAACACAATTTGTAGCGCATGCTAGTGGACAATTATATGAGGTTACTTTTCATATATAAGATGTGTTTTTTGTCTCCATGTTTGCTGTTTAATGTGTTTTTATGTTTATTTTTAAATAAAAGGGTTGTTTTTTACTTAAAAATTTAACAATTTATTTTACTTTATTTGCAAACAATAATGTTATTTTTATATAAACGGATTTAGCGACGCGTTTCAGAACACTTGTTCCATCTTCGGGCTACTGTTTACTAAACTTTTTGTTGTTTTTTTCCTGTAGTGTTGTTGTTGTCAGATTACTATTGTTTTTTTTCTTTTTTCATTTCTTTTTGTTGTTTGTTGTGAATTTCAAAGCTGTGTCAAATAATATGTTCTGTTTTATTGTTAATTTGTCATTTAATATTCTATCTTGTTCTATCTTGTTAGCTTTATATATTTCAAATTCTTCCAAAGCGTCTAGTGTTTTCCCTCTTTTGCATATTTGTAATATTTTTAGGTTTTGTTCAAGGCTTGTGAAATTGTGGTTATTTTCTATTAGGTGTATTGCATATGTTGATCTGGTGTTTGGTTTTGGTTTGTGTTCTAAAAATCTTTCTTGAAAAGATCTTCCTGTTTGTCCTTTTCATATAGTGAGGAAGTGAAGCAAATATATTGTTGTGACTTTGTGAGTTAAAAAAGATTAAACACATTTGTGAAATAAAAAGTGTAAAGTTTAATTAATAAAAACAATTAAAAAGTGTTGGAAAAACAAAATAAACAAACAGTGTATATTATTATTATTTTAAAGTGCTTAAAAATATGTATTGTATATATATATATATAATGTAATTTATTTTTTATTTTTGAATGAACTGTTAATTATTATTTTAATTATTTAATGTTCTTGTTTTACTGAATTATCGTCTTTAATTATTTTTGTTAAAAATAAATCAAAATTTAAATAAAAATGGAATTAACTAAGGAATATATATATTTTTATTTCTACTTCAATATTAACAATTTTCTGAAGGACTTACGAATGACATGTTAATATAAACTGAGCAAGAAACAAGTCTTAAATGAATTCATTTTCGCTTAAGATACACTTTATTTAAATGGATGTTAGGTGCTTGTGTACATCCTATATAATATTTGTTGCAATCGTCGCATGTTATTTTGTAGACTCCGGTTGATGTTTTCTTGTTATTGTTTTTATTTTTAGGTTGGAGGAATTTAAAAATGTTGTTATTTGTTTTGTATGCAATGGTGAAGTTTTGTTTTTTGAGTTAATTTCTAATTGTGTGTGGTAGCCAGTTGGTGTATGTTATTGATGTGTAGTTGGTTGTTTCGATTTTGTTACTTTTATCATTAGGTTTGTTCATTTTCTTTCTTCTTTTGTTGATTAATTCGTCGATCATATTATTTGTGGTGTATCCATTTCTTAGGGCTATATGTTTTATTGTGTTGATTTCATCGTCATAATTTTGTTTGCTCATTGGGATGTTGAGAAGTCTATTTATAAAGGCGTTGTATGCTGCGAGTTTTTGTGTTCTTGGGTGGTGGGAGTCATTGTGGATGCCGGATGGTGGTGTCTGTTGTTGTTGGTTTCCTGTATATGCTGTATTCTAGTTTGTTGTTTTGTTTTTTTATGGTGACGTCTAGGAAATTTATTGATTTGTTTTGTTCATGTTCGATTGTGAATTTTATTTGTTGGTTTATATTATTTATATATTTATTAAGAATGTCAATTTGTCTATTTGTGCCATTAAAGATTATGAAGGTGTCATCAACATATCTGGTGTAAAAAGTTATTTGTTTTTGTAGTGGATTGAGGTTTGATAGGATGTATTTTTTTTCAAAATGGTTTAAATATATATCGGCTAGAAGTCCACTTAATGGCGATCCCATTGCGAGTCCTTCTTTTTGTATATATGTCTGGTTGTTGAATGTGAAGTAATTTTGCTTGTGTATAATTTGTACTAATTTTATTATTTCGTCTATTTGTTGTATCGTTATTTTGGCTGTGTTGATAAGGTTTTCTCTTATTATATTTATTGTTTCTGTTACTGGGATGTTAGTGTACATATTAGTTACGTCGAAGGAGATCAGTTTGTGTTGCGGTAAAATGTGTATGGTTTTTGTTTTTTCGATTAGTTCAAGGCTATTTTTTATACTTTGGTTGTTTTTTATGGTTATGTTTGTTGTTATGAACATATTATCTGACACAGCTTTGAAATTCACAACAAACAACAAAAAGAAATGAAAAAAGAAAAGCTTTCCAAAAGCTCCCACACTCAAAAACAATAGTAATCTGACAACAACAACACTACAGGAAAAAAAACAACAAAAAGTTTAGTAAACAGTAGCCCGAAGATGGAACAAGTGTTCTGAAACGCGTCGCTAAATCCGTTGATATAAAAACAACATTATTGTTTGCAAATAAAGTAAAATAAATTGTTAAATTTTTAAGTAAAAAACAACCCTTTTATTTAAAAATAAACATAGAAACACATTACTTTTCATGTTGAACACGATGTATTTGCTGGTCTAGCAGGTGAAGATAATTTGAAGAGTTTCTCCCAAGATTTATGGCATTTTCGACTGAGTCATTTAAATGTATTCGATATGAAGAAATTAATAAGTTTGTCTATGGTTGACGGAATCGACAAAATCAAAATAAATACAGATGAAAAATTCTGTGAATCTTGTGTCTTGAGCAAGCAAACACGAATACCATTCGACAAACGAGGTATCCAACGATCAACAAGAGTATTGGAATTAATACACACCGACGGCGACGTATGTGGACCCATTTCAAAACCAGCATACGAAGGATCATTGGATTTTGTAACCTTTACTGATGATTACATGAGAGCATCGATGGTTTATTTCATGAAGCACAAGAGTGAGGTATTCTGTAAATTTAAAGAATATGTCGAAATGGCCAAAAGAATGCACAATATCAAGATTTCAAAGGTTCGTGCGGACAATGGTGGTGAGTACGTTGCCAAAGATTTCAAGGACTACTGCAAGTCGAAAAGAATACAGATTGCACACACAGTTGCTTACAATCCTGAAATGAATGGTATTGCTGAGCGCTTGAATCGAAGTCTCCAAGAGAAAGCACTCGCAATGTTGACAGCAAGTGGGTTGGATCGTAAATTTTGGAATGAGGCTATTCTTGCGGCGAATTACATCAAAAATCGAAGTCCAACTAGTGCATGCGGTAAGCAATTCAACAAGACACCAGCGGAATTGTGGTATAGATAACGACCGGACATTTCAAATTTAAGGATCTTTGGTTCAATTTGTTATAATAATATTCCATCGGAGAGGCGAAAGAAATTAGAACCCAAGTCGAAGAAGTGTGTTATGATGGGTTACGCATCAAATAATTCATATCGACTATGGGATATTGACAACAACAAATTAATCATCGGGCGAAACGTTACATTCGATGAAAAGTCGATTTTGTTCCGGACAAAAGTCAATAAGTTTTCGAATTCAGAAGCGGTTATTGAACGTGAAAATGATTGTAACGAACAAACATCATCACAAGACTTCAGAAACAAGTTAGAAGAAGTTGTCGACAGCTATGACGAAGAAGATAATTACCAAGACTCAATCAGTGACTTCAGAGATGAAATCCACAGTGTTGATATGGATAACATTGGTAACATCAATCAGACGATTCGAAGAAGTGTACGAGAACGCAAGCAACCAGATCGATTAAATTATTTTGTGAATTCACTGGACATTGATGGAAAATTTGCTCTATCTGCTGAGGGTTACGTGGATAACGATCCAACATCAATTCAAGAAGCCCAAGAACGTGAAGATTGGCATGAATGGAAAGCAGCTATAGAAAGTGAGTATAAATCCTTGCTTAAAAGTAATACTTGAACCTTATGTGATTTGCCGAAAAACCGTAAAGCTATTTCAAATAAATGGGTTTTCCAACTTAAACATAAAGCTAATGGGAAAGTTGACAAATATAAAGCTAGGTTAGTTGTTAAAGGTTGCTCACAGAAAGAAGGTTTTGATTACAATGAGACATACGCACCAGTGGCTAAGCTACCAACTTTGCGCATTTTGTTGGCGATAGCTGTACAGTTTAACATGCACATTCATCAAATGGATGTTAAAACAGCATTTCTTAACGGTGATCTGAATAAGGAGATATATATGCAACAGCCTGAAGGTATGGTAAAAGATTCCAAAGTTTGTAAACTAAATAAATCTCTCTATGGACTTAAACAAGCATCGCGCATGTGGAACGAGAAGTTTAATAATTTCATTACAAGAATTGGATTCAAATGTTGCGCATCGGACTATTGCCTGTATACGAAATTTGATAAGGGTGTCAGCTGTTATATACTATTGTATGTCGATGATCTGCTCATTATTTCTGAAAATATTCAAATTATTGATATTGTTAAACAATTACATACAAAGGAATTTGAAATGACAGATGTAGGAGAAGCGGAATCATTCCTTGGAATGCATATCGAATACGATCGAGAAAATGGAATCATCAAACTTAGTCAAAGGCAATATTTAGAAAATGTTATGAAGAAATTTGGAATGACCGATTGCAAGTCAGTTTCAACTCCCATCGAAAAGGGCTTACAATTGCAAATAAATGATACGATTGGCGATTCAAATTTACCTTACCGTGAACTAATTGGTTGTCTGACTTATGCAACATTAACAACTAGACCAGACTTATGTGCAGCAACAAATTACTTTAGCCGCTTTCAAAGTTGCTATACACAAGAACATTTCACACATGCAAAGCGAATCTTACGATATCTTCAAGGAGCATTGAATTTGAAACTGGAATATCGAAAAAGTCTTAAAGCTGAAACATTGATCGGATATGCTGACTCTAATTGGGCCGGAGATAAAAATGATTTCAAATCAACATCAGAATACATCTTTAAGCTTTTTGACAATACGGTGACTTGGTCGACTCACAAACAAGGTACGATAAGTCAATCATCAACAGAAGCCGAATATGCAGCACTCGTTGAAGCCATGAATGAGGCTGAATGGATTAAACAACTACTTCGTGAACTGGGTATCGAACCAAATGAACCAACGAATATTTATGAAGACAATCAGTCTTGTATTAATGCAGCGGAAAAACCAAAAAAATCATAAGCGATTGAAACATATAGCAGTTAAATACCATGTAGTTCGAGATCAAATTGAAAAAGGTTTTGTAAAACTGAATTATATCCCAACAGGTGAACAAGCCGCCGATATAATGACCAAAGGACTTGGTAGAATACAATTCGAAAAGTTACGAACGTATTTAAATTTATGTTAAATTTTTGCTTAAATAATTTTCCTCAGTATTAATGAATTTTTGTTTATAATTTTAAATGTTAATAGATGCAGCAATTTATGCTATGGTGAGTACGTTGCCAAAGATTTCAAGGACTACTGCAAGTCGAAAAGAATACAGATTGCACACACAGTTGCTTACAATCCTGAAATGAATGGTATTGCTGAGCGCTTGAATCGAAGTCTCCAAGAGAAAGCACTCGCAATGTTGACAGCAAGTGGGTTGGATCGTAAATTTTGGAATGAGGCTATTCTTGCGGCGAATTACATCAAAAATCGAAGTCCAACTAGTGCATGCGGTAAGCAATTCAACAAGACACCAGCGGAATTGTGGTATAGATAACGACCGGGCATTTCAAATTTAAGGATCTTTGGTTCAATTTGTTATAATAATATTCCATCGGAGAGGCGAAAGAAATTAGAACCCAAGTCGAAGAAGTGTGTTATGATGGGTTACGCATCAAATAATTCATATCGACTATGGGATATTGACAACAACAAATTAATCATCGGGCGAAACGTTACATTCGATGAAAAGTCGATTTTGTTCCGGACAAAAGTCAATAAGTTTTCGAATTCAGAAGCGGTTATTGAACGTGAAAATGATTGTAACGAACAAACATCATCACAAGACTTCAGAAACAAGTTAGAAGAAGTTGTCGACAGCTATGACGAAGAAGATAATTACCAAGACTCAATCAGTGACTTCAGAGATGAAATCCACAGTGTTGATATGGATAACATTGGTAACATCAATCAGACGATTCGAAGAAGTGTACGAGAACGCAAGCAACCAGATCGATTAAATTATTTTGTGAATTCACTGGACATTGATGGAAAATTTGCTCTATCTGCTGAGGGTTACGTGGATAACGATCCAACATCAATTCAAGAAGCCCAAGAACGTGAAGATTGGCATGAATGGAAAGCAGCTATAGAAAGTGAGTATAAATCCTTGCTTAAAAGTAATACTTGAACATTATGTGATTTGCCGAAAAACCGTAAAGCTATTTCAAATAAATGGGTTTTCCAACTTAAACATAAAGCTGATGGGAAAGGTGACAAATATAAAGCTAGGTTAGTTGTTAAAGGTTGCTCACAGAAAGAAGGTTTTGATTACAATGAGACATACGCACCAGTGGCTAAGCTACCAACTTTGCGCATTTTGTTGGCGATAGCTGTACAGTTTAACATGCACATTCATCAAATGGATGTTAAAACAGCATTTCTTAACGGTGATCTGAATAAGGAGATATATATGCAACAGCCTGAAGGTATGGTAAAAGATTCCAAAGTTTGTAAACTAAATAAATCTCTCTATGGACTTTAACAAGCATCGCGCATGTGGAACAAGAAGTTTAATAATTTCATTACAAGAATTGGATTCAAATGTTGCGCATCGGACTATTGCCTGTATACGAAATTTGATAAGGGTGTCAGCTGTTATATACTATTGTATGTCGATGATCTGCTCATTATTTCTGAAAATATTCAAATTATTGACATTGTTAAACAATTACATACAAAGGAATTTGAAATGACAGATGTAGGAGAAGCGGAATCATTCCTTGGAATGCATATCGAATACGATCGAGAAAATGGAATCATCAAACTTAGTCAAAGGCAATATTTAGAAAATGTTATGAAGAAATTTGGAATGACCGATTGCAAGTCAGTTTCAACTCCCATCGAAAAGGGCTTACAATTGCAAATAAATGATACGATTGGCGATTCAAATTTACCTTACCGTGAACTAATTGGTTGTCTGACTTATGCAACATTAACAACTAGACCAGACTTATGTGCAGCAACAAATTACTTTAGCCGCTTTCAAAGTTGCTATACACAAGAACATTTCACACATGCAAAGCGAATCTTACGATATCTTCAAGGAACATTGAATTTGAAACTGGAATATCGAAAAAGTCTTAAAGCTGAAACATTGATCGGATATGCTGACTCTAATTGGGCTGGAGATAAAAATGATTTCAAATCAACATCAGGATACATCTTTAAGCTTTTTGACAATACGATGACTTGGTCGACTCACAAACAAGGTACTATAAGTCAATCATCAACAGAAGCAGAATATGCAGCACTCGTTGAAGCCATGAATGAGGCTGAATGGATTAAACAACTACTTCGTGAACTGGGTATCGAACCAAATGAACCAACGAATATTTATGAAGACAATCAGTCTTGTATTAATGCAGCGGAAAAACCAAAAAAATCATAAGCGATTGAAACATATAGCAGTTAAATACCATGTAGTTCGAGATCAAATTGAAAAAGGTTTTGTAAAACTGAATTATATCCCAACAGGTGAACAAGCCGCCGATATAATGACCAAAGGACTTGGTAGAATACAATTCGAAAAGTTACGAACGTATTTAAATTTATGTTAAATTTTTGCTTAAATAATTTTCCTCAGTATTAATGAATTTTTGTTTATAATTTTAAATGTTAATAGATGCAGCAATTTATGCTCATATAAAATTAAGAGTCGGTGTTAGATAAAGTAATTTCACTTGAATATAAACTACTTCTCTATAAATTTATCAATCGATAATGAAATCATTGTTTTCAAAACTTCAATAATTTAATTTCAATTTTCTTCACTTCAAATCTTAAAGCCGTTCAACAAACATCATTTATAAATTATTTTTCCTCTCTTAAATAAATATATTATTTCATACCATTTGATTGGATTTTATTTAACTTTGCAGATTGCAAATTCTCAACAACAGCCCTCAATAAAGCCATGGAAACTGCCTGCCCCCTCACAACAGCGCGGGGAAAGAAGAAACCATACTGGTGGGCTGCTGAATTAGAAATACTCAGGAAATGTTGTAGAAGGCTTTTCAATCGCGAAAAAATCTAGACACCCCCATCCTTATAGGAGTTCCTCAAAAAGTATAAACGAGAATTGAGAATAGCCAAAAGATCCTTATGGAGATCCTTCTGTAGCTCAATTGAAGAATCTTTGGAGGCATCGAGGTTAAGGAAGATTCTCTCGACAAATCCAACCATGCCTAGTTGTCTTAAAACTCGGATGATACATGGACTAACTCTTGCGGAAAACGCTAAACCTGCTATAAGACACTCACTTCCGAGATAGCTCAAAATCTGTTAAAACAACAAACCGTCCAGGGTCTGGCATTAACTTAACTTTTTCTCAAGGTCTTGTTACAAAAGAAAAATTGACATGGGCTCTGAATAGTTTCGAACCTTATAAATCTCCAGGTCCAGATCATCAAATCATACCAGCTGAACTACAGCATACCATCATTTGCCCATCATTGAGATGATCTTAAAAAGTTGTCTAGATCTGGTCTATATCCTCAGCGATGGAGAGAAGTAAAGGTAGTATTCATTCCCAAGGTGGGAAAAGGATCGCATGTCAATCCTAAAGATCTAAGACTTATTAGCCTATCATCATTCATTCTCAAAACGCTGGAACGATTGATTGATATCCATATACGTAATAGCATTGCTTACTGCAAAGGGAAATCTCTAAAAACAGCCTTGCATACTCTGGTAAGAATTATCGAATACTCCCTAGAGCAAAAAGAATATACTATGGTTGCCATCCTGGATATTAAGGGCGCTTTCAACAACGTTGACACATCTGCTATCATTCCTGTCATGACGACCCTAAACGTCGAATACTCACTTTGTGAGTTGATTAATCTAATGCTTAAAAGCAGGATCCTCAACTCTAAGATGGGGGATTTTTTTACGAAAAGGTCTGTCAGCAGAGGAACTCCGCAAGGTGGTGTTCTGTCCCCTCTCCTGTGGAACATAGTAGTTAAAGAGCTGCTAATATCATTCGAGAAGGAAGGTTACAGAGTGATTGCGTATTCCGATGAGGTTGCAATCGCCGTCACAGGAAAACATCCTTATACCCTGAGAGACCTCCTCAAAAACGCACTTAATATCCTCACTAGATGGGCTGATCATTGTGGACTTAATATTGATCCTCAAAAAACAGACCTCGTCCTTTTTACACGGAAATACAAAATCCCTCCTCCTTCAATAAAAGGTGTACCACTAATTTTTATCAAAGAAACCAAATATCTTGGTCTGATATTAGACAAAAAAATTAATTTGGAAACCTAATATTCAGGAAAGAGTTAAGAAAGATACAGTAGCTCTTTTCTCTTGCAAGAGAGCCATAGGAAGCAAATGGGGTTTTCAACCTCTTAAACCCTCTGGCTATATACATCGGTCATCCGACCAACACTCATGTACGGAATTGCAATATGGTGGACTGCACTGGAGAAAGTCACTTACTACGGCAAACTCAGCAGAGTCAAACGCACTGCATGTCTCTTCATAAGCGGGGAATTGAAAACTACACCCTCAGCAGCGTTAGACACTCTCCTCCATCTGACCTCCCTCGACATCTTCAGTAAACAAGTGGCAGCAAGTACAGCTATAAGACTCACCTCCTCTCAATGGACTAACAACAACGTGGGACATTCCATAATTTTGAACCTATTCGATTCTATACCAAAGTACATAGACTTCACCATTCCAGAACCCCAATTTGGTTAAAACTTCCAGGTCTTCATTCCATCCAGAGATGAATGGGATGACAACAAAAGCATATTCATTTTTATACATATGGATCCAAGACAAATGATGGAGTTCGTAGTGGTATGTACTCAGAAATACTTAATCTAAGCCTCTCATTCCACCTCCCTAATCATTGTAGCGTCTTTCAAGCGGAAATTTTAGCGATCAAAGAGGTCCTCTCCTGGCTAAGAGAAAACGTGATATCAACTTCTGGTATCCGCATCTTCTCTAACAGTCAACCAACAGTCTCTTATTGAGATGGTGCAGCAGTTTAATATTCACCTCTGCTGGGTGCCGGGCCACAGAAAAATCACGGAAAATTGTAGAGCCGACGAACTCGCTAAAAATGGAACGGTCATACCTATCTCACCTGAAAGGGAAAAGATAGATATACCAATAGTTACATGCAAACTTTTGCTAAAAGGAACAGCATTTACGATAACAAGGTCAAGGTGGTACAATTTACCTACGTGCGCAGCCACAAAGCTCATATAGCCGTCACTTGACCTAAAGCGCTCTAAAGACTTGTATCTCAAAGTAGATTTCATATTAGTTCTCTAATAGGTGTCCTTACGAGACACCGTCTTATAGCCAGTCACGCAATACGACTTGGTGTAGACTCAAATGACTTCTGCAGAAGCTGTATGCACGAGGAAGAAGAGGAAACAATCTCTCACCTTCTCTGGACATGCCCTGCTCTATCCCTAAGGCGCAAACTTAATCTGGGGGAATACTTTTATGATAATCCCAGTGAACTTGCAAATAAGGATATCTTCTTCGCTTCATAAAAAGCTCAAAATGGTTCGACTGGTAAGAAGTAATTCTCTTAATTCATGTGGTATCACAATGGGCCTTTTCTTTTGGCCTAAGTGTGAGGATTCTGTATCCGCAGCCAATTTAACCTAACCTAACCTATCATTCTGGACAAGTTTATTGGCCAGTCTACGAGTTATCAACCGCTTTCTTTCGACACTTTTGAATCTTATTAATATGCATATACACACATACAGTTGCCACACAATTTCTGTCATTTCACTTTTTTCCTTATTAGCTAAAACTTTTCATTTAACTCACCTTGTTTAACATCCCTGCTCATATAAATCGGAGCCCCTTCATAAGAAACAGCAACTCCACTGTCATCAAAGAATACCGTTAAATTTCCCACATACTTTGCATAGGCAGAAGCCTGTACAATCAGAACCTTATGTCCGCTTGGTTTGTGAATCACTTCCGTTGGATAATTTCCCCTGGCCTTATCCGGACCTGGCATAACACTTCCGGTATACAAAAACGTATGCGAATGAGATCCAACGATAACATCGATTTCTGCTCCAGCAGTTTCAGCAATTATCTGATCAACATCGTAACCACAGTGGGTGAGGGCGATAATGATATTCGCACCTTGTTGCTTTAATTTTTGTGCCTCTTCAATTATAACCTCACTTTCGTTGAGGAACTTGAGTTTTCCTGTGTCAGCGAGGTCCTAAAGAAAAAAATATTATGAAGGTTTTTTTTTGCTAGGAATTGGTGCACAGAACTGTCGGATACCAAACGAACACATTTTTTTTTTGGCTTCTAATCGTTGAGATCTATGTATTTGTGAAACCTCATATGCAAAATGGTAGATGACTTGACATATTGTTTTTATTTTTTTTTATTTGTGAACATTGCGGCGAGTGCAAATGTGTGCATGTATGCGTGATTCTGTTTTTTTGATTCCGACTTCTAATTCAGAATCGTTTTTCTGTTCTTCTCAGAACAAGAACTGTCATCTTATACCAAATGAACGAATTCAGAATCGTTCGGCACAGTTCCGGACGACCAATAAAAACTATATGATAAGGGTCCTCCTCAAATGTATGTGTGACTTACGTAAAAAGTAGCCAAAACAACTCCAATGATACCAATCTTCCTGCCATTGCGTTCAATTATCATTGATTTATTGTACAAACCCTGCATTGACGGTTCTTCAGAATCATCGATGTTCGCTGCCAGCATTGGAGAGTTGATTGTCTCCAAAAATGGAACCAGCCCTTCGATTTTATGATCGAATTCGTGATTTCCAATTGTCTATTAACAAAATACCAACTCATCAGTTCGAAATTAGTAGATTTTAGAATTATTCAAGCGAACCATAGCATCGGCTGGTAACATATTCAAGAACTGACTGGTAACATTCCAACGACCAATATTGTACCAAAGCGTTCCTTGAAAACTATCACCGGCATTCAAATAGATGGGGTTGTAATCCTTTTGCTCCTCGAGCAGACGTCTCACAGTGTAAACGGTACGTGCATAACCTCCAATGCATTCCTCACCTGCATCGCAAGTGCCACCGAACGTATCGGTTGGCTCAAATCTGATAATAGATTAAAATATTTAAAATTTAAAAAATCCAAATTTAGAGTGTTAACTGTACATTGAACTTCATATTATATAAATAAAAAATTATAAATTTGTTGAAGAAATGAACTTTTCGGTAAGCTTAATCTTGATGGTCTTGATAAGGTTGGCATTCAGATTATACTGTTATCTATCATTATCATAATCAAAAAGTAATGGCAACCACTTCAACTGTCAACTTGCCAATCATCTTATAAGTAAGTAATTAAGCTGTATTAGTTCTTTTGTTTGAAAAGTGAAATGTGAGTCGTGTTTAATCTCGAGTGTTTTCCTGTGAATGGCCATAAACGAGAAGATTGCAACACTTGTTGATACATCCCGAAAAATTAAGTTACTTTTTCATTCATATCGGTGAAGTTTTTCGAATTATCATAATCGGTTTTTCTTTTTTGGCTCACATGGAACATTGAGTGGGACTCATTCAAAAAAATGTGCACGACTGGTCGTACGAACTTGCTCCTGCATGCTTAAACTAAATAATTATGATTACTTTTATGTTCCGAAAATTGCAAAAAGTAGTGTTAAAATAAGAGATATACTTCAAGCAATTCTGATTACACTCCTATGCACTTAAATATTTACTAGAAATAAATAAATATAATGTTCTTTCAATAAAAATTTGATCACTTATAGTAGGAGAGCCGACTGCACTTAACTCACAAAAAAAACTTAATATATAAAAATAATTAGAATTGATTACGAAAATTAAAATTTGAATTTTGAAAAAAAATTAAAAATATTTTTTAAAAATTTGAATTTTTTTTTGATACAAAATATTATTGAAACAATATAACGTACTTAAAAAAAAAAACTTACGCTGATCGGACTTTCATTTTTCGAGAAAATCTTATAACAAAAAAAACGGTTCTATGGGAGGTACCGTTTTGGAGCAACACAAACATTTTTTTTTTACATAAAATACATGAATGTTTAAAAAAATAAAACTCGAGGAAGTTTTTAAAAAAACGTAGTAGCCGATTTGGAGAAATTTAAAAGTTTTTGTTTTTGGCCAAAAAAAAATCGTATGGTGGCTAACCTAAATTTTGATCTTAAGACAAAAATAAAAAAAACTGGGATATGAATTTTTGCTCAAACCTCTAATTTTCAAATTAGAAGTCAATCGGACCAGTAGTTAAGGATGTAGATGCCTGTTAACTTCCAGACAGACAGACAGACGGAATCGCCGGACCCACTTTTTTCGACTTCTCTATCATCGTAATATCATACTTCATCATCATCTCAAACTTTTTTTTTTTTACGAATTCAATACTTGCCATATATTCTATACGTCGCAAGTTTAAAACAAAGATATACTGCAATGTCACAAAGGCAGTAAGAATTTTTGGTCATTTGTAGAAAACATGAAGAATTCTTCTTCTTCCTCGGTCCCTACGCTCGTTGACAATAACACTACAGTTGTTAGCTCTCTCGCGAAAGCTAAACTTTTTGCTAGGCAGTTCGCCACCAACTCTTCGCTGCCAGAGAGTTTTATGACTCCGCCTGTTCTTGAGCGCGTCAATGATTCCATGGGACAAATCTTCTTTTGCACTCGTGCTAGGAAGAGAGTTCTTAAGGATCTCAACATGCATAAATCCGCTGGTCCGGATGGTATCCCCGCTATTATTCTGAAGAGATGTTCTTCCACGCTGGCAAAACCCTAGTGTAAGATTTTCCATCTATCCTATTCTTCCGAGCTCGTTCCGAGCAATTGGAAAACAGCATTTGTCCAGTCTATTCCAAAAAAAAGGCGAATTCTCCTCTCCTTCCAATTATCGTCCGATTGCACTTACGTCCCTTCTTTCTAAGGTCATGGAAACGCTCAAGAAATATCTCGAAGACCGAAAGCTTCTTAATGACCGGCAGTACGTCTTTTGCAGCAGCAGGTCCACTGGTGATCTGATGGTTTATCTCACTAAACAGTGGAACAAATCTTTACATCGTTTTGGAGAAAGTAAGATTGTTGCACTTGATATTTCAAAGGCATTTGATAAAGTCTGGCATCTTGCTCTTTTATCGAAAATGCGTGCCTTCGGTATCGATGAATCCCTTTTTTGTTGGATTAGAAACTTTCTTTCGAACTGTTCAATACAAGTTGTATTGGACGGATTCAAGTCTGAAACCCATAATATAAATGCTGGTGTGCCCCAGGGCTCCGTTTTGTCTCCGACCCTCTTTCTCATTTTTATTAATGATCTCTTGTCTGTTACTTCTAATCCAATAAATTGTTTCGCTGACGATAGTACACTTAGCTTCTCGTTCTCATATTCGTTTCCAGATTCACATCCCTCCTCTTCGGATGTGGAACTGCAACGGCAAAATAACAACAACGGGGAATTAAAAACAGCGTAGAGTTTAATGCTTCGAAAACTTAATGCTGTCTTGTATTGTTGAAGCGAGATATACCCTCTTTGCCACTGTCCATGAGTGGCACTTGCATCAATGAGACCGAACATCTCGAGAGTCTCGGTATGTGCATGCATCACTGACAAGAGGTGTGGACCGAGCACATATGCGATGTCGCCAAAAATGTCGCAAGATGTTTGGGTTTCTTAGGACAGTGCAAGAAATATTTCCCCCCGTCTGAACTGGCTATCATCTACAAGACTTATATCCGTTCAAAGCTTGAGTTCAATTTCCATCTTTGGGCTGGTGCTCCAGCAGTGAGAATGATTTGTGACAGAGACATCACTTACTCATTCACTTCATTGGAAAACCGTCGCGGTCGTAACTTTTTTTGTCTCTCCTTGTTTTATCGTTACTTCTACGGTAAATGCTCTAGTGAAATAGCCAGTTGCATTCCACCCCTTCAACAATTCAACCGTAATACCCGCGCTTCCAGGAATGCCCATCAGTTAACCCTCGAGCCCAACTTCGGTCGTACGCTCAAGTATAGAGAATCGTTCCTTAGCCGTACTACGCGAATGTGGAACTCTCTTTCACACTCTGTCTTCCCCGATCATTGCAGTGTTCAGGAATTTAAGACCAATGTGCACCGGCACCTCCTCTCCAACTCCTTCCTTCTTTCCTAAAACACTCACTGTGTCTATGACATAATAAGGGTATAAAAACCCCTTGAGTGTGTGCTTATTATAAAAATTAAAAAAAAAATGTATCGAGCTTCGGAAGGACAGGAGTCAAGAGACACGTCATCTATGAACATTGAACTAGTAAGCACAAACATACATATTAATATTTCGATGATTTTTTTTGTTTTCATACCTAAATATCAAATACTCTTCTTTTATCAATTCAAATCTCGATAGCTTCTTGAAAAAATTTGATAAAATTTCGGCTTGAAATTGCTCAAAATTTTTTTTTCAATGCAATCTACCATCATGTCGATTATCTCAGTTTTAATTTAAAGAAAGATTAAAGGAAACCGGTTTTTTCGAGATAAAATTGGAAAACAAAAATTATACTTCAATTTAGCATTAAATTTTTGTTGGTTTATTTTATAGGGCTATTTTGTGCAATTAACGAAAGCAAGCAAATCCAAAAACAAACGTTTTATAATTTATAACCCATTATAATTTAAAATCAACATATTATAATCGACAACAAAACGTCGAAAGTATTTGATAAAATTGCTAAGAACCCACACCAAAGGCGCGATTTTTTAAATGCTACCTTTTCCTAGCTAAGGGATTTGTGTTTTTGCAGTTATAAATTTTGCAAGACGTTGATACCATTTTGGTATACTTAGGCCGTGTGTGAATTGCGTTAAAATTTGTGTTAAAACTTGACGTTTGGTTAAAATTTGACGTTTGGTTAAAAATGAGATCAAATTTAGCCATTTGCTGTGTAAATTGCATTAAAAAGGATATTTTTAACCAACGTTTCTGCGTATAAATACATAAACTCCCTCATGAATTTAGAAATTTCCCTCAGCAAAAAATTTTTTTCGTCTCTAGGCAAAATACCTTTGTGTACAAAACCAAACTTTCAGCAATAAATTTAAAACTATGTTTTATTTATTTTTTACGATTTTACAGTAGTAATTTGATATTTTGAAGCAACACTAAAAAATGTTCAAAGAAAAATTCCCATTGTGGAACAAAAATTCTCAGCTGAGAACTGAGATCTCTGAGATGAAATTATTTTGGATTCGGTTTCTCACTCAGCTATTTTGACGTGACTGACATATGTGCAACAACAATTTGTAATGAAAACTGAGAATTATGTTGAACCCATTGAATAAGAAGTACAGGAAGGGGTCTTATGAAAAAGAAGTGAAGCATTTTTCTAAGTAGTGTGAGTTTCACAAACACAAACGCATTACAACAGTGCTGGTCTACAGTTGAATGGTTAATCTCAGGGGCGCCAAGCGAAATTTGACTGAATCCAGATTTCATTGATTTTTCTTCAATTTTTTGTTTTCAATCTCTTTTTTTAGGACGCATGGTGTTTTAACACTAAAGGTGCACATGCACGGTATTTAATGTTTAATTTTTTTTATTTTCCAGTACATTTTCTTCATTTTTTATCCGTAATTCATCACATTTATAAAGCCTATTTTGATCGTTTTAAAAGCATATTCTATGAACAACTTGAACAAGCGTTTAATATCATGTTCAGACATATGGCATTCCGGAAATAAATAACCTTCTTTTTTTTTCTTGCACTATTAAGTATAAACTCAGTTTCATAAAAGTGTTTTGAACAAATAACGGACTTAGAATTTATTGCATCCAATTTAAGAATAGACAGTGATTCAAATATTTACAAGGGGAAAATATGGAAGTATTTTCTAGTTGATTGTAATCTATCCCATTTTCCCTAACGCTCGCACTGTGCTTAGGCATAACAAGGGAATGAAACCCCTTGCGTGAGTTACATGGCAACACCTTCAGACAACGTACCAAGCAACATGAGTCAAGTTACACAGCAACACCTTCAAGAGTGGTATAGATAAATTATTGATGAGCGACAACATACCCAGCAACATGAGTCAATGTATTGATCCTCTCTTATCACAATCGAAACTAGCGTCGTTTTGTTGCTAAGCAGTGTTTGCAATCAAGGCCAATTTCTCATCTTAATCCAACCCAAGCCAAGCTGTATGTTTTTTCCACTTTTTTGATGCATTCTTTCTTGGACCAGCAAAGAGTTCTCATATTATCAGATAACATAAAATATCATCTTTTACATACGATTGTATACTTATAACGTACAGAAAATAAAGAAAATTAAATTATATAAATAAAATAAAATAAACAATTCTATTAAATTGATCTGGGGAATTTATAACTGGCGCAGTCGGACTTGGAAAACTACATCCAGACATCCTAAATAGTGAACATCTCGAGTAGCTAAACGTGGACTGGATAAAGTTGGAGCTCACTTCAAAGGAATATTGGAGTGATGGTTTTCTAACCTTAAGCACCGTGGACTGAAGCAAAGATTAGTGAACCGGACTGGATAAAATTGGAGCCTTAAGCACCTTGGACGGAAGCAAAGATTAGTGGGGTAAGTTCAAGTGAATGAATTCATTGGTTCCTAATGCCCTCAATACGTAGACTTAAAACTCAGAAAAATAGTTTTCGAAGTACGCTTTTCACACCAAGTTGGGTTGCACAAAAAATTTGTCTCAACAAAAAAGTTATTCAATATCACATAAAATCATTAAAAGAATCCTATTCAGATAAAAAAATGTTTCCTAATTCTAATGTTGCTAATGAAATCTATAATTGCCTTCGAATTCCGGATGCAATTAAAGATGTCCCAACTTTTGATGGAAATACTAGATTGTTGTTCGAATTCATTGCTAACGTTGATGAAGTATTAAGTCTTATGCCTGGATTAAATGCAAACTCTGGTTATCAAAAAGTAATTTTAAGAGCTATACGAAATAAAATTGTTGGACCTGCCAACGAAGCTTTAATTATGTACGGAACACTTGTTAATTGGGAAGACATTAAACATAATTTAATCACTCATTTCTCTGATAAAAGAAATGAAACAAATTTGATAAAGGATTTGCATCAGATTCGACAAGGTCAATCGTCTGTAGAAACTTTTTATTCAAAAATTGTCGAAACTCTTACTGCTATGATGAACCATTTAAAGGTCCATGAAACGAATCAAAGCGTTGTCGAATCTAAGCAAACACTTTACCAAGAAATGGGTCTTAACATCTTTTTGTTCGGTCTTCGAGAACCTTTAGGTTCAACGATTAGATCAATGCGTCCAACAAAACTCACTGATGCCTTCAATTTTTGTAAACAAGAAGAAAATTATCATTATTTCCAAAATACTCAGTACAGGACACAGACACAATTTGCGCAATCAAATACAAAAAACTTTTTTCAAAATAGCAATAGACAAACACAAACAAACCGAAATTTTAACGCGTATAATAATTGGTCAAGCAATCAGAATCCAAATTATAGATATAACAATTTCGGAGGAAACAACAACAACTACAATAATAACTTTTTACAAAATACAACTAGGCAAAATTCTGATATGAGACAAGATAACATTCCAGGTACTTCGAGACAAACAAACAGCAATTCATTAAGAAGCAATAAAAATTTTAAGTCCAATTATTCAGTTCCAAGTCATCAGACTAATATGAGTAGGAATACATATCCTGAGCCAATGGATACTTACAGCGGAAATACGATAAGAAGAGCAAATGGAAATCGTAGTAGTGGACAATTTTATAATATTGAAAGTCAAACCGTAGAAAATAATTACCCAACAAACAACCTTCCTTTAAATTCAAACGTAGTGGACGACAGAAATTTTCAAATAACAGCCTCGGAAAATCAATCGGGTACTTAGATCTTAATAATCATAATACAAATCTCCTTCCATACGTTAATATCCAAAGTTTATTCAACAAAAACTTAAAATTTTTAATTGATACCGGAAGTAACAGATCGTTTATAGATCCAGATGTAATAATAGATATTGATATAGAAACAATTAATCCTTTAATAATTAAAACAATTAACGATAAGAAAATAGTTGATAAACAAATAAAAATAAAAAACTTCTTAGAATTTAACACCAATAAAACTCTTACGTTTATTCTTTTCAAATTCCACAATTATTTTGATGGATTGATTGGAACAGACATAATGAAACAACTTTCAATGAAAATAGACTTGCAAAATTCATTCTCAGAAACCGAAAATATCAAAATTCCATTAGGCTTCAAACAAAACTTAATTTCAAATAGCTACGTTGTTCCAGGATACAGTAAGCTTATTTGCCACCTTCCTGTAGACGTAAAATCCGGAAATATTTTTATAAAGCCTACAATAATAAAAGAAAATCTAACCGTTTCAGAAGGTCTTTACAAAGCTGAAGATTGGCATTCAAACATAGAAGTTGTTAACACTTCAGATAATTCTCAAACATTTATAATCGAAGAACCAATAAAAGCTTTAAACTTTTCTTCAGAGGAGTATATTGAAGTCAACAATTTTTCATTTTCTAATCAAATAGACAGTTCAAACATTCAAGATTGTTCAAACATTTTACAAGCTTTAAAGTTAAATAACTTAAATTCAGAAGAAGAAAAAGCTATTTATAATTTATGCAATCATTACAAGGATATTTTTTTCAAAGAAGGTCAAATTTTGAGTCCATCAAATTTAACAAAACACGCAATTTCAACAACAGACAACATCCCTATTTATTCCCAGACATATCGCTATCCTCACATCCATAAAAAAGAAATTCATGCACAAATTTCGGAAATGCTCGATCAAGGCATTATTAGAAACAGCTTTTCTCCTTGGTCATCACCGATATGGATAGTGCCAAAAAAACCGGATAGCATGGGGAATCGTAAGTGGCGACTAGTCATCGACTATCGCAAACTTAATGAAAAAACAATTGGCGATAAATATCCTCTGCCGAATATAACGGATATATTAGATGGGCTAGGTAGGTGTATGTATTTCACTACACTTGACCTCGCTTCTAGTTTTCATCAGATAGAGATAAGAGAAGAAGACATTCCGAAGACAGCCTTTTCATTTGATAGTGGTCATTTTGAATTCCTCCGCATGCCATTTGGCTTAAAAAATGCGCCGTCCACATTTCAAAGAGCCTTGGACAATGTCTTAAAAGGATTAATCGGCAAAAATTGCCTTATTTATATGGACGACATAATCGTTTTCTCGACCTCTCTCCAACAGCACATAGAAAATTTAAGATCCGTTTTTGAAAGACTTAAGTCTGCAAACCTAAAAGTTCGTCTAGAGAAATCCAACTTTCTTCAAAAAGAAGTTTCTTTTTTGGGTCATTTGATAACTTCCGATGGTGTTAGGCCCAACCCCGAAAAAATTAGGGCTATTACAAACTTCCCCATTCCCAAAACTTCAAAACAAATCAAGTCATTCTTAGGGCTTTTGGGATATTATAGAAAATTTATCCGTGACTTTGCCCACCTCACTAAACCTCTGACTGAGTGCTTACGTAAACAAAATAGTATCAAAATAGATTCGAGATACATAAATTGCTTTGAAACTTGCAAAGCTCTTCTATGTAACGATCCTATTTTACAGTATCCTGACTTTATTAAGCCGTTCGTCCTTACAACGGACTCTAGTAATGTGGCACTGGGAGCAGTGCTGTCGCAAGGTTCTATAGGTTCAGATAAACCGATTTGTTTCGATATCTAAAAGTGAGGAAAGTTACAGCACTATAGAAAAAGAACTTCTTGCCATAGTATGGGCTACAAAGTACTTCCGACCATATTTATACGGCAGAAAATTTGTAATTGTAACCGACCACAAGCCTCTTACTTGGCTCTTTTCATTGAAAGACATGAATTCCAAGCTCATACGATGGAGGTTACTACTTGAAGAGTTCGACTTTACTATAACTTATAAAAAGGGTAAACAAAACTCCAACGCGGATGCTCTGTCAAGAATAGAAATACATGTCAGTGAGACTAATGACACAGACAATCTCGAACTAATTTCTGTTCAAAACAATGTAGATGAGCGAGACGCTGTGTCTACTGTGCATTCTGCGCATGAAAATATGAACGATGGAATACCAATATCTGAACGACCACTAAATGAATTTTCAAACCAAATTATATTCAGACAAAACAAGAATATAAAAAATCTTAGCCCAAAAATGATTATTTTATTTAAACGAAAAAAAAGAATAATAATTGAATACGATAATATTAATGACGAGTCCATTATAGTCCAAATTTTTAAAGATTTTCTTTGTACAAAAAGAGTGTCAGCCATACTTGCCGATGACGAAACATTTAAAAACATTCAATCAGTCTTCTCACAATATTTCAGCAATAACAAATATATAAAATTAGTGCGATGCAATGTTCTTTTGGAAGATGTGTCAGAAAAAGACCTACAAGAAAAAATTATAAGGGACTACCATTCATATTCAAACCATAGAGGTGTAGTTGAAACATTTAATCATTTGAGAAGGTCATATTTCTTTCCAAATATGAAAAATTTAATAACGTCTATCATAAATTGTTGCGAGATTTGTCAAATACAAAAATATGATCGACAAAGGAAACCTCTTAAATTCGAAATAACACAAACACCTTCAATGCCATTAGAAATAGTACACATTGATATTTATTCGGTCTGTAAGGAACATTTTTTCACAATTATAGACAAATTCAGCAAATTCGCTTCAGTTTATTTACTACCTTCTCGTAATAGCATTAGCGTTATAAGATCCCTCAAACATTTTTTTTCTCACCACGGCATTCCTAAGATTCTAGTTTCGGACAATGGCAGTGAATTCATTTCTTTAACTTTTAAAGAGTTCCTTGAAATACATAACATTGACCATCAAAAAATATGTGCCAAAAGCTCTAATGGTAACTCACCTATAGAGAGATTTCACTCAACATTGACCGAAATAATAACAATAATAAAATCACAGGATGCAAAAAAAACTATAAGTGAAGTTATAGACGAAGCAGTGATTACATATAACAATAGCATACATTCGACCACCAAATTATCTCCATTTGAATTATTAAATGGACACTATAGTAAAACAAATCCTTTGTTTATTAGAGAGAATACAAAAACAGAGCAAGAATATTTACTTCGACACATACAGAATTACCAAAAATTATCAGAAATAGTTCAAAAACGCAGCTTAAATGTCAAACAAAAAATTATTGAAAAACGAAACAAAAACAGATTCGATCCACCTAATTATACACAAAATGAGACAATATACGAGTTAGATGACAGACGGAACAAATTGGCACCGAGATTTACAAAGCATAAAGTTGTTAAGAACCACAAAATAACAATAGATTCAAATAAACGCAAAGTTCATAAACAAAAAATTAGAAGTAGAAAAAAAAAGTTAAATTAATATAATAAATAATGCCCCAATTAGTTTTTGTTTCATATGATCAATAAATGTAGCCTATACATATATTGCTTCAAATGTATACCTGTACAAACACAATTAATTTAATAATTCCTTCACCTATTTTGTCACCATGGCGTATACTTACTATTTTTTTCAATCTCCAGTTTTCACTCTAATTTTAAAATGTATATACAAAAAAGCGATACTTCCATTAAAGAATCTTGAGCGTGAATATTTAAGTTGAGTTACTCTTACTTTCTCTTAAACCAATGAACTCATTCATTTTTATGAGCTCTACTAATCCGCTGCAACATCAGAGGTGCAACAATTCGTTGAAATAGTTATGACTGGACTATAAACATTATTCTGAACTTAACTCACTCATTCATTAAGTTCATACTCAGAGGGGAGGAGTTACATGGCAACACCTTCAGACAACGTACCAAGCAACATGAGTCAAGTTACACAGCAACACCTTCAAGAGTGGTATAGATAAATTATTGATGAGCGACAACATACCCAGCAACATGAGTCAATGTATTGATCCTCTCTTATCACAATCGAAACTAGCGTCGTTTTGTTGCTAAGCAGTGTTTGCAATCAAGGCCAATTTCTCATCTTAATCCAACCCAAGCCAAGCTGTATGTTTTTTCCACTTTTTTGATGCATTCTTTCTTGGACCAGCAAAGAGTTCTCATATTATCAGATAACATAAAATATCATCTTTTACATACGATTGTATACTTATAACGTACAGAAAATAAAGAAAATTAAATTATATAAATTAAATAAAATAAACAATTCTATTAAATTGATCTGGGGAATTTATAACTCGTGCGTGCTTATTAAAAAAAAAAAAAAAAAAAAAAACAAAAAAAAATACAATCAACAAATAAAAACGTTTCGAAACACGATGGAAGAACTATTTAAAACAACCGTGCACACAACGGGAACTCAACGAATTGCAGTGCCTTACCATCACCAACAGAAATAATACACCCCTGAACTCGACTGAAAACACTGTCAAATTTTGAGAGCAGAGACCCCAAAAATTGACAGCACAAGTTCCAAAAATTGACATCATCATACATTTTTGTTGCTTCACTCACGTACACTGTACATGTAACTAACACCCATAGCCGTCTTTGACTTATTAGAGGCTCTGGGCATATTACGATAATGGGGCCACTATGACTTTGACAGAACACTATTTTGTTAGATTAAACAAAGAAAGAAGATAACCATGTTTCTAGATTCATTTTTATTGACAGTCACATTAAAGTCACCGAAGCACAGGGGATAGTAGATGTTTTTAAGCAGCACTTCGCACAGTTGCTGAATGCGCATAATGTCGAGCGAGCTAATGACGAAAGATAAGCAAGATCAGTCAATAAAAACCCAGTCCCAGCCCCCAGTTCAGAAGAGGTTGAAAGAGCCATCCAAAAGCTTAAAAAAATAACAAGTCCGCCTGGTCGGATGGCATACCTGCGGAACTCTTTAAATATTGAGGATGTGTTTTGATGAACCGCATGCACCAGGTCATCATCAAAGTGTTGGAGGAAGAATGCATGCCCACTGACTGGTCGATAAGCTCCCATCTACAAAAAAGGCGATCCGATGTCATGCAGAAATTACCGTGGCATATCCCTGCTTAATGTTGCATACAAAATCCTATCCAACGTTCTGTGTAAGCGGTTTAAACCTTTCTGCAACACAATAATCGGCACGTATTAGTGTGACTTTAGGCCACATGAAGCTTAACAATACGCAGTGCAGTGTGCAAATGGGTAACAGCTCATCCGAGTTATTCCAAAAATGCGCAGGGTTTAGGCAAAGAGATGCGTTGTCATGTGACTTCTTCAACATAGTCCTGGAGCAGAAAATGCGCAAGGCATCAGGTGTGAGCACGGAAAACACTATCTTCAACAAGTCCACCCAGCTCCTAGGCTATGCGGACGACATTGACATCATCGGTCGAGGTGCTTGAGGCCTTCACAGCTATTGAAGAACAGACAAAACTCGTTGGTCTTGAAGTGAATGAGGGCAAAACAAAGAACATGTTATCAACAAACAAAGCAACATCTGTCCACCGCCTAGAACAAAACGTCACTGTTGGTAGCAGCAAATTTCGAGGTAGTTAAAGAGTTCACCTACTTTGGAACAAACATCAATACCACAAATGACACCTTAATGGAGATCCGAAGATGAATTACCCTAGCGAACCGCTGCTGTTTCGGTTTGGCCAAACAACTGGGTTCAAAACTTCTCACTCGAAAGACAAAGTGTCTGCTATAAAAAACTTTGATTTTACCAGTCCTACTCTACGGCGCCGAGTGCTGGACGATAAGTAAAAAAGGGGAATTGATACTGGTCACTTTCGAGAGAAAAATTCTTCGACGGATTTTCGTTCCCGTATGTGACGATGGCAAATGGAGAAGAAGGTTCAACCGAGAACTGTACAAGCTGTACCAAGATGTGGATGTAGTCCAGAAGGCCAAGAAAAGACGACTACATTAGCTCGGCCACATCGAGCGAATGGACGACAGCGCTCCAGCCAAGAAATTCTTTTCATCCCAGCCCCCAGGTTCGAGACAACAAGGAAGACCGTACCCACGGTACAAGGACCAAGTGACTGCGGATGCCAGAGCGCTTGGTTTCGGCGACTGGAGAGTGCATGCGAGGGACCGTTCACGATGGAAGGTTGCAGTATCTCAGGCTGAGTTCCTTCATTGATAGTGAGCCGGATAAGTAAATAAGTTCGTAATCTGGCAGGGACGAGGGGCCCCTATCGATCACGGGGCCCTGGGCACTTGCCCAGAGTGCCCAGTGGAAAAAGGGGCTTGCTTAAACCGCTTCCTGTACTTCTTATTCAATGGGTGGAACCGGCCTATTTAAACCCATTTTATTCACCACGTCAAGTTTTAACCAAACGTCAAGTTTTAATACACATTTTAACGCAATTCACACACGGCCTAAGAGGTGCTTCCACCGATGGTAGACGTGAAAACATCTCTGAGTTTTTTAACACTATCAGATAATACCGAAAAGATATAACAGCAAACTGTTTTTTACGATAAAAAACAAAAACACAAAAAATACAAAAAAAAAAGAACATAATAACGTTACTCACTGGTTTTAAGAATTTGCTTAAATTTTGATTTTTTATTGATATTAAAGTCTAATAAATTTTCATTCGTATTCAAATTCTTACTCATTCTTGTCAGTGGCTCTTGCATTCCGTAGTTTATTCTATGTTAAGAGACTTTAATCTAAGTATGGGAACGCAAAATATAGTCTCCAACTCGACAATTGAAGATGATAAAGCTCAGAATCTGGAGCATCAGTGACACCAATAATAATTTGATGAAAGAAAACAATTATCATTATTTGTTCTCCTTGTGTAGAGTTCTTGCATCTGGAAAAATGCAAGACGATCCTCATAAGAAGGGATATTGTTGGGGTCAATTTATTGGAGCCCTTTTAAGGCAAAACGTGTAAAATTGTGTTGAATCCATTCTAGTCTCTCAATATGTATCTCATTATGACGAGACCAAACTTGTGATGCATATTCCAGATGGGGTTGAACCAAGATGTTGCACAATTTATAGGTAAGGTAAGGGTCAAGGAATTCTTTAGACCAACGCTTAATAAACCCTAATATGCTGATGATTAAGTAAAAATCGTAGTATTATACTAAACGTACTATTACTACTATCGTTTTGATCTGCTAATATGTACCCTAAATGCCAAAAAAATCGAGATTTGTTCTTAATCTTATCGCTAAATATTCGATCGTGTCTCCTCAGAAGTCTTTTGCTGCCAGCACAAAATGTAGAGAACTAGTGGCAACACTGCCAAGCTGCCATTAGGGATGCCGCCTCTGAAGTGCTAGGGTTTACACCGCCACCACAACGAAACCCCTGGTTTGACGACGAGTGCCGGTGAGCACATGCAGCCAAAAAAGAGGCATACAATCCGGCGCTGCAAAGAAAGACACGAGCAGGAAAGGAGAGAGGAGCACAAACTTCTCAGAAAGAAAGAAACGGGAGCATGAAAAGCGCACTATCGAGGAGATAGAGGGATTTCACAACAGAAACGAGGTTCGAAAGTTTTACGAAAAGGTAAAACAAACCTCCAGGGCTTATACACCTCGAACCGAAGCCTGTAGAGACCATCATGCGAACATAGTAGTGAAACCACAGTCAGTGCTGAGGATATGGAAAGACAACTTTTCCTTGCTGTATAGTGCTGCAGCAGGCCAACAATTCCACCCACCCTACCCTGACGAAGTGAAGATAGATAGCGATATCTAAACTTTAGTCGAACAAAGCTTCTGGAGCAGACGGACTAGTCGGCGAACTGTACAAAGCAGCTGGAGATGATTTGGTTAGGAGCATGCACCAGCTCATGTGTATGATTTGGTCAGGGGAAAGCGAAGAATGAAACCTCAGCATTGTATGTCTGATCCTCAAGAAAGGAGATCACCTGAACTAAACCAATTACAGAGGTATAAGTCTCCTTAACATCGTCTTTAAGATCTTGTCTGCCGTGCTGTGTGAACGTTTGAAGCCCATCGTCATAACAACCTGGTAGGTCCTTATCAGTGTGGCTTCAGACCCGGAAAGTCCACCATCGATCAAATATTCACCCTACGGCAGATTTTGGAGAAGACCCAGGAACTTCAAATCGATACCTACCACCTTTTCATCGATTTCAAGGCCGCGTATGACAGCGTCTATAGAGACGAATTATATAGAGCAATGTCTAGTTTTGGCATCGCAGAAAAACTCCGTCTCCGTCTGTGTAAGATGACAATGGTAAACACACGCTGTTCCATGATGGTCGGAAAAAACCTAATGGACGCATTTGATGACAAAAAAGGTTTTAGACAAGGCGATGCACTGTCAGGCGATTTCTTCAACATCATTCTTGTAAATTGTGCAAAGCTCCAACGTCAACACCAGAGGCACAATATTTCAAAAGTCCGTCCAACTACTAGGATACGTAGGCAACATGGACAAAGTTAGAAGAACACAGAGTAATGTCAATGGAGCGTTCGTGAGTCTTGAGACTTAAGCCAGGAAGATGGGTCAAGCGGTTAACGAGGGCAAGACCAAGTTAGTGCTGTCAAGAAAAAAGGACAACCAAAGCGTCAACGTCAGAATAGACGGATTTAAGTTCGAGGGAATTAAGGACTTCATCTACAATTACAATTGACTAGTAAAGTCCTCTCCCGAGCAACTAAAGTGACACTCTACAAAACCCTCATCATCCCGGTCCTCATGTATGGTGCAGAGACATGGATTATGACAGAATCTGATGAAAACGCTTTGGGCTGCTTTGAGAGAAAAATTCTTCGCGTGATTTTTGGTCCTGTCTGCATTAATGGAGAATGGAGACGAAGATTTAACCAAGAACTGTACGAGCTGTTCAGCGACACTGACCTAGCCAGATATGTTAAGGTCCAACGACTTAGATGGTTGGGTCATGTAGAGCGAATGGAAAACAATGCTCCGTCTCGTAGAGTCTTCGAATCCAACCCGGAAGGACGTCGCAGAAGAGGAAGACCGCTACGCAGGTGGAGAACACAGGTGGTAGAGGACCTAAACCAACTTGGCGTGCGAAACTGCAGACAGCTAGCTAGGGACCGAGCTGGATGGAAAAATTTGTTGGGTGAGGCCCTAGTCCGACCTGGACTGTAGCGCCACCATAAGAAAGTAAGTAAGTAATAGTATGCGAATGATGATCTAAAGCTTTGGAAAAATCTGTGTAAACACAATCAACTTCCTGTCCACATTCTACAGAATTCAAACATTTAAGCAAAATTCAAGAAGGTTTGTTACCGTAGAACGTTTCTACATAAGGCCATGATGTTCATTGCATATAATATTTTTGCAGTTGTAGGCTTAACTTTCACCAACAACTTTCCCAAAAGGCCTAGGAATGCAAGACAGTTTAGATATAGGCCTATAATTTGTAATATATACAATTTATTAGAAAACAAAATTTAAAACAAAAGTTAAATTTTTATTTGTTTTAATTCTAATCAAACAAAAAGTATAAAAATAACTAAAGGTAACAATTATTATTATTCTCGACACAATGTTAGTACAAAATGAATATACATATTATGCATCTTCACAGCGGGAACGTAATACACCATGGACAGAGACAGAAGGAGATCGGAAACTGACTTACGTTTTACCCTCCGGATATCGCAAATTTTATTTTACCGTTCCGTGAATAAATTTAAATAAATGAGAAAAAACAGCAACAAAAAATGAGGTGGCTTGCTCAAGTTTACTGAGATAGTATTTTTTTTATAATCAACGCGCACTCAAGGGCTTTTTTCAATAACCTTTATATGCCAAGAGCACAGTGCGAGTATTAGGGAAAGGATAGAGGATATAAAAGGAGATGTCGGTGAACATTGGTTTTGAATTCTTTAATATTGCAATGGCTGGGGAAGACAGAGTGTGGAAGCGAGTTCCACATTTGCGTAGCACGGCTAAAGAACGATTCTCTGAACATATGTATGTATGTACGTTTTGTAGATGATAGTCAGATGAGAAGGGGAAACAAATTTCTTGCATCGCCTTAAGAAACCTAGACATCCTGCGGCATTTTTGGCGACATCGCATATGTGTTCATTCCATAAAAGGTCGTCAGTAATGCACATACCGAGAATCTCGAGATGTTCTGTCTCATTTATGCAAGCGCCACTCATGGACAGTGGGAAAGAGGGTATATCTCGCTTCAACAATACAAGACAGCATTAAGTTTTCGAAGCATTAAACTCTACGCTGTTTTTAATTCCCCGTTGTACCGTGCTGTTTAAGTCAGAGTTTAATGAGCTAATCATATTTTACCGTTGCAGTTCAATATCCGGAGGGGAGAAACGAGAGCTGGAAACGAATACGAAAAGCTAAGGGTGCTATCGTCAGCGAAACAATTTATTGGATTAGAAGTAACAGACAAGAGATCAATAATGAAAATGAGAAAGAGGGTCGGAGACAAACGGAGCCCTGGGGGACACCAGCATTTATATTGTGGGTTTCAGACTTGAATCCGTCGTATACAACTTGTATTGAACGGTACGAAAGAAAGTTTCTGATCCAAGGAAAAGAAGGGAATCATCGATACCGAAGGCATGCATGTTCGATAAAAGAGCAAGATGCCAGACTTTATCAAATGCCTTTGAAATATCAAGTGCAACAATCTTACTTTCTCCAAAACGATGTAAAGATTTGATCCACT
The DNA here is from genome assembly GCA_920937365.1 of Sphaerophoria rueppellii. NCBI lineage: Eukaryota > Metazoa > Arthropoda > Insecta > Diptera > Syrphidae > Sphaerophoria > Sphaerophoria rueppellii. The sequence goes on along the minus strand of CAKKXW010000004.1, from coordinate 59,036,959 downwards.
GTTCGGTGAGATAAACCATCAGATCATCAGTGGACCTGTTGCTGCGAAAGCCGTACCGCCGGTCATTAAGAAGCTTTCGGTTTCGAGATATTTCTTAAGCTGATAGTTGAAACCAGGCAATAGGAGGGTTTGGGATAGGACGGGGAGGTATAGGGAAGGACGAAACTTGGAAATGTGCAAGGGCAGGAAAGGGAGGAGAGATAATGTCCGTTACGGCAGCTGTGGCATGCAAGCAACGCTCGGTCTAGATCGTCGGATTTGGGGGGGTCTTGCCACCACAACAGGGCCTCACCTGTTTCAAAACACAAAAAACAACATGCCTATACGAAATGAGATGACCCATAACGAGAAAGAATCAACAACACTGCCACCACTTGGTTTACCATCCCCGGACGCCGCTGCTGACTAGGCGGTCTGGCCTTGTCCCATCCCACCTGGAATCCAGTCGGCCTGAATATCGGATTCCCCAATCGCTTTCGGAGCTCAAGTCTCAATCATCCTTCAGTCTGCTAGTGTGTTCATGTCCGGCTTACCCTTCCACACTCCCTGAAACTTTTCCTAATTGGTAATAGTGACTATCCACATAGGTTCACCAAAAGAAAATAAATGAGAATCCAAACACCACACGAACGAAGCGTTATGAACACTATTTATTGCTTAAACTCTAACGTTGATAAAAGAAAATAACAAGTTTGGTAAATTAGAACCCTAACATTGAATACATTGAATATGGATTTCAAGAAAAGACTCGTATTTGTAATTAATCTCATGAAAAAAAAATTAAAAAAAAAATTAATCAACATTAAACATGAGAAAAACGAAATGCCTGAATGTCCCAAGTTCCGAGCATCAAATTAGGCTCCTCTCGTGCTCACGCCTTCCCTACCTACAGAGAGCTCTTTGGTGGTGGTTTACTGGGTGCTTTGCAAAATATTGCCGTCTCGATCTTCCGACACTAGCTCCAGAGGAACCCTCTCCTTACTTCCGAAACCTAATAGGCAGTCAGGACCCAAAACAAATGTAAATAATACAAAAAAAAATTTAAGCCTAAAATTACAATGAATATAAAAAAAAAACATGCAAAATGCTTAATACATATGAAAAGGATAACCTTAAATAGAAATAATTGTATATAAAGGAATTTTATGAATATATAGATAAATAAATAAATAACAATAAAGAAAAATAAAGGAATCAATATAAATAATTAAATATCCGATAAACAATTGATGTTGGTAGCACGCCCATGCGATTGAGTGCACATTCACACAAAAACAACGTCATACAGTCGTCCGCGCCTTAGAAGTTCACTCCGTCTTCCTTCAGAGTTTGTAAAATTATAATTCTGACTTAATTTTGGCGCTCTAGTTTAATTCCCACGCGAGGGGTGGATTTTGGTGAGGTGTGCACTTTTCTTTATTTTAAACAATAATGCGGATTGCGGATGAATTGCCGGCTTACGTCACTAAGTATATGCAATGCACGTAGGAACAACTTATAATATTTAAAGTTACTTGGGGAGCCTGGGAATTCTACAGGCTTTCTGTATATGTCCACAAAGGACCCAACTCTGATCCCACTTGCCGTCGGTCTCCGGTTCTCCAACCGGCTGCCGGTCGTCGTTCAGGCTGCGACCACGTTTTAGGGGCCAGAATTTCTTCCTTCTACCCTTTGAAGCACGCACCAAAAAAATCCACCTAACAAATTAAACTCAATAAGCACTTTCACCCTTTTCTTCCCAAAACTTAACTCGAAAACATACCCCTCTTCTTTTGATTCTGGAGAATCTTAAAAATTTTATCCACTCTTATTCACGTATCTTCAAAAAAAAAGGTAAATTTCTTATTGTCGGACTTTACTTTTATTAAGAACTGTAAGTTTTATCGTAATCACTTAGGCACTCATTCACCCGCTTAGCAAAATTGCTATAGCTCTTGACCCAATCGTGGGTGTCCGACGATTTCTATGGACTAACTTGCTCTGCCCGCCAATAGTCTAATGTTAATCCCTTCTACCAATAAATAACCTAATCCAACAAAAACAAAAAACAAAATCACACCACATACTCCTAATCCATCGCTTCATCATCGGATCATCCTCGGTCGACGAATCGCAGCCTCCCACGTATTTTAATTCAACGAACTTTGTATATATTACTAACTATCTTAATTTAAAATATCTATCTCTATTTCCGGCGCTAGCCCCAACTTACTCAATCCCTTAACCCTGCAATGCCTGGAATAGGATGGAAATATTTCCTAAAACTCCCAGTTCGCAGCTGTCAGTTTGACATCTTTGGCAACTGGCATTTGTGATTTCAATAATTTTTCTTCCAACTTTATTTACAATGTTTTCGTTTTCTCGTTTTCTTTATTGCGCGTGTCTTGTCGGTTTTGTTTGTTTAAAAAAAGCGATAATAATCTTTATGTGTGCCAACCCCCAAGTAGAATAAAAAAAAAAACAATTATCCAATGTCGCTGTAAACAACCGGTTTTCACCCACCATCACTCAAAGACGCAGACGAGCAACCGAGCCGGCCCCACAATCTGGACAATCAACATCGGTTAAACGAACTATTCTGGAGTCCACTCCGGTCTTGAGCGCTAAAAGCCAAGTATTTTTCCAATGCCTATAAGTTGATTTTCATCTCCCTAACCTTTCCAGCCACGCCCTTCCCTGGACAAACAACAGCGGCCGAGCGACGATTCTGAAGTCAACTACGGTCTTCAACGCTAAAAGCTAAGTTTATTTCCAATTCTTATTTCTGGTATTGCATCTCCCTAACATTTCCTGATCTATTTCTTTTCAGCCGCCCGTTTTCCTGGTTCTGCCTGCTGCCCGTCGTCCCGCAACCTCAAACAAAGGAGGGAGGCATCCTAGGTATCATTTTGCCTTCCAACACAATAATAAAAACCGACCAAAAACTTTAAATTTGTTCTTTTATTGCGCAGCCTCAACATAGTTTATCCAGCGTTTCCTCTACCTTAGAAAAAAGCACGCATACTCTTGCAGTTAACTTGAACCTTAGCTTCAAAGATTAAATAAGTAACAAGATGGAAAACTGACTTACGTTTCACTCCCTAGATCCCGCAATTTTCATTTTCTTTCATTTTATTTTCTTTCCTTGTACATGAATAATATAAAAACAAAAACAATATGGTAGGACCATATTTACTGTGTAAAAACACGCATACTTTCACAAAAACTATGGTATAAACTGTGATAGTATTGGTAAAAACGCTTGTAGGCATCTGTCATTTTGACAGCTTTGTTTCCCATCTCCTTACCTTATATCATCTCTGCGTAGCTTGTAGGCATTGTCATTTTGACAGCTTGGTTTCACATCTCCCTTTTAAATTCATCTATGACCATGGATTTAATTAAAAACAAAAACTGTAAATTATGTTTCTTTTTAAAGAATTTGTGGAGCCGTGATCGAGCTGGCTTGCGTTGATCAAGTACTTCCCGGAAACCCAGTTTATATTTCTTATCAATTTTGTAGAATACTGTTAAGTATGTGCTTCTCTTTTATGATTCGATAAGATTACATTAAGTTAAATTACAAACTAAGTAAGCAAATGTTAATCCCAAAACCCAATAAGTAAATAACATTCTTGAAGTAATTGCACACCGTCTAAACCCAGGGCGGGTTTTTATTTCGATAACAAAGTCACTCAAGTTGAATAATTTTATATCTTTAAAATTCTCTTTCACATGACACTCATTTTATTAGGTACAATCACTTTTCAGTTTTTTTTGCCCACACGAGAAAGATCAACTTATTTTAAACCATTCAGACATATTTCTGTTCCTTTCAACCCGCAGTCCTTACATTCAATATGGAATATTTGACACCTTTTGGCATTGTTCACAAAATTATGAGTTATTTACATTACAGTTTACAAAGCAACGAACTCTGACATTTAAAAATAACTTCTTATTAACAGAACAGAAAAACCGTTTACCTTGCGTGGAAATCGTTAATGTGAATAATTGACAGCGGAAATAGTTCTGATCGAGCTATCGGCAGCGAAATCAAAAGTACACTCACAAACAATCCAATTATGTTTCTTAAAGGTTGCATATTTATGCTCTCGGAGACGAGCAAGGAACATGTATATAAAATTCAACCCTGAGAGCCTTTAAGAATGATAATATTTGTATTATTGTGAGTTTTTTCGTGTGCACACCACTTTTAGTATCCAATGATCGCCACTATGTCTCAATCTCGAGTTAAAACGTCTGCTTCGTTCGCTGTTGACTGATCGTGCTTAACTAACTGTAGACATTTCAAAAACCTTTCGATCTTATTTTTCGCGATATAATAAGCTGAAGGCTTTTAAATTATTACCACCCATTGGCGGGCGCCAATGCCTGTAGCAGGTTGTATTGTGCTATCAGATATTAGAATTGAAAAGCAGTTTGAAATGATGATTGAAGAAAGAAATTGCAGATAATGAAATGATAAGCGTTTTTGATGTATGGAACTCTTCTCGTTGGCTGATATTAGCGTAGCTTTTCAGATTAATATTTTTATTGAAATGACAGCTTTGGTTTATTTATTATTCTTAAATAGTATGAGACTTTGCTGTTCTTGCTTTTAAGGAGCTACAGAAAAAACTAAATACTTTTCAGTTGTTTGTTAACAGCGATGATCTCTTGACGCAAGCACCAAAATATTTGTGATTCAACTGTCCCCTGGTAAAATAAGAGACACGTTTCTCTCATACAAACATTTTGCCTGTACTGTAAGCAGGAACTTCGCCGTATCACCTTTGGCTCTCCACTTCCACTCCATTACTCAGCTAAAAATTACTGTGTAAAGTGCAGGACGCATGCAAGGTGGCACTGCAGAGAAGAACAAAGCTTCTCGTGAGCTCTACGAGCGAAAGAGGAGAGAGGAACGCATGAGAAGCGTCAGATCGAGGATGTTGAGAGAGCCAACAGCAGGAATGAAGATACAGCGTACGCCGTACGGCGAAGTTCCTGCTTACAGGCAAAATATTTGTATGAGAGAAGCGTGTCTCTTATTTTACCAGGGGACAGTTGAATCACAAATATTTTGGTGGTTGCGTCAAGAGATCATCGCTGTCAACAAACAACTGAAAAGTATTTAGTTTTTTCTGTAGCTCCTTAAAAGCAAGAACAGCAAAGTCTCATACTATTTAAGAATAATAAGTAAACCAAAGCTGTCATTTCAATAAAAATATTAATCTGAAAAGCTACGCTAATATCAGCCAACGAGAAGAGTTCCATACATCAAAAACGCTTATCATTTCATTATCTGCAATTTCTTTCTTCAATCATCATTTCAAACTGCTTTTCAATTCTCATATCTGATAGCACAATACAACCTGCTACAGGCATTGGCGCCCGCCAATGGGTGGTAATAATTTAAAAGCCTTCAGCTTATTATATCGCGAAAAATAAGATCGAAAGGTTTTTGAAATGTCTACACTTAGTTAAGCACGATCAGTCAACAGCGAACGAAGCAGACGTTTTAACTCGAGATTGAGACATAGTGGCGATCATTGGATACTAAAAGTGGTGTGCACACAAAAAACTCACAATAATACAAATATTATCATTCTTAAAGGTTCTTAGGGTTGAATTTTATATACATGTTCCTTGCTCGTCTCCGAGAGCATAAATATGCAACCTTTAAGAAACATAATTGAATTGTTTGAGAGTGTACTTTTGATTTCGCTGCCGATAGCTCGATCAGAACTTTTTCCGCTGTCAATTATTCACATTAACGATTTCCACGCAAGGTAAACGGTTTTTCTGTTCTGTTAATAAGAAGTTATTTTTAAATGTCAGAGTTCGTTGCTTTGTAAACTGTAATGTAAATAACTCATAATTTTGTGAACAATGCCAAAAGGTGTCAAATATTTCATATTGAATGTAAGGACTGCAGGTTGAAAGGAACAGAAATATGACTGACTGCATTATTTGCCCGATCCTGAAAAAGAGAGATCCTCTAAACTGTGCCAACTACAGAGGAATAAGTCTACTTAACATCACCTACAAGATCCTCTCTGGATCTTGTAGGTGATGTGAACGTCTGAAGAGTTTCGTCAACAATCTGATTGGTCCTTATCAATGTGGCTTCAGGCCAGGAAAGGACCAACATTTCACGTTGCGGCAGATCCTGGAAAAACCTATGAACTCCAAATCGATACCCACCGCCTTTTCATCGATTTTAAGGCCGTGTATGACAGCATCTACAGTGACGAACTGTACAAAGCTATGTCTAGTTTTGACGTCCCTGCCAAGCTCTTTCGCTTGTGCAAAATGACGATGAAGAACTCACTCTGCTCCATCAAGGTTGGCAACGAGCTCACGGAGAAGCCCTCTCTCGAGCAACTAAGGTAAAACTGTACAACACACTCATCACCCCAGTCCTGCTGTATGGTGCGGAAGCATGGACCCTGACAAAATTAGATAAAAGTGCTTTAGGCTGTTTCGAGGGGAAAGTTCTTCCGGTCATCTTTGGCCCCGTGTTCATTGAAAGGGAATGGCGAAGAAGATTTAACAGCGAACTTTACGGGTTATACAACGACATGGACCTAGCCAGAAGGATCAAAATCCAGAGACTCAGATGTCTCGTTCATTGGCTGATGACAAATGCTCCCGTCCGGAAAGCCTTCGACACTATTCCCGAGGGACGTAGAAGGAGAGGAAGACCGCGACTCAGATGGCGCACTCAAGATGAAGAGGACATCAATCAACTTTGAGTGCAAAACTGGAGACAGCTATTTAGGGGCCCAGCTGGCCCAAGTCCACAACGGACTGTAGCGCCACTTTAAGTTAACAAGTATTAGTTGAAGGATCGAGTTTTGATATAAATAAAGTACGATTACCTTTGACTACTTTTAAACCACTAGATTCAGCAATCATATTTGTTGTCGCCGAAAATGTAACTTCAAGAAAAAATACTTCTTATTAAAATCACTTTGCTAATTGAAAATATTCTGTTGTTCATATAAATTTAAGTTTATATTTTCATAACGAAAAATGTTATTCGTATTTTGAAGACAGAAGAAGCAGCAGAATTTTTTAGTTTTTTCCTCTTTTATAATAATTAATTGTTCCTTCATTTAACTTTTTTCATTATTTCTATCAACTTAACTTTAAATAAATATGTTCTTGTTATTGAATTACATAAATCTGGAATTCTAAAAAACTGCTTTTTTTAAGTTGCGGAGCAACATTTCTAAAAAATTCTGTATATTCAAGACGATTCCTAAATTAAAATGTCTCAACAAGAAAAGAAACAAGGGGACTGTGATATTTGCTTGGAGCCCAATGAGAAAGAAGACATGGTTCAGTGCGACAACTGTGATGTATGGTTACATTTAAGTTGTGCAGGTGTAGACGCAGATGTTAGGAACCGACCCTGGAAGTCAAGAAAGGTTCGATGCAAAAGGATGCAGATGTCACTTTGGTTGAAAATAATAATGCAAACGGAAAATTATTATTGACCAGCAAAGGTAGTAAAAATGCGAGAAGTGTGCGTTCCAGTAAGAGTCGAGCCAGGTCGATTGAGCTTGAACTGCAGTTGCTTGAGGAGAAAAAACGTATGGACGAAACATTGCTTGAAGAGAAGAAGCTGTTACTCAAGGAACAGTCTGAAAAACTAGCTAAATACCTAGAGCAGAAGTTTGCTCTTCTCAAACAACACGATGAAGACCAATCTGAAGGAGGAAGTAGTGTCACCACATACAATCGTACTGCAAAATGGGTTCAGAAATGCAATGTTCCCATCCACGACAAATTTGAACCTGCAAGATCATCGGCTGTGAAAGCAACACATCAAGTTGAACCCCCAAGGAAGATTATAGAACGACCTTTACCCATATTCTCTTGAAAATTTGACGAGTGGCCAATTTTCATAAGTACTGATGAAAATAGTACAAGAATGTGCAACTATTCTGATGATGAAAATTTGTTGAGGCTACAAGCGGCTCTGAAGGGTAAGGCTTATGAAGCTGTTAAATACCAACTTCTTCATCCACAGGAAGTTCCTGAAGTTATAAGAACATTGGGTTTTATCTTTGGGAGACCCGAATGCATAATTGAAGATCTAATCAAAAAGGCTAAGGCCGAGCCTTCTCCAAGAATTGAACGTTTGGAAACCATCATTTCATATGCTTTGGCTGTACAAAACTTGACGCGATCTATGGAGGCATCGAAGTTGACGGAGTATCTCAATAGTCCCACTTTGCTTAAGGAGCTAGTCGATATGCTACCATCATCCATGAAGTTAGAATGGGCAATGAGCTTTCCGATTGAATTCAGACCTAACATCAAGGATCTTGGTGAATGGCTTAATAGAAGAGCACAAGCGGACACAAAAGTAACACGGTATACCGTAGAAGAAGGCAAACTGGAAAAGAAAACTGGACATTTACATGCACATGCGAAAAATAACCGTGAAAATGAGAAGCATAGTTCTAAAGGACTACTGCTAGGAAAATGCTATGCATGTAAAAGTAACCATCGGTTGATCGACGTGATTATTTTGCAAAACTGGATTGTAAGGAGAAGTGGAAAGTGGTGAACGATAATGCATTGTGTGTTTGTTTGAAGCATCCGAAGAAGATCAGATGTAGGGAACAAAAAGGATGTTCAGTCGATGGTTGCAAATACGAAAGTTTGCAACGCTCATCAGCGCGATAATCGAGAAGCTTGGTTTCGAATAATCCCTGTGACGCTTTACGGAAATGCAAAGGAAATAAAAACGTACGCATTTCTAGATAGTAGATCTTCTTTAACGCTTTTGGAGAGTAGAATAGCTAGTTTTCTGAATCTGGAAGGTGAGTCAAGACCCCTTTGCCTGAAATGGACAGCCAATACTACCCGTTTGGAAGAAAGGTTTCAAGTTGTTCCAGTTACTATTTCGGGTCAGTGCAGTGATAAAAAATATGATCTTCAAGATGTTCGCACAACAGTCGCTTCAGCTTCCACGATTAGTTGATAAATATCCGCATTTAAAAGGTCTGCCATTGTTATCACATAAAGAAGCTCACTGTGGGATACTTATCGGACTCAATAACGAAAGCGTTTCTGTGGCGTTGAAGATTCGAGAAGGTGGATGGAATGAGCCTGTAGCAGTGGAAACTAGGTTGGGATTGTGCCTTAGTGGAGGAAATACAAGCGAAAAATCCAATCAAGGTGTATATCATATTTATAAAAGCTGTCTGTGAATGTGAACAAAATCTTCAAGAAATAGTTAATAATTACTTCGCGTTAGAAGATGATGGCATCGGTAAGAAAAAATTAGAATCAGCTGAGGAAAACAGAGCCTTTGAACAATTGGTGGCTGGAACGAGAAGAGTAGGAGACAGATTTGAATGTAGTTTGCTCTCGAAAGATGATGACATCAAGATGCCAGAAAGTTATCAAATGGCATACAAACGTTTATGTTGTCTTGAACGAAAAATTTCCAAGAATCCAAATACACTAGCTGCAATTAACAAACAAATAAGAAGCTTGCTGGAGAAAGGTTACGTTAGAAGATGCGAGAATACCGAACTAACCGAATTTCATCCAAGGACTTGGTACCTAACAACATTTGTGGTAAGCAATCCAAACAAGCCGAACAAACAAAGGTTGGTATGGGATGCTGCAGCGGTTTCACATGGAGTTTCGTTAAACAGTAAGTTGCATAAAGGACCTGATCTGCTTAAATCTCTTCCAGATGTCTTGTACGGTTTTCGGTCAGATAAAATAGCAATAGCAGGTGATATTCAAGAGATGTTCCACCAGGTCCGGGTGAAGAGAGAAGATCAATATTCACAGAGGTTTTTGTGGCGTCAAGGTGAAACCAATCGCAAACCTGACGTGTACGAAATGCAAGTCTTAACGTTTGGTGCAACATGCTCCCCTAGCATTGCACAGTACGTAAAAAACTTAGATGCTACAGAGTTTTCTGATAAGTACCCTAGAGCTGCTGAAGCTATTACAGAGCGACATTACGTGGATGATCTTCTTGACAGTGTTGGAACATCTGAGGCCGCAATCCAACTTGCTAAGGATATTCGGTATGTACATTCAAAGGGTGGTTTTTATATTAGAAATGTAACGAGGATGGTTTGATTCGTCAACGAATGTCGCCGGCATGATGTCCGGGCCAAAATGACTGCCGTAGAGAGTTATGGCATGCTCGCGAGGCACGGCTGAGCTCGTCGGCTGGTGGGGTAGTTCTTGCTCCTATAGCAGTCAAAAACCTCGCACAAAAATAATTATTCATGCCATATATTACTTCCTCTTTCTCCACCACATACCGTACCTGCAATTGGGAACCCTGCTGGTGTCGTCGCAGGATGCTCTTTTCCCACCCTTCCTTAGAGTCCCTCATGATTGATGTTTGGGACTCCCCCAATATTGGATTTTTCGACCCTTTTACCTCTCTCGCGTACTCAACTCATTCTATACCTTGGGACTAACAAACTGGCCACACCCCCCGAAACAAGGTCTTCACCAAGCCATTGAGCCTGTCACAAGATCATTAAAAAAAATCATTCTGTGGTTTCATCTCGTACACTAGGACAAACAATTCGATTTTATTTTATCAAATAACTTATCCTTAATTCCAAAATATAAAGAAGGCAATCATGACCTGACTTAACAAAAAAACAAAACTATCAGGACCTACCATAATAAAACAAAAAAAAAACAAAATTTATCATTGAAGAGGTTAATTGCATAGTCTTAGATGTGCTGCTGCAGGCAAAAATCGCAAAATTCGAATGATACTTAATAAGTTAGTACATATGTATAATGTATATAGGTTTTCGTTGGCTTTACGTTACCTACTACTGCAGGTGTCCCATGTCAATCAAAGGATTGACCTTAGAGTATAACCCCTATTTGACCTACCTACCGAGAGCTCTTGGTGGGTTGTCTCAGGAGACTATGGCAAACGCTTGCAGGATTGGACTGCCACTAGCAGTAGAGCGCGCGAAGTTCCCCAACAAACAAAATTTTCCCTTTTTACCAGTCTGCTCTTGTCGCGATTTTTGTCTCTAGCAATAATTCTTATGTTCTAGGTCTCATGCAAGGTTTCTTTCAAATATCACAAAAAAAATATCAATATGGAGGAAATATAAATGAATGATGAATAGTTATTAATAATAAATAAATACAATAAATAAATACATGCGATAAATAAATATGATAAATAAATAAATACGATTTAAACAAAACTACAATAACGACCCTATTCCGTGAGCCGGATCTCGTGCCGTGTCGCTTTACTTTGTCACACCAGAGATAAAACTTGTGCTCGCTTGCGGTGTCGGATATCCTTTTGGTTGCTCGTTTGTTGTATTTTTTTTTTCTTTTATTTACTTAGACCGTGGCCTAAGCCTGGGTCGTTAAACAGATTGGGTGTCGCGGGGCGATTTCAATTTATGGGGCACTTAAGCATGCAATAGAATGAAAAATTTTTACTTGGGTACCCGGGTTGGCACGGGCCTTGCTTTTCCCTTCTTCACTACCTTCTTTTATAGGGCCGCCACTTTCGTCGTGACTACTCAGGCGGGTGTATGGCTTCAACGGCCGCAACCGGCTATCGTCAACCCCGACCGTCAGCAGAAATCGCCTTTAACGTGCAAAATATAATAAAACACACTGTTTACGCTTAAACAAGGACTTAACGACTTACCCCGACGCACCACTCAATATGACAATGAAGAGAACGGCAAAAGAAAAAAACGACATACAACGACTTTGCCTTGATCACATCTAAGCCTTGGCTTAGGCGCTAAACAAAAAAAAAAAACAACTTCATAACCGAAACAATAAGGACAATTCCTCGAAACTTACTTCTTTTCGGTTTCTTTAACTTATATGTCGACTATTCTTAAGTCACCAGTTCGATCACTCTATCAAAAAAAAAACGAACAAATTCACTTGGCAAACAACAATTTACGCATGCACTTGCTGCCAACCTTTCTTTAGTTCTAGCGACGACTAACTAACTAACTAGGTGACTAACTAACCGAACCCATAGTCTGATCATCTTGTTTTCGAGTGTTAGCCTTGAATTGTTTTTGCTATAAACCGGAATCAACGTACGATTCCATCGTACGACAGCCTTACCGCTAACGCCAAGTTCGTACTATACGGTCTTTTCATATATGGCATGAACTATGTTAAAATCACTATGTGCCATGTTCAATGATCCCTTGCCTTGTAAGCCTAAGGTAAGTATATGTTACATTTTCACGCCCTCTAGTGACGGTTTGCCGCTTGCTAAGCTGTCCGTATCCTGTACTTCAACCGCAAAAGCAAGTCTCCATCTTTGAAATAAACCTGCTGTCATACGCATCTGTTTTGACTTTTCATATTTTGACAATCAAAACAAAATTATTCGTTCGTTTGCTTTACTAAAATTTGTTTAGTAAATTCAAAAGTCCTCATTTTGCTTCAAAATAATGAGCATACACAAGAAAAATGATTCATTTCGAGAGTCCAAGAAGCAGTACTCACGATCAACTACTCAAAGTAATCGCGCCCAGGACGGATGCCATTCAAACCGACGACGCATACATATTCCCCCGGTGACGGAATTTGCTTGTTGCCTTGTAAGTACCATTCCAATCCTTAATTATTTTCGAATCCCTTCCCATAACCTTTGTGTTCTTCTCCTTTCAGGTTTCCCAGGAGTATCGTAACGAGGACAACCTGGTACCCGTACGATTGGCTCTATATCATAAGTATTCCGCGGACGATTGGTTTCCCTGTCCGGAGCCGACGGAGTTACTAATTCGTAATCCACTTGCTCATGGGCAGCAAAGCCATTCGCCCGCGTATCTTTCAATAATAAAAAAAATGGAATTTCCTATAATATATTCCTCTTCTCAGCCCCGAGTAGCCGTAACAAAACTCCGGATTTGTGGATTTGGTCAAAGCCTACAAAGACGGTAGCCAGGCTACGAAATTTCTGAAGCGTGGGGAAGAACTCACGTACGAGCCGGGCATGCTAACGCTATGACAGAAACGTAAGCTTATCTTTTTTTATTATGTGGTAGCATGTAAGGGTAAGGGGCCAATTAAGTACCTTATTAAAACATTTTTTCTCTTTGTCGCATCTCTGGTCTTGTTTTTTTTTTTCTTTTCATAATGTGTGGCTCTAAGAGCTCGCTTTTTTCTTCCGTTAAGGAATTCTCGGTTCATCCGGATCTAATGGTGCATTCACCTACTTGAATGAAATAAAATGTATATCACAGATACTAGGTTTTTCGTTTTAAAACACAGGTGTTAGTTTCGATTACGAATAAATAAATATTAACATTCAATGACGGACGGTAAAGAAAAAAAAGAAAAATATCACAGATGGTAGGATTAGAATTAAGCTAAAGAATAAATAAATAAGACCAAATATCACAGTTCAGGGTAGTTGCTCAACGCATATCGTAGTTGGCTTTGATTATTGTTTGAGGTCTTTGCCGTGAAACACCCCTACTTTCTTACCAGCTAAGTTCTCGACCTCATACATGCTTTTGCCAATAGGTTTAACTATCCTACATTTTAGGTTTTTCGGGCAAAGCTTAGCAGAAACGTTCTTAGAACTATCACTAAGTATAAAATTACGCCTATATACCTCTTGTCCTGGTACAAACTTTACGTTCCTAGCGCGGGTGTTGTAGATCTTGGCTACCTTCTCGTTTGAGTGTAGTATCCGAGCCTTCACTTTATCTCGAATTAACCTCAACTTGTCTTGTCGCGGTAATAAACTCAGTTCCCCATCGCTTACGGCATTCAGTTTTTGGGCTAGGTCGTAGGTGTGACCATGAGTCATCATTTTGGTTCCGAAAACCGCATAATATGGCGACACTCCGGTGGCTGCATGGACTGAGCTCCTTAACGCACAAGCAATTTCACTCAAGTGGATATCCCAATCGCGCTGGTCTTCTTTGAGGTAAGAGCGTATTGCGGCCAATAAGGTCCTATTTACTCTCTCAGAAGCGTTTGATTGGGGGGCATAATACGCGGTTTTGAAATGCCTTACTCCGTAACTTGTCAAGAAATTTTGAAAGTCTTTGGAAATAAACTGTTTCCCATTATCCGAGTGGACTATCTGGGGTACACCGAAAGTATTAAAAATTTCGTTTCTCAAAAATCTTATGACACTGTTTGCGTTAGCAGCGCGTAATGGTTTCAGGAAAACGAACTTCGAAAAGTGGTCTAACACTACAAAAACATGGGCATTCCCAGATCGGGACCTTGGATATGGACCAATGAAGTCCACATACAGTTTTTGAAACGGTTTATCCGTACAAAAACTGGATTGTATTTTCGGTCGAGAAACCACATTGGTTGACTTTGACTGTTTGCAGATTTCGCAATTAGCAATGAAATTTCTTATTTGGATGGTCATATTTGGCCAATAAAAGTGTTGACGTATTCTACTTAAAGTTTTAGCCACTCCACCATGGGCTTGATGTGGGGGATTATGGGCTTTGGCAATTACGTTTTCAGTAAGGGCCGATGGAACCCACAGAATCCACGAGTGTTCCGTCATAGCTTCATCATAATGATTCCCCAGAGTACGCTTATATACAAAATTATCCTCAGCTTTTAAGTCAGGTAGCTGGTTTTGGTTGCTTCTTACGGTCTTGACCAGAGAATCGTACTCTTCTGATCTGAACTCCTCACTTTCAAGATCGATTAAAGGTGCTACTTGTTCGAGAGACAATTCATCTACGTGCGCCCGAGAGAGAGCGTCAGGGACTATGTTTTGCGATCCTTTGCGGTGTTCTATGTCGAAGACATAGGCTTGAAGTTCTAGGCTCCATCGGGCGAGCTGGCCACTCAAGTCTTTCATGGTCATCAACCACTTCAGACTTGAGTGGTCAGTTATCACCGTGAAGTCCATGCCCTCGACATAGGGCCGGAACTTCTTTACTGCCATTACCGCTGCCATACACTCCCTCTCGGTCACTGAATAATTTTTCTGGCACTTATTGAGCTTTTGAGAGAAAAAAGCTATTGGGGATTCTTTATCATCTTCATACATCTGGAATAAAACAGCCCCAATGCCAGTGTCTGAGGCGTCACATTGTATGTACAACCTTTTTGAAAAATCTGGCCTTGATAACCGTTCTGTGCTGTTGTTAGAGCGGCTTTTAATTGTTCAAAAGCCCGCTGTGCTTCTTCCGTCATTTCGAACTTCGGGTTTTTCTTCTTTAAAGTGTCGGTTAAGGGTGCTGTCATACTCGAAAAGTCTTTAATAAATCTTCGGTACCAGCCCGCTAGTCCGAGGAAATTTTTAGGTAAAGGAATTTCACTACGGCCTCAATTTTAGCGGGGTCAGGTTTCAAATTCCCACCACCAACGATGAAACCCAAGTACTTCAGCTCTTGAAAGCAGAACTTGGATTTTTTCACGTTGGATTGAGAAGGTGGTTCCTATCGCAGTTCAGTGTTCCGTTCAAGAACCGTGCACTCGAAGACATATAGGATCCTTCTTCCCGAACTCCAGCTAACAAAGAAAAAACATATGAAAAATATGAAGATGTAAACGTTCCAGCGATGAAGTAGCTTCCAGTCGTCGCATTCAAAACAGCTTTCTCAGTAGCAATCCGTTGTGAGACTTACGCCTGGTTACTCCCCGTCACTGGAATCATCGAAACTAACTCAAAACATTAGACAGGACAAAAAAAATACGTTGGGCGCCAAATTTTGTAACGAGAATGGTTTTATTCGTCAACGAATGTCGCCGGCATGATGTCCGGGCCAAAATGACTGCCGTAGAGAGCTATGGCATGCTCGCGAGGCACGGCTGAGCTCGTCGGCTGGTGGGGTAGTTCTTGCTCCTCTAGCAGTCAAAAACCTCGCACAAAAATAATTATTCATGCCATATATTACTTCCTCTTTCTCCACCACATACCGTACCGGCAATTGGGAACCCTGCTGGTGTCGTCGCAGGATGCTCTTTTCCCACCCTTCCTTAGAGTCCCTCATGATTGATGTTTGGGACTCCCCCAATATTGGATTTTTCGACCCTTTTACCTCTCTCGCGTACTCACCTCATTCTATACCTTGGGACTAACAAACTGGCCACACCCCCCGAAACAAGGTCTTCACCAAGCCATTGAGCCTGTCACAAGATCATTAAAAAAAATCATTCTGTGGTTTCATCTCGTACACTAGGACAAACAATTCGATTTTATTTTATCAAATAACTTATCCTTAATTCCAAAATATAAAGAAGGCAATCATGACCTGACTTAACAAAAAAACAAAACTATCAGGACCTACCATAATAAAACAAAAAAAAAAACAAAATTTATCATTGAAGAGGTTAATTGCATAGTCTTAGATGTGCTGCTGCAGGCAAAAATCGCAAAATTCGAATGATACTTAATAAGTTAGTACATATGTATAATGTATATAGGTTTTCGTTGGCTTTACGTTACCTACTACTGCAGGTGTCCCATGTCAATCAAAGGATTGACCTTAGAGTATAACCCCTATTTGACCTACCTACCGAGAGCTCTTGGTGGGTTGTCTCAGGAGACTATGGCAAACGCTTGCAGGATTGTGAAGAAGGGAAAAGCAAGGCCCGTGCCAACCCGGGTACCCAAGTAAAAATTTTTCATTCTATTGCATGCTTAAGTGCCCCATAAATTGAAATCGCCCCGCGACACCCAATCTGTTTAACGACCCAGGCTTAGGCCACGGTCTAAGTAAATAAAAGAAAAAAAAAATACAACAAACGAGCAACCAAAAGGATATCCCACACCGCAAGCGAGCACAAGTTTTATCTCTGGTGTGACTACTCAGGCGGGTGTATGGCTTCAACGGCCGCAACCGGCTATCGTCAACCCCGACCGTCAGCAGAAATCGCCTTTAACGTGCAAAATATAATAAAACACACTGTTTACGCTTAAACAAGGACTTAACGACTTACCCCGACGCACCACTCAATATGACAATGAAGAGAACGGCAAAAGAAAAAAAAACGACATACAACGACTTTGCTTTGATCACATCTAAGCCTTGGCTCAGGCGCTAAACAAAAAAAAAAAACAACTTCATAACCGAAACAATAAGGACAATTCCTCGAAACTTACTTCTTTTCGGTTTCTTTAACTTATATGTCGACTATTCTTAAGTACGAACTTGGCGTTAGCGGTAAGGCTGTCGTACGATGGAATCGTACGTTGATTCTGCTATAAACCAGAATCAACGTACGATTCCATCGTACGACAGCCTTACCGCTAACGCCAAGTTCGTACTATACGGTCTTTTCATATATGGCATGAACTATGTTAAAATCACTATGTGCCAAGTTCAATGATCCCTTGCCTTGTAAGCCTAAGGTAAGTATATGTTACATTTTCACGCCCTCTAGTGACAGTTTGCCGCTTGCTAAGCTGTCCGTATCCTGTACTTCAATCGCAAAAGCAAGTCTCCACTCGGCCATCTTTGAAATTAACCTGCTGTCATACGCATCTGTTTTGACTTTTCATATTTTGACAATCAAAATGATTCATTTCGAGAGTCCAAGAAGCAGTACTCACGATAAACTACTCAAAGTAATCGCGCCCAGGACGAGATGCCATTCAAACCGACGAC
Source organism: Sphaerophoria rueppellii (assembly GCA_920937365.1). Taxonomy (NCBI): domain Eukaryota; kingdom Metazoa; phylum Arthropoda; class Insecta; order Diptera; family Syrphidae; genus Sphaerophoria; species Sphaerophoria rueppellii. The sequence continues at coordinate 59,019,368 of CAKKXW010000004.1, read as the reverse complement.
GCATACATATTCCCCCGGTGACGGAATTTGCTTGTTGCCTTGTAAGTACCATTCCAATCCTTAATTATTTTCGAATCCCCTTCCCATAACCTTTGTGTTCTTCTCCTTTCGGGTTTCCCAGGAGTATCGTAACGAGGACAACCTGGTACCCGTACGATTGGCTCTATATCATAAGTATTCCGCGGACGATTGGTTTCCCTGTCCGGAGCCGACGGAGTTACTAATTCGTAATCCACTTGCTCATGGGCAGCAAAGCCATTCGCCCGCGTATCTTTCAATAATAAAAAAAATGGAATTTCCTATAATATTTCCTCTTTTCAGCCCCGAGTAGCCGTAACAGAAACTGGGCTTCAAATTCTCCGGAAGTACTTCAAGCATTGGGTCAGCCATTGTCTACTGGTGGTCGAGCACTAGACAATTCTAATAACGACTGCAGCTTAACGAAAGTTCTTGGTCTCTGGTGGAAACCTGACGATGACGTCTCACTTTCTCACTAAAGTTCATAAAAACGCATAACGATATTCTTATTGGTGGTAAAATGCCAACGAAGTGAGAACTATTAAGATTACTTATGTCTATCTTTAATCCTCTAGGCTTTCTTGCGTTCTACCTTATAAGAATTAAAATTTTACTGCAGGAAGTCTGGAGAGCTAAAACTAACTGGGATGAAGTAATTGATGAACAACTAAGTCAGAAATGGGATGTTTGGCGTCGTCTTCTTCCAAATGTTGAGCATATTCGCATTCCTAGATGTTACTCAGGATTGGTATCGAAGAAAAATGTCACAGTCCAATTACATATTTTCGTCGATGCAAGTGAAGATGCTATGGCGGCTGTAGCGTATTTGCGATTTTGTGATGGAATTTCAACCGAGTGTACAATTGTTGGGGCTAAGAGCAAAGTCGCTCCACTACAACCGATGTCCATCCCTAGAATGTAGCTTCAAGCAGCGCTCATAGGTTCTCGGCTGGCTAAAACTTTATCCAGCAGTCACAAATTTGTATTAGAAAAACGAGTTCTATGGACTGACTCTCGAAATGTAATTTATTGGTTACGGTCAGATGCCAAACGGTACAAGCAGTTTGTCATGTTTCGTGTTGCGGAAATCCAGGAAAACACAGATCGAAACGAGTGGCGATGGGTTCCAACCAAGTTGAATGTGGCCGACGAAGCTACTAAATGGACCAAGATACCAAGTTTTGACGAGAATAGTAGATGGTTAAGAGGCCCAAGTTTCTTAAACGAGATGAGACAAATGCCTAGCGAATATCTACAGAGCCAGAAAATTTACTAAAGGAAGAAATTCGACCCAAATATTTATTAGTTTTAGACAGCATTAACCATGATGAGAGTCTATTAGTCCAAATCGTTTCTCCAAATGGGAACATCTTCATCGATCTGTTGCCTTTGTCGTGAGGTTTGTTGCGAATTGTAGAAAAAAGAAAAATGAACTATTCATTCCTAAGAGCAGAAGAACTTCGATCAGCTGAAATCATCATTCTCAAAATGGTACAAAAGATGGCATATGAAGATGAATTAATTCTCATAAGAAAAGGTAAAAGTTTATCGAAATCAAGTCAGCTCTACAAGTGTTCGACGTATTGACGAGGATGGAATCTTGCGTATGAAGGGTCGGATTGATCATGCCGAATTTGTTGAAGAATCCTTAAGACGGCCAGTACTTTTACCAAGAAAAAACAGGGTGAGTTTTCTTATTCTTGATTTTTATCATCGCAAGTTTAAGCATTCTTGTACTGAGACTATGATAAATGAGGCCGAAAAAGTTCTATATACCTGGTTTGAGATCTTTGGCCAGTTCTGTTCGAAGAAAATGTGCAGACTGCATGCTTAAAATGGCCTCCCCTAGATGTCCTGAAATGGCTCCATTACCAAAAGCTAGACTTGGCGCTTTTCAGCGGCCTTTTACATTCGTCGGAATAGATTATTTCGGCCCAGTCTCTGTAAGTGTTGGAAGGAAATCAGTAAAGAGGTGTAGAGTGTTATTCACCTGTTTGACCATTCGAGCTATACACATGGAGGTTGCATACCCGCTCACCACCGATTCTTGCATACTTTGTATCAGGAATTTTATGGCAAGAAGAGGAACTCCATGTGAAGTCTACTCGGACAATGGAACTAATTTTGTTGGGCGTAAGGTTAAAAGAAGCATTCAAGTCGATCAATCAGAAAAGCGTTGCCGAAAAATTCATTACGTCTCATTTAAAGTGGTTCTTCAATCCACCTGCCGCCCCCCATATGGGTGGCTGTTGGGAACGGTTGATTGGATCTACAAAGAAAATTCTTAAAGATGTTCTACGAAATCAACATCTCACACATGAACACTTCTTTCGACTCTGATAGAAATTGAAGGAATAATCAATTCGCGACCATTAACAGCCATACCCCTGGACAATGAAAGTGAAGAAGCACTCCATCTTTTTGTTAGGTACTTCTGACAGAAGTCGACTCCCTGGAGAATTTCAAAGTCAAGATCTCTTGTCAAGAAAAAGTTGGAGCAGATGCACAATATCATATTCTGGAGAAGATGGGTTCGGGAATATCTGCCAACGTTAACCAAACGAACAAAATGGTTTGAGAAGGTCAAACCAGTGAAGGTAGGAGATGTGGTCATAGTCATTGACAAAAATTTACCCAGGTACTCATGGCCAAAAGGCATAGTCATTAAAACTATAACATCGAAAGACGGACAAGTAAGACAAGCATCTGTAAGAACTGCAAATGGAATTTTTGAGAGGTCCGTAGTGAGGTTGGCGGTACTTGCATCGACAATAATACTAATAGTGAAGAATCGAAATCCTGATTCCCCACTGGAGGGGAGAATGTTGTCGCCGAAAATGTAACTTCAAGAAAAAATACTTTTTATTAAAATCACTTTGCTAATTGAAAATATTCTGTTGTTCATATAAATTTAAGTTTTTATTTTCATAACGAAAAATGTTATTCGTATTTTGTGAAATAAGCTTCTTGTTGTTGGTTACGTTGGGTTTTTGAAAATAATAGAGAAATGAAGGAAAAGAGACGAGGAGTCAAGAAGGGGGGACTATCCGTCGGAAGCTATAGAAGAAAGAAAGGTGAGAAAGAATTGTAAAAAAAAACCAACAACGTCCACTGCGAGGGCACTGGCATGCTAGCTGCACTCGGCTCAGCTCGTCGGAAAAGGGGGGTGTTCTTGCCCCCGCAGGAGGACCTCACTTACTTCAAAAAAAATTATCATGCCAGACAAGAAAACGAACACAACTCCCTTTCAATCCACCACTCCGACTCGTTGCTGCTGATGTTGCAACGGTTGGCCTTTCAATTTCAATTCAATTTCAATTTCAATTTATTTGACAACTACTATACAAAAAAGATAACTCTTATAGCTTGTATAGGTATATGAGGTTACATTATAAAAATTAATTAATACAAAATAATAAAATAAAATAAACTAGTTAATTACTTACATAATTCAGCTTGATTAGGATTATTTAACTATTATTGACAAGAGAAGAAAGGAGAGATTTTAAGAAGAGTCTGTGTTCAAAATTACGCCTGATGTTTAGTGGAATGTTATTCCACAGGGAGATAGAGTAAACAAAAAACTGTCTGGAAGATATCAAGCAAGAATATGTTAAAGGTATGATTGTCATGTTTCGAATTGATCTTGAAATTAGAAGGTTTTCGTATAAGTACTCAGGTTTCTTTGTTATTATAAGTTTAGAAAGGAACTTAAGAGTACGGAACTTCAGTAAAACATCAAATGAGCAACCGAGTATAAGAGCCGAGTATTCAGAGACGTGGTCATATCTACGAAGATTAAAAGCATAACGCACAGCTGAATTAAATGCTACTCGGAGCTTACGAGACGATTCCGAGTCCAGTTTTATAAGAATTTCACAGCCATATTGTATTATGGGAATGATCAATGCTTTGACTAGTTTAATTTTTATTGCTGTTGGCAAAAACTCTTTGCTTGTGGAGAGTGTTCGTAAGCTTCCATATATCTTACCTATGGTATAGTTTATATGCTCATTCCAGGACAGTGTGGAAGTGAAAATTATACCCAGATTTTTGGATTGTTTCACAATTTCAAGACAATTATTATTTATATATATGGGAGGAATATCATTGAAGTCTAATTGGCGTTTGAATATTGGGATAACTTTTGATTTAGATGGGTTAATAAAGAACTTGTTTTCAATTGACCACTTTGATATTGCGTTAAGATCAGAGTTTAATTTGGCAACTGCGTCATCGATGTATTGATTGTCAAAACCGATGTAAAGCTGAACGTCATCAGCGTATATATGATATTTGCAGTGCGCTAGGACCATAGGTAGATCATTAATGAAAATAGAAAAGAGTAAAGAACCAAGTAAGGAACCTTGAGGAACACCCCTATACACTTTAAGGAATGACGACAGTTTCCCATTGCAAGAAACGGCTTGAGTTCGAAAGGTCATGTAAGAAAAAATAAGTTTTATCATAGAGTTGGACATATTAAAGTATCTATTCAATTTGTTGCACAATAAAAGAGGATCAACTGAGTCGAACGCTTTTGAGAAATCAAGTAGAGAAAGGAGTGTAACTTCATTTTTGTCAATGTTTTTTCTGATGTCTTCTGTCACTTTAAGTAAAGCTGTTACGCAGGAGTGCTGTGGTCGGAATCCAGACTGAAGTGGAACTGAAGTGGAAGGGCCTTTGTCCCTCCCAACCTGGAATCCGTTGCCATTTGTCATATACTGATTTCCCTCTCTGCTAAGTTCTGGTCCTATTCCATACTCACCCCATAACCAGTACCTTATAGCGTTTTTTTTTGGTCGTCCGGAACTGTTCCGAACGATTCTGAAATCGTTCACTTGGCACAAGATGACAGTTCTTGTTCTGGATAGGACAGAAAAACAAATCCGAATTTGAAGTCAGAATCAAAAACAGAATCACGCATACATGCACACATTTGCACATACGTACTCGCCGCCATGTTTACAAATAAAGAAAATAAAAACAATGTCATGTCATCTGCAATTCTGCATATGATGTTTTACAAATACATAGACATTCAACCATTAGAAGCAAAAGAATGTGTTTGCATGTTCGTTTGGTATCCGGAATCGGACAGTTCTGTGTACCAATTCCGGATTACCAAAAAAAAACGCTATTAGTCCGTCTTACCGCACCCCCTATCGAAATGCTTACAAATCCATCGGGCTCATATTAAAACCCAAGAAAACAAATCTTTTTCATCGAAATTGACGTGGAACTCACAAAAGTTTTTATTCAATCAACTTGGAAAATTTTACGAAATAAAAAAACATTAAGTATTCAAACACTAATAAAGAACATAAAGAGAAAAAAAATATACATAAACTTTACAATTGATCATTTAGAGGTCAACTTGTCATGATGATGGAGTCAATGTACACTCAGGCATCACTCCTGTTTAAAAAAAAAATAATCACACCTTTTTCTCGCTCGTTTTCAATCCTTGTGTCTAGGTAAGGCTCCCTCGTATAAAAAAAATTAACTAACGGGAGGACCTCTCGTTCCCCAAACCCCTTTCCCTACCTACAGAGAGCTCTATGTAAGTATAACGGGATCGGCAAAATCTTGCCAGGATCCGAGTGGTTCCGACAAGCCCGGACCCACACAAAAAGATAGGCGGTTTGTGCTTTTTAATAATCAAAATTCTCCAACCTCACTAGAATTGACCCAAGCTTAGACTAGAGATACTAACAGTTAACATAAAAAAAGATTTCAAAATAGAATTGACAAATGTTTCACGCCAAAATTTTATAATTTTCTTGTTTGTATCATTTTGCTTTTGAAATTAAGTACGTAGGTACCACACAGGTATCGAGCACTCCACAAAAAATACGCCTTCACTTGGTGGCGCTCCCTTTTTTCTCGCTCGCCTTGCTAATGGCGGGGTTAGATCAAAAAAATCAGATCTTTTTTCTTTCCTTCGCCTTGAAAAGTGGGCGGCCTTTGGTGCTCTTCTAATCAGCACAATACCCCCAAAGGATAAAAAAAAAACGTTTTACTTGGCTGGTCTGGGTATGGCTCAGACCTAAATCCTTATTAAGACGTCCTGACTTGGTCTTGCCAGACCGTAAGCCGACTCGTACCCCGACGACAACTGCCACGTGTATTTCCCGGGTTTGATCCAGATAATGGGCCCCTCACTCAATTCTTATTCACACTTAAAATTGGTTTTCAGTTTACTATTTGTAGGTGCACAACGTTACTTTTAGATTACGAGAAAAAAAATCCTTTTTCTTAGTACCTACGCCACTGGATATATTGTGGCACCTGACCGGCTCGACTCTGTTTGATCAAAATCGACGGAATTCCCTAAGAAAAAATCTTAACCATAAGGAATTTATATCGAGTGACGTACATCCCTACCTATCTCTTTCTTTTGGTGTCTGCAAAAATTCCGGCCATCTTTTTTTTTTCTTGGGAAACCCCTCAAATTCAAATTATTTTTCGCGCCCTTTGAAATTTTATTATTTACCTAACCAATACCAATATCCGTGCTCACACGGACTACGCAACCACAACTCCCTCTAAATATAAGAACACAAAACACTAACGCAGATAACTACACTGACAACAACTCGTCTAAAATAAATAGTCATCTCACTCTTCTACTCTCTAACTATCTCACTTGGTTTTCTGCCTTAATTTGATTTTCTAACAAATGTCAAACGCGAAACAAATTTTTACTTTCGTGTGGTTTTCTTTTAAAACAAAAGTTCTTTATATTGCGCTCTTAACAAAAACATATAAATAACACCAGAAGAAAAAAAAAACAACAAAACGCCATCAGTTACATGAATCGGGATACAAAACAACAGCCAAAAAAAAAACAAAACAACAATTCGCATCTTGGGCTTTAACCGAGATGGAGTCCTCTATCCAGAAATGTACCAGCAATTGCAGGTAAGTACGCTGAGAATAGCTAATGCCTTCTATTTTCAGTTTGTCGAGACACCCGGGACTAAATTATAATGTCCTCCCAGAGACCCAGCACCTCAACACCCCAATGGACGCCCCTACAAGCGAAGAATCTGTGCCCAGCTAAGTAGACCATATTGTAATGAGGATCAGGAGCTTCTCTGCTTTATCGTGAAGCTCGTGATCCTCCGTTTCTACAACTCGCTTGAGCTCCTCTAATTGCTTTTCCCTTTCCTTTTCCAGATTCTCGGATGCAGTTTTGGTTCCCATTATGGTTACTTCGAAACCAGTGTTCCCCCCGGCTAAGCGTATACTCTTGTGTTTATATTTGTCGACTAGCTGTACCCTGCCACGCTTCGCAGTGGCACATGTGATTGGATGGTTGAGAAATGAGAAACAAAACAAAGATTACATTTCATATAAATTTAATTTTTCAATATTTTTTGTTTTTCTGTCTGCGTAGATATAAAGACTATCCGTCGCATCTAAATCTAAGCCACACAATTCTAAAGATTGACCTTGAGCTTTATTGATTGTGATTGCAAATGCTATAAATTACAGACCTAAACTGCTATCCATTTACCGTAACCCCGGTACCTCGTTACTCACTATCCTACCCTACACGCTAACTGCTACCCCTTTGCCCTCCACATACTCACGCTTCCTGTCACTCCGCTACCCCGCTACTCCACTAACCTGCTCATACGTCATTAACGACTTGGTCGATTTTTCACAAAATACTTAAAAACCCATTCACGCCACTACCCAAAAATTCTGTCAAAATTCGGTGCAGAACACTCCACTGGTACAAAATAAGTGAGTCGAACTCAATACCACAGAAACAATCAAAAATACATGTGCATCACTTAATCCGGTAAAAATTTGAAATAAACTCTACAGTACGAACAATTGAAATATAAATGACACACGATATGAAATGATCTTAAATATTCAGTATTATTATATTTTAATGACATGTATCAAACCACATAGACGTTGCTCATTGAAATTTAACATTTTCAGTCATTTTCCAAGCAAAAATAATCTAACATTTTCAGAGAATGTCAAAAATTAACCAGTCTTTTCCTTGCTGCAAGCAGTTCAACAAATCAAAAGCAACAAATCTAAAAAATCAGACCTAGCAGACTTCGTACTTCTTCGTTTGATAAAAATAAGACCTTAACTTTTACACCCCGCTATAACACTTCCCGCTAAACTCTATCCAGGGCCCTACTACCCTCTACCTGTTATCCGCTACCCGCTACCTGCTTCTTTTTACTCGGTACCCCGTTACCCGCTACCCGCTACTTCACACGCTACCCGTCACCCCACTACCTGCTATCCACTACCCGTCACTCCACTACCTCGCTACTCCACTACCAGCTTTCCTGGATATATCTCATAAACGGCTTGTTCGATTTTATATAAAATACTTAAAACTCATTTACGCCACTACTCAAACGTTCCCTCAAAATACGATGACAAACGCTCCACTGGTTCAAAAGTAGTGAGTCGAACTCAGCAACAAATCTTAAAAAAGAAAAAAATCGACAACTAAAAATGTCAAGTGTATAGTTTTTTTGAAAAACAATATTTGACAAATAATATTTTTCTACACTGACATTTTATTTATTATTTTTTTTTTTTGACTGAAATTTGAAAATAAAAATATTTGACGAAATCGAATATTCGTAGCTATATTGATATATTTTGCTGAAGTGAGAAAATCATTATTTTTTAACATTTGCACCGTTTGTGATTGAAAAGTTTACATTTTGTTTGTTAACAACCTTCTTCCCTCATTCCTCTTTAGTTTAAAACAAAAATTAAGAAAATCGGTCAAACGGTTGTTGAGTTTTTCGAGCGTACACAAACCAACATAACATTTTTATATATATAGATTATTGTTTATTTATGCTAATTTTTTTTTTGTTTCAGCGCATCCGTAACATTTGAAGACAGAAGAAGCAGCAGAATTTTTTAGTTTTTTCCTCTTTTATAATAATTAATTGTTCCTTCATTTAACTTTTTTCATTATTTCTATCAACTTAACTTTTAATAAATATGTTCTTGTTATTGAATTACATAAATCTGGAATTCTAAAAAACTGCTTTTTTTAAGTTGCGGAGCAACAATATTGCTTCTGTTAATCTTATTCCAGCTGTGACAAACATCATAGATACGTCGATCAATGAATTTAATAGGACTCTAATAAATTTCCAAGATGGTGAACAAATAACAGTGGAAGATATTGGGCTTTACTAATAATCAAATTTAGTGTTAAGGTTAAAAAAATCTCCAGACTTTAGAAAATTCACATACCAATAACGAATCTAATCTCCAGTTTAGTCGTTAGCAAAACGTCAAAATTTAATACACGGAAATCCATGTTTAAAGTCGAGCATTAAAAAAAAAGTATTGCCTAAGTGCTGTTTAATGGTACTTAAATTTGTATTTAATACTTAAATCTAATCTCAAGTTATCTGGTAGATTTCCATTGGAAAAGGTATATTTGAGACGGTAAGTGCAAAAGTGGTGTATCCCACTTTTTGTAAATGGGTTTGAATCGACTAAAACAAGCACATAAGCTCTGAAAATAGTAAATTTATATATATTTTTTTGCAAATATTAGATATTCAAGAATATAAAACAATGTTTAAAATAATGTATTTACAAAAAGCAACTAAACGCAGTTATAAACGCATCATTTGACTTAATTGTATTCGCTTTTTTTCATATTTGGGGCTTTACTCTGCAGTATGTAATTTATATTTTTCAAATGATCGAATATGATACTAAAAAAGGGGTATGTAGAGATTATTTAATGTTTGCTGAAATATTTAGTGCGTTATAATATTACGTTCGCTGATTTTACTTTAAATACGTGGTTAAATTGTTGATTCCGTTTTATATAATTAATAAATATATTTCCTTGTCAAAAAGATGGTGTTATAAATTAAAATTCAATTTAAAAGTCGCCCCGACACTTCAAATCCACTGTCGTACTAGAATATAAAACAAGTACTAAAATACTTGATGTTTAAAAGAACACGTCAATACTTAACTTTGACAGTTTCTACTTTTTTTGTTTTGTGGTTTGCGCGAGTAGTTCTGAAATTTGTGCCGCGAAAAATAAATTGTTTCAAGGAAATATTATATATATTTACTATGAATAAACAAATAAAAAGAAAACGAGCCAGCAATTGGACACGTGAAATGAAGGAGCTCTTAGTTTCATGTGTAAGACCCCTCGGTCACATAATCGATAGCAAGCTTAACAGCCTGCCTATGATTAAGGAAAAAAGTGAAGCTTGGGAAAAAATTAAACAAACCTTCGAGGCAAATGGGCATCAAAATTCAATAAAACAATTGAGGGATCAATGGAACAGACAAAAACAGTTTTCCCGGAATAAAATATCACAATTCAAAAGGGCGCAAAGGCAGACTGGTGGTGGATCTCCTCCCAAAGAGCCCAGTGAAATGGACTACGAAATAGAGGCGATCGCAATAGATGACTTCGTAGAAGATTTTTCAGCGTACGACTGCGATGCCGATTATGGCTATGGACAGGAGGAAATGTATGTATTAAATGTATATGATTACTCTTAAAACATTAAGGCCCATTTGCTGATTCGGAACATAAATTTATGTTCAACTTAAAGTTTTCATTTTTATATGGGACGTTCCGGAATTCTTAAGTTCTACATAAAATCCCCATACAAAAAAAGAATTTTAAGTATATCATAAATTTATGTTCCGATTGAGCAAATGGGCCTAAATAAAGCATTTTCAATTACTTCCAGAGAAAACGAATCACCAAATAAAGTTAAACCGCTGGATGGTTTGGTGTTTCAAAAATTGTAAGTACTATGTTATTTCCGATGCATTATTTAATTATATTAATATTTTTTCTCTTTAATGCTTTAGGGAACTGGAAACACCAACAAAAGCAGATGAAAACATGATGGATAAAGTGACAGCACCGAAAAAACCAGTCGCCAACAGAAAAAGAGCCTTTCCGACCGTTGCTTCATCAGAAGAGTTGCTCCAGAAGAGGATACTTCAAATAGAAGATGAAACAAAGTCCAACAAAACTATAAACCAACTTAAGGAAAAAAAGAACGATTAAAAATCCAGGTGCAAAAGAGGAAATTATCTCTCCTGAACATGCAGATACGAAACTTTAAAGAAAGTTATTAAATAACTTGTCTGCATAAACATTTAATAATTTTGTTTTTTTAAGTTTTCATTGATTTTTTTCGATGATAGAATTGTTTTTGAAGTCTTTTTTTGTTAAGTTTCTTTTGTTCGTTAATCTTTTTCTTAGTTATGTCGTTTTCTATTCGATTTTCCATTCGATTTTAGTTTCTGTTTAATAGTATGTTATATATAACAAGGAGTGATGGAATTGTTCAAATGAATTTGAAGTCTGCTTTTATCTTTATTTATTATTTTGTAATTTATTGTTATGTTTATACAAATAAAGTTTTGAAAGAAGAGTACTTATGAAAAAAAATGTCTAATGAATTCGGTTCTATACCTAGTCCCACGTAAGGTTGTTGTTGAAGGAAATGTTTCTTCCTCTTCAAGCTCGGAAGTATCTGGTTCTGAAGAACTTACATTTAATGCGGTGTCGTTTTAGAACCCTTGAAGTAAGTTAGAAAATTTTTAAAACTTATATTTTGCTTTTACTAAAAAAAAAAAAAACTTGAAATCACCGTTTGAACCATCCTTTGAAATATTGTGCAATATTGCGATTGCAACAATTGTAGCTTTGGCTGTGTCATAGTTGATGTTGATGCCATTAAAACACGCACGAAATTTGTTTTGGAGGTGACCAAATAGTTGTTCCACCGTTATTCTTGTTCGAATATGCGCTTTGTTGTAGCGCTGCTCTGCTGGCCGATATTCTGAATGGTGTCATCAATATTTTCGAACATGCGTACCCACCGTCGCCCAAAACAACTCCTCCCCTTAAATCTACATTTTGCAACCGGTTTGCTATAGCAGATTCACGCCATATTCTTGAATCATGAGCTGTTCCTCTCCATCTAGCAACTATGTCTAGAATTTTGCCATGTGCGTCACAAACAACCTGTACAAAATAATTTTTTGAAAGACTTTTTTCAGAAAAATGAACACCTACCTGAACATTAATTGAATAGAAATTCTTTCGGCATCTATGGCGAGAACCGAACTCGCCACCTGGGTTTTTAATTTTAATGTGAGTGCAGTCTACCGCTGCAATGCACTGAGGGAACCTGGCAATGCTAAAAAAATTTTGCTTCATTCTTTGAAGGCTTCGAGTGTCTGTTGAAAACCTGATAAATGTTCTTTTTTTTGAAGCTAGTGCTGTAACAAACTTTCTCACGCAATTGCTCACAGATTGTTGAGAAATGTTATGAAGATCACCTTATAAAAATTAAATTAAGTGGGATTGGAAGAAAAAACAGACGTGACATATGAGATAACTACCGGTATCACTTTGATATGATCCTTTGCCTAGGTATCGTAACGAGACCAGCACAATGAGCTTAGGGGAAAGTGCTCCCCCTCGATTTGATCGGAAGACTAAATCGTCCTTCACAGCTTCGATGATGAATCTGGCATTTTGTTTAGTGAATCTGTAGATACGATAAAGACTTGAAAATAATTTCAAATAATAAGAAGGGAACTAATAAACCAAAACCCACCTGTAGTGACCAAAGAATTCATTTTCATCATATTTCGTAAATGGATCTATCCTTTCTTTATAAATTTTCACTTTACGAGATAAAGAAGTTTCTGCCATAATTTCAAAATCTAGAAACAGACCTTCGTCAATTGAACTCATTTTTAAAACTTATATTTTTGCTTTTTCATAATAACAAAAAATTTGATTTTTGACAGTTCTGACAGTTCAAGCACTTTTTGTTCTTATTTGTAGTAGATTTTGTAATAGATTCAAGGAAAATCTTGAAACTAGTTAATGAGAGGGTTAAATTGTTTATTGGTAGCATTTTATTAAAACTCAGCACTTTGTTTTAATCTTCCAGTTAACTAATAGTCGACATTAGCGTTTGATTATTACTTTATTAGTAAGGCCAATAGAGTATTTTGTATTTGATCTTCACAATCATAAATCTCCGGGAATTGATGGTATAAAAATCAATTTCTAAAAGAACTTCCTATGAGTGGATTTGTTTATTTGACAGGGATATTAAATGCTTGTTTAAGGATTTAATATTTTCCACTGAAATGGAAATTGACAAAAATTATTCCAATTTTAAAGCCGGGAAAACCTCGTAATGATCCAGCTAGTTACAGGCCAATAAGCCTACTGAGTAGTGTCAGCAAGATTTTTGAAAAGGTTATTCTAACCAAATTAGAAACTTTTTTAACTGCTTTTTCAGTGCCATCACTGGTTTTAAAGATCTAAGTTGTGTTCTTGTCGCGCTCCTTCTTGTTTTTGCAATTATTTAAGTTTTCATTATTTGTTTATATTTAAATTAATTGTAATTTTGTACTGGAGTGACGTATGTAAGTTTTTTTAACTTTTAATTTGGTGATCTGACTCGATTTGAGTTTTTAATCAAGTAAGTTTCGTCTTGTAATGCAAACGTTTATTTTTTCTTGTCAAGTGTTAGTTCATTAAAAAGCATCCAATTGCATTCCCCTCATCTCATTTTTTTTCAACATTCGCTGCTTCCCCTCTTTAAAATTAATTTCATAGCTTAAACTGTTTAAGGCTTTATTCAGCAAACCTTTTTTTCATAACCTTAAATTTTTAAAACTCTTTGGGCCTTACTTATTATCAAATTTAGTAAATAGTTAAATGAAAATCGCCAGATTTCAGAAACATCACATACCAATAACGAATTTAGTCTCCAGTTTAGTCACTAGCAAAACGTCAAAATTTAATACACGGAAATCCATCTCTAAGCTGTGCACTAAAATCACATTTGAAGGCAAGTGTTTCTGTGGTGCTATTTTATGGTACACAAATAAGTATTAAATGTACTAAAATTGTTCATAGTATTTTTTCGTTTTCTATTGGTATTTTCATTACGTCTCACTTTTTTTGGTTCAAAAGAAGTAAAAATTCTATTTATTTATTTTTTTAATGGATTTGTGCCGGCCGTTTGTTAAAAACCATTGCATGATGATGTTAAGCAAAACTTTTTGATAAAATCATATCCAAGAAGTCCGTCAAATTCAGTTGTATCATCAGAAACAACAACAATCTTTTGGAGTGTCTTCAAATTGTCAACAGTAACATCCGAATTAAAAAAGCCCACAGGATGTGTTCTTTTGTTGCCAAGACCGCATAGTACCGAACAACTCTTCTGCAAAACAACATTCTTCATTTTCTTGAAAACATGCTCCTTTACAATAGTAACATCGGATCCTGTATCAACCAAGCATTCAATTTTGACACCATTCACCTCTATTTTCTTCAAACGATTTTGGTCAGAGACAGTATTAATATTCTCTGTTCTAGGACAATCTTTAGAAATATGTCCATTTTGGTTGCATTTGAAGCATTTCATTTCCAAACTGCAGTCCTTTCGAAGATGGTTAGTAGAACCACAATTGAAACAATGATTCCTCTTGTCAAAATTTCTGAATGGATTCATCTGGAAACTTCTATTCTCTTTCGAATTTTTTTTGACGACCGCTTGATGTTGGTTAACTTCTTGCTTCTTGTTCATGAGTTCAAAAATATCATATTTTTCCTTTAGATCTTTTGTCGATTTGCAATTGTACATGTTGAACTTAAATTCGGGTTTAATATCTAACCCGTCAACCACGTAGCGAATTATTGAATCATTTTCAACATTTCCGAGTAGTCCAATTTTTTTCATCTGGAGAACGTACTCTTGGAAACTTTCATCTTTTCGCTTTTTTCTTTCACCCAACTGCCTATGAATTTCTGCACTACTAAAAGTGCGTTGGAATTCGCTTTCTAATTGGGCACGTAATTCTTTATATTCACTTACAGCGATGGATTCTAAGAAAAGTTGAGCAGTATGTGTCATCTTGCCTCTAGCTTGTACATACTTCTGTTTATCAGTAAGACCGTAAGCATCTGCATTTTGCTCAAAATTTTCGAACCAATTCTTAACCGGAATGGTCTCACCATCGTAGTCTGGAATAATTTTGGAAAAAATTTCAACAGATACATTGGGTTCATTCTGCCTTTCATCAGCTTGAACCTTCAATGTAAGCAACTGAATAAGTTGTTGCAAGCTCGCATTGCTATTCTCCACACCTTCTGGTACATTCCCATCGTTTTCTTCAGCCATTTTATTCTCTACAACCCTTATCGCTTTAGCAACAGAATCTTCAACTTTCGAAATATTTTTCTTCTTCACTTCTCTTCGGTTAGGATTGAATTAAATTAATTTCTTCTTCTTCCGCAAGTTGTATGTACCAAGAGTCATGTAACTAATAGGTCCACATAGGTTGAGCCCCCAAATGTAAAATATTTATTAAACTATTTATAAATGTTGAGTTTATTTGAAAAGTAAAATAAGTAATGAAAAATAATTCTTACAATCTTGACTTCAAAAGCAAACATAAATTAGGTTTTAGAATAACATCAAAGTGCTTGTAAGCAAAGTGGAACTCGATAATTAAGTTGAAGATCCACAACATCACTACCATACTTTTACATCTATGTGATTCATCAAAAAATGAATTATAATAACTACACGAGATCCTCCTATTTATCGGTAATACTTTTAATGACCTAAAAACTAGTTTTTACTCTGGCGGGCAGCAGGATCTCTCATAGCCGAAAAAGAGAAAGTAGTGTAAGGAAAAGAAACATATGCACGAGACACAAAAATAAGGAAGATAGAGAAGGTCAGATCATAAAGGGACAATTAGACACGTCTAATGTTTAATATTGGAATATGTCATTAAGTTATATTTTCAAATGAAATCAGCAAGAAAAACATAAAAAATTCAATTCATTCAAAATTCAATTTCTTTATTGTTAAAATTGTTGTTGTATTTCACATAGAAATTATATCTTAGCAGAGATAAAAGCGAAGATAAAGCACAAAAACACGGCTATTAAAAAATGAAGAAAAGAAAATAGCTTTTCAACACTTTAAATTAATTGATGTACTATAAGTGCTGACAATAAAGTAGTGTTGAAAAAGAATACGGCAATACTTAACAAGAAGTAAGGTAGCACTGATCAGTTATAACAAGATTGGAAACCTACCTACGAGGGTTAAACCTCCAAATACCACAAAACTTATTTTTTTCATACACACATACTCTTGCAGCAAACTTGCTTCTTATTATGCAGGCAATTGTATCATTATTAGAATAAAACGCATACCCTTGCAGCTAACCTGCTTGAACTCATTTTTCAAAATATTTATTGTTTCAGCTCGTAAAAAAATTTTTGTCACTCATTTGACATTTATATGACAATTACTTGATGGAAATTGTAGTAGACTTAAAGAAAATGTGAAGATTTGTTAACGAGAAGGTTAAATAGTTTATTGGTAGGATTTTGTTTAAGCTCTACACCTTATTTTAACCTTACATTTTACTAATAGTCGACATTAGTGTCTGATTATTAGTAAGGCCCTTTGTGTCTTTCTTGTTACTATTATCAGGCAGAAAATTATACGAAGCAGCGGTTCTGATCGTCTAGGCGTTGCGTCGGTGCTCGCTTCATTGTTAAATCAAACATACACGGTTCGAGTCCCAGCAAGGCCAACATTTTTTTTTCATCCTTCTTTTTAAATTTTTTTTTCTATTGCCATATGTTATAAAGTTAATTTTGTTTTGATTAATATTTTAATTCAAATTTTTTAATAAAAAAATAATAAATAAAATTACAATATGTCTTGCGCTACCTCTAATTGTAATGAAAGACCTAACAATTCTCCCCTTTTTGCGTGTCTAGGCCCCTGTGGTAATTTATTCCATGCGAAATGTGTCGGTACTACTTATGCTTTCTTAGACAAAATCATTGCATCCGATTTTGCTTATTGGTACTGTCCTAATTGTAGAAAAATTTCGCTTGCAAATCTTTCTTTCAAATTATCGACTCTGAAAGATGAAATGAAAAAAATTTCCAAGGGTTTTGAGTCCTTACAAGTAGTATTTTGCATATGGAATCTACTCTTGTTAGTGTTTCTGTGCCTCCAATGCTAACTTACAATTCCTCCTCTACGGATGATCTTGTTAGTGTTCCTGTGCCTCCAATGCTTACTGACAATTCCTCCTCTACGGATGATCTTGAAACTCTCAATATAAACCCTCACCCATCAAGTTCCCTAAATATTACCACTCCATCTAATTCCAAGAAAAGTAGAAAGAGAGGGAGGGATGCTGCCCCTTCATCCGCAATTGCAGGACCAGCGCCCAAAAAATCAAATTTAAGAAATAATAATAAAATTGCTGAAGTACAGCCCAAAGCAACTGTCGATCTGCCTCCCGTTATCAATGCCGCTATAGAAAATAATAATTTTGTCTTCTCAAAATGAGATTTTGCAGCTACTTCTAAAAAAACCCTTTTATCAATACCCAAGCCTAAGTCAATATTTGTTTCTCGGTTACTTCCTGCGACTGAGTCTAATGATTAATAAATAATAAACCATCTTCTTGAGCATAAGGCTATAACTAATACTTCACAAGCCAAATGCATTAAAGTTAGCAAGCCTGACAGCTTGGTTTCATCATTTAAGACTACATTCTCAAGCGACCGATTCGATTCGGTTATAAATTGTCCTTGGCCGCCTCATACCCTTGTTAAAGAATTCATCGCCTCTGGTAGGAAGAAATTGGTTTGCAACTCTATTGCTCCAAAAAACTTATCAGGTTCTCCTTCTATTACCAGAACGTAAGAGGACTTCGTAGTAAGACTACTACAGTTTTTAAAAATTACCAAACATTTTCTTATGATCTTTTTGGATTTACCGAAACGTGGCTTAACGCCTCAATATTGGACGCTGAACTTTTTAACAAAAATTTCATAGTTTATCGAAAAGATCGTCATGAAAATGAATTGAATTAAGTTGGTGGTGGGGTCTTTATTGCTGTTCGTAATAGCTTGTTCTCGTCCCAAGTTTATATTACTTTCGTTCTCAACTTAGAATTTATATGCATTAAATTAAATGTACAAACAAGGGATGTTTTTATTATTAACGTTTTTATTTCTCTCTTCACTGAACTATCTTCAGTTCTTGACTATATCATTAGCTGTTCAGGCATTGAGAGTGAGATAATCTTGTTGGGTGATTTTAATCTTCCTAACATTAACTGGGTTCCTTCTGGGATGTTCCCATAGAAAATAGTAATTCCCATGACTGCTCATATAAATACGACTTTCGCAGAGCCAATTTTCAACAGCTTTTGGACAGTCTATTAAATTATGGTATTGAAAACTTACCATTTTCCAATAACATTGACGAAACTGTCTTTAGTTTCTATTCTGTGCTCATGAGATGTATAAACGAAACTGTACCTAAGAAAAAAATCAGTCAAACCAACACCTCTTGTCATCCTTGGTACACAAAAGAGTTAAAAAGCCTCCGTAATAAGAGAAATAGGGCGTGGAAAAATTATATGAGATCTATGTCCTTAGAGAACCAAGTGGTTTATATACAGTCCGCAACATTTGAATAGCCTCACGCGTACCTGTTTTTAAGATCAGCAGTTTTTTGTTGCTTTTTGATGTAGACATATGAAATTATATGATGTGTTGAAAGGTAGAGATTAGTTCTTCAGATTGAGAGATATTTCAAATAAGTTTGAATAGCTAACAGAAAATGTCTGAGACTATTTAGTTTGGATGCACTAAAATGTTACTTTTTTACTTGCGACATATAGAATATATGGCAAGTATTGAATTCGTAAAAAAAAAAATTGAGATGAGGATGAGATATGATATTACGATGATAGAGAAGTCGAAAAAAGTAGGTCCGGCGATTCCGTCTGTCTGTCTGTCGGAAAGTTTACAGGCATTTACAGGCTTAAGTACTGGTCCGATTGGCTTCAAATTTGAAAATTAGAGATTTGAGCAAAAAGTCATATCCCAATTTTTTTATTTTTGTTTTAAGATCAAAATTTAGGGTAGCCACCATACGATGTTTTTGGCCAAAAACCAAAACTTTTTTTTTCACAGAAACGGCCCGAACGATTTTTTTTAAACTTCCTCGAGTTTAATTTTTTTAAACATTCATGTGTTTTATGTAAAAAAAAATGTTTGTATTTGTATCCAAAACGGTACCTCCCATAGAACCGTTTTTTTGTTATTAAATTTTCTCGAAAACTGAAAGTCCGATCAGCGTAAGTTTTTTTTCGAAAGTACGTATATGTTGTTCAAATAATATTTTGTATTCAAAAAAATTTAAAATTTTTTTTTGGATTTTTAAAAAATATTTTTAAACTTTTTTTTCAAAATTCTGTATCTCATAAACGGATCAATTTTAAAAATCCAAAATTAGGTATAATATGCATATTAACATGGTCTTGAAAACTGCATACCCGAATTAATTTTAAGACATTTTTGAAAAATTTTATATACAAAAAATTAATTAAAAAAAAAACGGCTCCGACGATTTTCAAAAAAAAATTCAATAAATCAAGAATAAGGTTTGAATTTGATTGGCATTTAAATTTTTGGAATTAAATGTATTTACGAGGTATATTTTCAAATTTTAATTTATATAATAAATTCTTATTATTTTTATATATGTAGGAATTAAGTTTTACGCTTTTATTCAATAGTTTAAGTTTTATTTAATAGTTCAAAGAATATTTTAATGAAAATTCAAAGATTAAATCAAGGTTACAATATAAGAAATAGGAAATTAGAAATTAATTTTACAGCAGTAACTTGAAGGTCTGAAGTCTAGAATGAGAGTGACCTTTTTTCCTCGATGCTTGGTCGAAAGTCTCTTCTTCTTCTTCTTTTTCTTTTTTGCTTCTTCTTCGTGTGGTGAGTATGCAAACATAATTCGATGGGAACAGGGTGATGCCACAATCACAAGCTCTAAAATCTTCGATTTGGGAATCGTCATAGCTTGTTGGGTTTTCGTCTTATCAGGTTGTTTTTCGTGTCATAGCAGGTAGGTTTTATCGTTGTAGCAGGTGATTTGATCGTCTAAGCAAGTGATTATTTTCATAGCTGGGGATTGTTTTATGCATGTGTAACTTCTAGGTCGTCTTCGCTTTCTGAGTGAGAGTCATCGGTTGATTTCCATGGCTTCATGAAATCTGCACTGGTAAAAGTTTTTCGTGGACCTTCTTGACTTCCAACTTTTCGAACTTCATACCTCTCATTGGGACATACTTTCGTGATTCGGTATGGACCTAAAAATTTACGAAAAAGTTTTAAATTAGGCCCAAATTGTGTACGTTTAATAGCAACTAAGTCATTGTTAGAATACAGGTGAGCAGGTTTACGCTTTTTATTGAAATTACGGGAATTTTCTTTTTGAACCAGTTCAATGTTTTTACGCGCATCTACCCTCAACTGCTCTCTTTCGCTATCAAAAGCCTGCCTTAACTTTTCATTAATTGCTTCAGCTAAAACAACGTCATTCTTCAGCTTCATTCTGACACCAGTTAAAATTTCAAAAGGACTCCTCTTTATACTTCTTTGAAAAGATGAGTTGAGTAACATTTGAAGCTTAGCAGAATAGCGAAACCATGTGGGGAAAACAAATTATTATGGAAAAAAAAGTATAAGAAAAAAAAATTGTCACCACCCTAATCAACCATCAACGCCTACGCACGACCCATTAGCCCACTTAACATACTTACCTTGTACTTACTTGCACCAAAACTGACATACCCATACTTACCTTAATACTTACCGACAAACGAATTTACCGATTTACTTACCTTCATACATACTTACATACATCCTGACTTAACATAGACGAACTCACATTCTTACCGAAATATTCAGCTACCTACATGCTACCAATTGACATAAACATTTACTTTCCTATACTTAACTAACTACATACATACTACGCAAAAACTATTGACTTTAAATAAGAACAAAAAAAAAAAGAAAAAACCGTATACATACCAGGCGAGTTGACCCACAGAAAACACCAAAAAAAACACAAAAAAAACAAAAACCAAAAACAAATATAGTACATGAGATGATAGGTTAGCAAGCATTCTTTGCTAAGCTTAACCTTGAAAAGAGATTAGCAATGCGTTCCGCTAGCTTAAATGGTATGATTTGGGGTGTTGCTGGTTGCAAACGGTGATATCTTACGATGATGGAGATAACGGCGTTGCAGTTAGCAAGCACATCAAAGGCGTTGTCAACCATGGAGATGGACTTGTTGCAAATTTTTGGACAGTCTGGATTGGGTTAAGCGAGTGCGTGGTCGGTGAACAAAGTAAGAGTGATAAAGAAAATATAAGTAAACTCTAGTGAGGAAAATTCACAAAAAAAAAGGTTAAAAGACAAGAGCTGAAAGGAAAAGACGAACGAAAAGATTTAATAAACCAAATGTGACTTACCCTAAAAACAGAAAGAAAAAAAGTACAAAGAAAGTAAATTATATACCAAACGTGGAATAAAGTGCATACCCGACCATCCTTGCAAGGAAAACAAAAAAAGTTGATCGTAACAAAACAATAAACATAAACTATACTTACCAAAAATGTGACGCCTGTAAATAAAACACAAAACAAAGAAACTAAATTTAATAAAAAAAAAAAAAAACCAAGTTAAAAAAAATTACTTACCAGCTTGAAAACCGTACAACCCCCCCCCCCTGATGGTGTCCCTGAAAAGAAAAAAAAGGAAAATATTAAAAGTGTACCCAAAATCTACGGAATACCTCAAGCTCGATAAGCTACCTGACCTTCAAGTGTCGAATAATTTCGTCTAAAAGAAGGTCAAACATTGCACAGTGAATCCTGTTGAGGATGACCTTGTTTGGAAGCTTTGGGTTCCGCAACCGCTAACCGAACGCTTGATTGCTCTCGCACATCAGCCCCCAAGGGCTTCGCATGGTGGGGTCGCGAAGACGTTGTCAGTTCTTCTGGCCTGACATGGCAGCCCAGGTCAAGGCATTCGTGGGAATGTGCGAAGTCTGCAAGGTCTCGAAAGCTCCTAATGCCACACTTAGACCTCCTATGGGTAAGGCATTTGAAGCTGAGAGACCTTTCCAGATGTTGTACATTGACTTCCTAGGGCCATACCCGCGCTCAAAAGACGGCAATACACACATTGTAATTGCGCTGGACCAGTTGACGAAATTCGTTCTCATCAAGGCTTTTTGTGTCGTTTTTTTTTTTTTGTGTCCATCGTGTCCCCCCCCCCCCCTTCCTTGAAATAATTAGAAAAAAATAAAAGTGACAAAATTTTCAATAAAATAGAAAAGAAGAAAAAAAAATCCGAAGTTACTTCATAACAATATAGCATTGCTGAATTCCTAAATAAATTTTGTTGCCAAATACCCTACTGTGTGTTTTGTCTGCGTGTTAGTTTTAAGAAATAATGTAAATATTTTAAAATGTAAATAATGGGTGAAATACATAGTGAAAGATAAGGTTTAAATTAACAAGGTAGCAAATTAAAGAAAAAAAAAAGTAAAATTCAAAATTAAATTTTCAAAAAAGAGATACCGGAAAGAAAAAAGGAGATAGTGAAGAGAAAAGAAAAGAAAAAAACATAATTTCTTAATACTTCTTACCCTAGAATCCAACAGTAGTGCACTACAGTGGGACATCATCAATTATTATCGCAACAAAAAGTAAGTTTTCTTTTATTATTTTTATTAGTTCAATTAATCATAAATCGTACTTTGATTAATTTTTTTTTTCAATTTCATTTTGCTTCCGTTTGTTTCTTTTTTTTCTCTTTTTGGTACCAATTTAAAATTTTTAGTTAAAGTTAAAAATTCGAAATCAGAAGGTTATACAAATAAATAATTCAAATTAGAAAAGTTTAAAGATATACTTACCTGAATTACCCCTAAATTGTAACCTATTTTAAGTAAAGAAAAGGAAAATTAGTACATAAGACTTATTAATATTAATTAATTAAATCTACTTACATACTTATTGAAAATTCTGTCGTTATCCTAAGTTCGTATAATAAAGTACTTTTTATAACGTTTTGAATTAATTTAACAATGGTATTTAATTCCGACGGCTGAATTATGGTGGTCCATTATGATTGGGAAGACGGTTCAGTTTTATTTTCAGGACAGGATCTTAATTAAGATGACCGATTAATCACCCTAGGACCGAGATGAAGAGGACAGTCACCTGGTAAGATGTGATTAGTGGAGTAAGGCGAGTTAGGGGTTACTGCTCAAATAGGAGGTTGCAGTAACCAAGGTGGTATACGACGACGTATACAAGGGTGGGAAAAACCTCCGAGGGTAATCATCATCAATGACCCTCCCCCTCGATAGGAATCACTTCCCCAAACCCATTCACAAATCGGGTCCCCATCGAGTTTTTTTTTATTTTAATTCTGGCATGAAGTCGTAACCCTGTTCAGCACTGCAGTAGCAAGAACCCCACCCAACCGACGAGCTAGGTTGAGCGTATGCAAGCATGCCATGCTACTGAGGTCCTGAACACCCTCTCCTTTCGGCCGTCGGGTACGATCAGCCTCTTTGACCTGTAGACTGGGGTTGTGCTGGTGGTAAGGAAGGGCGAGGGTAAGACCGGGCGGTTTCGTTACAACCATTTTGTAGGATCTTCCATAGAAAGTTTGGTTAGCACTGAGATGATTATGCGATTCAATCGCTCCACTTGACCGTTGGCACGTGGTACTTCGGTTGTTATGAGTAAGTAAATGTTTTATTCCTTCATCTTGGCAGTATTCTTTAAACGAAGTGGACGTAAATGCCGTACCGCGATCTGACACAATTCTTGAAGGGTTTCCAAAGATAGCCTTCTGTTGCTCCAGTTTCGTAATAACTTCGGCTGTAGTTGTTGATTTGCACGGATATATCCACACAAATTTAGAAAACGCGTCGATAATACATAGAATGTAGCTGTATTGTTTCTGAGTTGGGGAGAGAGGTCCAAGATGATCGATGTGGTAGGTATCGAGAGGGAATTCGATTTTTGGGATAGGGTGTAAATATCCTTCTTGTTTTCCACTCTTCTTATCTCCCAAAATACACTTCAAACAATTTCGACGAACTTTCTCAATCTTGTCTTGTCTTTAATTTTGGGTATGTAATAGTCTTTTACTAAGATATCTTCAATCTTTTTTGTTGCAAAATGGCCTTCATCATGTACCGTCTTAATAACTACGTTCGCCATATTGCTTTGAATGCAAAGTTGTTTGTTACCCTTTTCATCGTACTTGTATAAGATTTGGTTTTCTAGAAAAACGTTCTCGTATGGCCCATGGCTTAATATAGTCTTAATAATTTTCAATTGTTCATCAGAGGATTGAGTCCCCAATATTTGTAGGAATTAAGTTTTACGCCTTTATTCAATAGTTTAAGTTTTATTTAATAGTTCAAAGAATATTTTAATGAAAATTCAAAGATTAAATCAAGGTTACAATATAAGAAATAGGAAATTAGAAATTAATTTTACAGCAGTAACTTGAAGGTCTGAAGTCTAGAATGAGAGTGACCTTTTTTCCTCGATGCTTGGTCGAAAGTCTCTTCTTCTTCTTCTTTTTCTTTTTTGCTTCTTCTTCGTGTGGTGAGTATGCAAACATAATTCGATGGGAACAGGGTGATCCCACATATATTGAGTTTTTTGTTTGTGAGTTACGTGTAAGCTGTAAGTAAGAGTGTAATCAGAATTGCTTAAAGTATATCTCTTATTTTAACACTACCTTTTGCAATTTAAGTAACCATAAATATTTAGTTTTAGCATGCAGGAGCAAGTTCGTACGACCCAGTCGTGCACATTTTTTTGTAACATTAGAATAGAATCATTTTGTGTATCTTAGTTAAAATAAAAAGAGTACTATTTTTGTGCTAATAAAAGTGTTTTTCTTTATTTATTAAATTATTTTAATAATTTGTACAACCTACCTTATTTTGAATAACATCAAAAATGCGGTCTTTTAATGAATCATACAATGATTTTAGAAGGTCAAGGGAAATACTGGCCCAGGCCACTTTTATACCTTCAACAAGCTCTTCTTTGTTCCTGTACTGCTTCCCGCCTTCATACACCTTTCGTGTCAACCAACCCCACACATTTTCAATGATGTTCAAATCGGGTGAGTAAAGTGGCCAGGCAAGTTGTTCTATATGTTGGCCCTGTAACCAAGCCTTAATTATTCCAGCGGTGTGAATTGGAGCGTTGTCTTGCTGGAAAATAATCGGTACCGGTCCAAAAATATCCTGAAATTGAGGTTAAGCCATTTCCAGTACAGTTTTATAATAAGGTACGGTCATTTTGCAGTTCACAAAAACCAAATCAATGCAATGGTTCCATAATATGATATGGCTCCCCACACAATAACGCCTCCCTCTCGACTGTGGTGACGGTCCAAAAACAGCTTTTCCTTCCTCAAATCATGAAAATAATAATTGTTTCCGTCAGGCCCATCAAGGTTGAATTTCTCTTGTTAGTTTGTTTGTTTGTTTGTTTGTTTATTAGCATGGTTTTCTCAGTAAGATACAATATCTTATAATTATGAGCAAACTTCAGTATAATCATACTTTTTCACTTTTTAATGTGCGGTACATGACAATTCTTATATATGAAAAAAATAAAAAAAAAAAATTGTATGACTTCAAAAATTTTAGAGAGAAAAAAAAAGAAAAAGAAAAGAAAGAAAGATACAATTTAAAAACTAAATTAATAATCCCTTCATTCTCAAATTGTCAACTTAGTTACCATCATCATCCATCCATCATCACTTCCTCAGTATACTACCTTACGTAACAGATGTATTATTACGTAAAATGTTCTTTTAGCATCCTGTTGAACATTGTTGAACTGTGAATTACCTTTATTGATCGTGGGAGGGAGTTCCATAGACGAATAGCGTTTATATAAAACTGGCGCTCAGACACAAGATACGAGTATCGTATAGGTGTAAGGTCGGACGATCTTTCAGACTGCGCAAAGTTAAGTTTGATGAACAAATATTCTGGTTGATAAGACTGTATGACATTGTGAAGCATGGTTAATGTTTTTAACTTAAATAAGTTATCAAGTGAATTACCGTAAAGAGATTTCGAGTAATTCGAAATGTGTTCATATCTTTTTTAACGAGCAATACTATTGTAGGCAACGTTAAGTTTTCTCTTGTGTTCAGAGTCGCAATTACAGAAAATTTCGCAGCAGAAAAGCATATGAGGAATCAATAATGTTTTGGCTAATATAAGACGAGTTTTCATAGGAGTTATGTATTGTGATGCCCACAACAATCGAAGACCACCGTAAATCTTACCAAGTAGCGATCTGATATGGTTATTCCAGCTGAGTGTTTTATTAAACGTTAACCCTAGATTTCTGACAGTTTCAACAAACTCAATGACAGAAATCATTTATATATATATGGGGAAAATAAGAAGTACCAGTAACGGTTCTAGAAATAACTAAACATTTAGATTTTTTTGGATTTAAGCAAAGATCATTCGTATTAGACCATTTAAAGGTCCTAAAATTGAGCCCTGGGGGACACCTCGCACCAAGTCAAGGAAAGATGACATATTATTATTTAGAAAAACAGCCTGGGATCTACCAGTTAAGTAAGAGTAAATGAGCTTTATAGACGCCGAAGAAAATTTGAAATTAATTTTGAGCTTCTTACAGAGTATGAGATGGTTGACTGAATCAAAAGCTTTTGAAAAATCTAATAGAGTTAATATCGTTACCTTGTCTTTATCAAGTTCATTTCTTATGTTTTCTACAACATCAATCAAGGCAGTAGTACAGCTGTGTTTGGGTTTAAACCCAGACTGATAAACAGATATCAACTTTTCGTTTATCAAATTATTCCTAATTTGAAGATTTATTATTCTTTCAAAAACCTTAGAAAGATACGGTAAAACGGCTATAAGCCGAAAATCATCTACATCGCGATTCTTAGGAATTGGAATAACTTTGGCCCTTTTCCAACTAGAGGGAAATCTAGAGGTCATAATAATATGATTAAATATACTTGTAATATACTTGAGAATATATGGTAGAATGGCTTTAAGAAAAATAGTATGAATTGAATCAAAACCAACAGAGTTTGATTTAATAGATAATAAGTGTTCTAAAACATCTGCTTCGTTAACTAATGAAACGGTAAAGCCATTTGGATTTACTTCATCATTTAATTCGTCCAATAAATCTACATTTTGGCTTGCATAATTTGAAGAAATTAACGAAACAAATTTTTATTTAGTTCATTACAATCAATAGATGTTATTTCGTTTTCGACTTTTTTGCCTATGCCTATGTCTCTCAGACAAAAGAGGATTAAGTTTTGGGCCATAAAACCTTCGCTTAGCTTCCCGGATAAGAGAAATTACTCTATTCCTTAGAGCTTTATATTCCTCATTAAAAGCTTCGAGTTTTAAAGTTTTCCAGCGCTTATAAACCAGATCACGTTCAAAGATTTTATTTTTAATGGATCTGTTAAACCAAGGTTGATTATCTCTTTTACAATGCTTTGTTTTAAGTGGAACATGAATATCAAAGAGATAGTTAATATTATTTTCTAAAAATGATACTTGATCATCGATATTTGGCATATAATATATGCGGTACCATTCAATATTATTTAAGTCAGTTTCTAATTGATGCTTATCTATATTTTTAAAATCTCTATAGTTGTAGGTAGTAGCAGAAATCAAGGGTAAACATTCGAAAGTTAGGTATAATAAGTCATGACGAGAGAAGCACGAAGCGGAAATCTGGTCATAAAGGAGGACTTTTTGCAAGTGGCTTACAAAAATCATGTCTAAAAAAGTACCGCTATGTCTGGTGAAATGAGTAGGAAGTGTATAGTGTTAACTGGAAATAGATTAAGTGAACTCATTTTATTAACAAGTTCAGAACTATTTAGGGCATCATCATTGAAATCTCCTACAACAATTATAAATGGTGAAACATATGATAACTCATCTATGGTAGATAATAAAGAAGTAAATTCAATGTTTCTGTTAGGACGATATATTGATCCAAGCAAAACTTTGCTCCCATTACAAACTATCTCAATAAACAAATATTCAATTTCATTACCCGCAGGAGACTTTTTGACAATTTTGCAATTTAGATTCTTACGAGCAAAAATAGCAACACCTCCACCTCTCCGATCAGATCTATCATATCGAAAAACATTAAACCCATCCATAAAGCATACGCTATCATGATCCGAAAATATCACTTTTCTCCAATCGTTTGGGTGACTACTTCCATCAGTATTCCAAGCCATGTGCGATCTTGCAAAATTTTGCCGCTGTTGTTTTCGCACTTTGTTAAGTGGTGTTTTTTGCGACATATAGAATATATGGCAAGTATTGAATTCGTAAACAAAAAAAAATTTGAGATGAGGATGAGAAGAGATGATGATGAGATGATAGAGAAGTCGAAAAAAGTGGGTCCGGCGATTCCGTCTGTCTGTCTGTCGGAAAGTTTACAGGCATCTACAGGCTTAACTACTGGTCCAATTGACTTCAAATTTGAAAATTAGAGGTTTGAGCAAAAAGCCATATCCCAATTTTTTTATTTTTGTTTTAAGATCAAAATTTAGGGTAGCCACCATACGATTTTGTTGACCAAAAACCAAAACTTTTTTTTCACAAAAACGGCCCGAACGATTTTTTTTAAACTTCCTCGAGTTTAATTTTTTTAAACATTCATGTTTTTTATGTAAACAAAATATTTTTGTATTGCTCCAAAACGGTACCTCTCATAGAACCGTTTTTTTGTTATTAGATTTTCTCGAAAACTGAAAGTCCGATCAGCGTAAGTTTTTTTTTCGAAAGTACGTATATATTGTTCAAATAATATTTTGTATTCAAAAAAATTTCAATTTTTTTTTGGATTTTTAAAAAATATTTTTAACTTTTTTTTTCAAAATTCTGTATCTCAAAAACGGATCAATTTTAAAAATCCAAATTAGAGTATAATATGTATATTTACATGGTCTTGAAAACTGCATACCCAAATTAATTTTAAGATATTTTTGAAAAATTTTATATATAAAAAATTAATTTAAAAAAAAACGGCTCCGACGATTTTCAAAAAAAAATTCAATAAATCAAGAATAAGGTTTGAATTTGTTCGGCATTTACATTTTTGGAATGAAATGTATATACGAGGTTCATTTCCAAATTTTATTTTTTTTAATAAGTTCTAATTATTTTTAAATAAATTTTTTTTTTAGTTAAGTGTAAGCTGTAAGTAAGAGTGTAATCAGAATTGCTTAAAGTATACCTATCTCTTATTTTAACACTACCTTTTGCAATTTAAGCAATCATAAATATTTAGTTTTAGCATGCAGGAGCAAGTTCGTACGACCCAGTCGTGCACATTTTTTTTTCATTTTTTGGCGCTTAAGGTGTCCGGCAGTCTTAATAACTCTACTAATCGTCATTCGGCTCACTTCTACCCCAACTTTGTACCTGATCTTACTAAGAGAATCAGTTGAATTCGATGCTAACCTTATAATCTTCCGTTTATCACGACTTGAAAGTACGGTTGAGGTACGGCCTTTGTAATTTTTTCCATAAGACAATGGATCTCTAAAATAGCTGTTCACAACTTTTGGACTTCGATTAATTTTCTTGGCTATAGCGCGATTAAGAAAGTTTTGTTCATGATAGACCTGTATTTTAGCAATTTCCGTTGCACTTAAAGATTTTTTTCTACCCATTTTAAAAGAAAACAATGTTATTTCCACAAAAAATAAACCGATTTTCTTTCCCGATAGCTTTCCGATGATCGCGCCACTTGTTTTCGCTTTAAATAAGTAAGAATGTAAGATGAGGCTATTCTATTGTTACAAAAAATAAATTCATTTTTAAACGGATGCATACAAAACAAGCTTAAAAGGTCCCGTTAGCTTAAAAAATGACGAACGTTGATCTCAGAGACTCTCGCTCTCACCATGAAAGCTAATGCATAATTTTTTGGATTAAAATCAAAGAGCTCTCAAAACAGGTTCTCAACAAGAAAAAACAATACATGAGGCTATCCAAATGTTACGGACTGTATCTCTTTTCGAAGAGTTTAAAAGATTGTCATATGATCTTTATAATGATTACTAGCCAAAAATACCCTGCGTTGCCGGGTTTGAGAATTTCTCCGAGAGAGCTATAGGTAATAACGCCAGAAAATTCATCATTCATCATTGTTTGATGTAATATATTGATTATTAATAGTAAAAATGTGCACGACTGAGTCGTACGAACTTGCTCCTGCATGCTAAAACTAAATATTTATGATTAGTTCTATCCAAAAATTTGCAAAAAGTAGTGCTTAAATACTTACTTTCAGCAATTCTGATTACACTCTTACTTACAGCTTACACTTAACTCACAAAAACAACTCAATATATACAAATAATTAGAATTTATTAAAAAAATTAAAATTTGAAAATGTACCTCGTAAATACATTTCATTCCAAGAATTTAAATGCCAAGCAAATTCAAACCTTATTCTTGATTTATTGAATTTTTTTTTTTTTTTTGAAAATCGTCGGAGCAGTTTTTTTTTAATTAATTTTTTATATATAAAATTTTTCAAAAATGTCTTAAAAATAATTTGGGTATGCAGTCTTCAAGAGCATGTCAATATACATATTACACTTCAATTTTAATTTTTAAAATTGATCCGTTTTTGAGGTACAGAATAAAAAAAAAAAATTAAAAATGTTTTTTAAAAATCCAAAAAAAAATTTGAAAATTTTTTGAATACAAAATATTATTTGAACAATATATACGTACTTTCAAAAAAAAATTAAGCTGATCGAACTTTCATTTTTCGAGAAAATCTAATAACAAAAAAAAGGTTCTATGGGAGGTACCGTTTTGGAGCAATACAATTTTTTTTTTTACATAAAATACATGAACGTTTAAAAAAATTAAACTCGAGGAAGTTTAAAAAAAAAATCGTATGAGCCGTTTTGGAGGAAATTGAAAGTTTTGGTTTTTGGCCAAAAAAAATCGTATGGTGGCTACCCTAAATTTTGATCTTAAAACAAAAATAAAAAAATTGGGATATGGCTTTTTGCTCAAACCTCTAATTTTCAAATTTGAAGTCAATTGGACCAGGCTGTAGATGCCTGTAAACTTCCCGACAGACAGACAGACGGAATCGACGGACCCACTTTTTTCGACTTCTCTATCGTCGTTATGTCATACCTCATTTTCATCTAAAGTTTTTTTTTTACTAATTCAATACTTGCCATATATTCTATAATGTCGCAAGTAAAAAAGTTGATTTTAATTTACTCACCCGCAAATTTTGTTTTTAAATTCAGGAAACTGACAGTCGACATCAATTTTTTGAAATGTCTCTCTATTTTTCATTTCATTTTATTTCATTTCATTTTCAGTTCATTCTTCTAAATTATATTTAAGGCTGAACACCTACTTAAGCTTTTGGACCAAGACAATGTTAACACCGAACATGCACAATTTTCTGTTCATAAACATTTTCGCTTTATGAATATTGGGTACATTTCGGTCTCGGTCAATGTGACTTTGACAAAATCATTTAGTGGAACATAATTCTGAATCCTCAGTGAGATAGTTACCGTGACCTCACAAATGGAATTGAATTGAATCCAAAATATTTTCATCTCCGAAATCTCAGGAAAATAAGTTCAGTTAGGGATGCATCAGACCAAAGTGCAAATACATAATATGGTCAACAGTGGACACTATGACGTATACGTAACAATTTTTCATTGCATTGCGTTATGGTGAAAATAGAAAGTTCTTCATGAAAAACTCGGAAATCTCATCGGTTTTTAAAGGGAAAATTGCATGTTATTGCAGGTGCATTGGTTTTCAAATAGAAAACTGGAAAATTTCAAAACGCGTTTTCGATGAAAAACTCGGAAAACTTTTTGGTTTTAAAAGGGAAATTTGCATGTAATTGAAGGTGCATTGGTTTTCAAATAAAAAACTGGAAAATTTCCGATGAGTTTTCGAATGAAAAATAGAAAGACATTTTATAAATGAAGTCATGATCATTTTTTAACAAAGCAATTTTGTGGTAGTGCATTGCACTGGTTTTCAAATGGAGACCTGAACCCATTTTGAAATTTTTCAGTTTTTTATTTGAAAACCAATGCATCTACAGTTACATGCAATTTTCCCTTTTAAAACCAATTAGTTTTCCGAGTTTTTCATGAAAAATTTTCTATTTTGCATTCGAAAACGCATTTTGAAATTTTCCAGTTTCCCATTTGAAAACCAATGCACCGACAGATACATTCAATTTTCCCTTTTAAAACCAATGAGTTTTATGAGTTTTTCATGAAGAACTTTCTATTTTCCATTCAAAATTCCATTTTGAAATTTTCCAGTTTTCCAATTGAAAACCAATGCACCTACAGTTACATGCAACTTTCCCTTTTAAAACCAATAAGTTTTCCGAGTTTTTCATGAAAAATTTTCTATTTTCCATTCGAAAACCCATTGTGAAATTTTCCAGTTTTCCATTTGAAAACCAATGCACCTACAGTTACATGCAATTTTTCCTTTTAAAACCAATTAGTTTTCCGAGTTTTTCATGAAAAATTTTCTATTTTGCATTCGAAAACCCATTTTGAAATTTTCCAGTTTTCCATTTGAAAACCAATGCACCGACAGATACATTCGATTTTCCCTTTTAAAACCAATGAGTTTTATGAGTTTTTCATGAAGAACTTTCTATTTTGCATTTGAAAACCCATTTTGAAATTTTCCAGTTTTCCATTTGAAAACCAATGCACCTACAGTTACATGCAATTTTCCCTTTTAACTCAATAAGTTTTCCGAGTTTTTCATGAAAAATTTTCTATTTTCCATTCGAAAACCCATTTTGAAATTTTCCAGTTTTCCATTTGAAAACCAATGCACCTACAGTAACATGCAATTTTCCCTTTTAAAACCAATTCGTTTTCCGAGTTTTTCATGAAAAATTTTCTATTTTGAATTCGAAAACCCATTTTGAAATTTTCTAATTTTCCATTTGAAAACCAACGCACCCACAGTTACATGCAATTTTCCCTTTTAAAACCAATGAGTTTTATGAGTTTTTCATGAAGAAATTTCTATTTTCCATTCGAAAACCCATTTTGAAATTTTCCAGTTTTCCTTTGAAAACCAATTTTCATAATGCGAAATTTTCGTGCACAGAGATTGGAAAATAAAATCCATGCTTGTTTTGAACATCGATGTTAAAATTTTCTTTTGTACAGAAAGTCGTGTCCAAGAGATCGCATGTAAACATTGTTTTGTTTCAAAAGCTTAAGTAGGAGTTCAGCCTTAAATATAATTTAGAAGAATGAACTGGAAATGAAATGAAATGAAAATAGAAAGACGTTTCAAAAAATTGATGTGTTAAAAAATGATCATGATGCCAATGCACCAATGCACCGACAGATACATTCGATTTTCCCTTTTAAAACCAATGAGTTTTATGAGTTTTTCATGAAGAACTTTCTATTTTGCATTTGAAAACCCATTTTGAAATTTTCCAGTTTTCCATT
>CAKKXW010000004.1:58930119-58945681 GCA_920937365.1 Sphaerophoria rueppellii | reverse complement strand
AGCACTTAAAAAATATCGCGACAAAAGACGACGTCCTCGCTGTCACCGTTGAAATTCAGCTCTTACGGTCTCAAAACGAGCGCCTTATGCTCAAAACAGATGTGCAGAATTTCTGCACGCAGCACTGCATGCAGCGCTTCAAGCAAAACACACGTGCAGAAACTCTGCCAAGTTTTGTCAAAACAAAAACGTCACCTGCCAAAATTTTGTTATGCTTGTCTCGACGTTTGTTAAAATTTTAAAATATCGAACCTGCCAAGAACCATTTTCAAATTTAGGTTTCAAAGAGGACAAAGTCGTTATTCAAGAAATGCATGATGTACAGATTAAAGCAATTGTCTTTATTTCTTTGTTCTTAATTTTTAAATAATTAATTATTATTTGTAATGTAATAATAATATTACACTAAATTCTAAAACTAGTCTCGTCCACGGTGAATTAAATTGCTATTGCATGAGCACCTGGCGAGGCATGGGTAAAATACTGTTCGTAAAACAGATTTTATATCTCAATTGCGGGACCGATATCCTCACCATGAATTCAAACAGCTACCCGCATCAGCATGTTGCGGACGCTCGGCATTCTCCATTTATCTTCAGCAAATAACACTGGTTATTTCTGTTTTCAAAACAGAAGAATTCTGATCTTCTCAGAAGCATTCCGTTTGTCAAAGTCAGTCCAATGGAATGGTTTCAGAAGACTTTTGGAGTCTTCCGAATGCTTCTGAACGACCAATGGAAAACGAAATTAAATAATTACCGAATTCAATCGTGCCGCATTATCCATTACAGCAATTGATCCATGTTCATTGCATATTTAAGCATAGCTTTTAGATGCGAAAAGCGATTTTGTCAAACTGGATCTCTTCTTTGCGGCCATCCCGCTTGAAACGAACATTTGTTCGGCCTTCATCTTAAAATACTAAAGAGAATTTGCATGTTATTCTAATATTTTGTAATTTTACGGATTAATTACCTTTAAAAATCAATCAAACAGAATCTGATTTTCAATAACAATTCGTTATGTTCGTATATTTTCTAAACTGACAAGTTTAAATAAAGATAAATTGTCAACAGTGTCAACAATCTTTCATTTTTAGTATTGCCAGAAAGCATTTATTTGGAAAATTTTGTTTTTCAATTTTGGCTGCAATGAAACTAGGCAGAAAATTTAGAAATAGAGACATCACGCAGCGCTGTTCTACATGCAGAATTTGCTCCCATAAGAGCCTGTGTATTTTTAATTTTGCTGCGCAGCAATTCTGCACATCTGTTTTGCCCTTTATACAACCCTAAACCAAAGATTAAATAAGTAACAAGATGGGAAACAAGGCTGTCAAAGTGACAGTTGCCTACAAGCTTCGGACCATAGTTACTGTGAAAGTATGCGTGGTTTTAGCAATACTATCACAGTTTGGACCATAGTTTATGTGAAAGTATGCGTGTTTTTACACAGTAAATATGGTCCTACCATATTGTTTTTGTTTTTATATTATTCATGTACAAGGAAAGAAAATAAAATGAAAGAAAATGAAAATTGCGGGATCTAGGGAGTGAAACGTAAGTCAGTTTCCCATCTTGTTACTTATTTAATCTTTGCCCTAAACGTCTGTATAGCTTATTCAATCCCTATGCAGTGTAGCTAAAACTTTATAAATAAGGATTTTCCTTATACAGGCATTATAAGTCTTATAATAGGTCTATGTTCGGTTTATAAATAAGGCTGTTGATGTTTTTGCAATCAATTCTTATGCTCAAAACAGATGTGCAGTATTTTTGCACGCAGCGCTGCATGCAGCGCTTCAAGCAAAACACACGTGCATAGAAAGTATGCCAAGTTTTGTCAAAACTAAAATGACACCTGCCAAGGTATTATTATTTTGACTGTCTTGAATATGAATATTGTGTACATATTTATATTTGTTTTAAAGATTCATCATTGGAATCTCTTAACCCTGCGGATTACTATTAGAGAGTCCACCAACGCAAAATTGAGTGTTCACAAAAAATTATTGGTGGAGTTTTTTTGTCTCTTTTATTTTTGCAGTTTAATGTACTGCAGGCATCCTGGACTTTTTAAGTTTTTCAATAGAATACGTATGTTATCCGCGGGACGACTGGTGCAACTTTATGGATCCCGAAGACTGCAGGGTCAAAGTTGTCATAAAGCAATTCACAAGATTTATGTGCTATTGAAGTATGTCACCGAATCGAATATAGGGTAAAAAAAGTATTCAATTTTGAAATGATGTACATACGTACATAACATATGTACTTTTATTTTGCTTTGATGTACATACATTTTGGACACAACATTAATAATGCTTGAATTCAATAGGAAAAATCTGAGTTTTATTAACACTTTAATCGACTATCATGTTGGCCAAATCAGCTTCTTCTACATCCTTGATTTTTTCCAAAACATGTCTTCTTGACTTTCGGACAAGACAGGTTAATCCAGCTTGGTAAAATCCAATATCTCGAACAGGAATATGTGCCTGTTCGAGATATTGTTGGCACAGATTCATCATTGCGGAATTCTTTTCTTCGGAAAATAATATTTTTCTTTTGGGAGGGTCTTCTGATTTTGGTTTAGTGTCTAGAGACTCGTCTTCTTTTGTCTCTAAATTTGATTCAGAGTCGTCTTATTCGTGAAACAAGGCGTTTTAAATTAATTAATTACTTTTGGATTTTAAAATTTAAGTATATTCAATTTCACATAATCAAATTAAATGTACAAATTACTGTCAACAGTGTCGACGACTTGTCAATATAAGTATTGCCAGATAGCAATTATTTGGAAAATTTTGTTTTTCAATTATGGCTGCAATGAAACTAGGCAGAAAATTTAGAAATAGAGACATCACGCAGCGCTGTTCTGTATGCAGAATTTACTCCCATAACAGCCTGTGTATTTTAAATTTTGCTGCGCAGCAATTCTGCACATCTGTTTTGCCCACAAAAATAAAATTCAATTTTCTAATTAAATTCGGTAATAAATGTTTTAATTTTTTCTTGAAACCAATATTTCAAACAAGCGTTCATTGAATTGCATTCATATTTCTCTCAAATGTACCCGTAAGGTAAGGTGGTCAAATTTGGAAAAGACATTTTTTTCTGATCAGTTTTTTTCCTTTTAAACAAATCACTATATTGAATGCAGATTTCAAGGAACTTCAGTAACTTTTATGGAAATGTATTTCCATTTTGTTTTTTTTACTTTTATGATATACATTATGTACTTGGATACATAATTTTGTTTTATTTTTTTTTCAACCAAAATGCACAAGAAAATACAATTTTAAACAAACGTTTTATAAGTCCAGTTAATGTTATTACACAGAGGAACAAAACAAAATAGAACATATTACTACCCATACCTATACAAAAGAGACTTGCCTGAAAAAACATGTAGAATCGTTAAATTATGGAAAAACAATCTAGTTGAAAGTAATCTCTGCGATATTTTCGCGTGAGTGAGAGCGTTCAGGCAATTTCATAAATGTCATTTACAAATTATGGGTGGATAAGATTTATTCAGCGGTTTCTGTCACAAAAGCAAATGAAATTATAATAGCTAAAGAAGAAAAAGTGCAGTAGATTGGATTTAGTGGCAGTAGATTATCATTTTGGGAAAAACGCAGTAGATCTACTGCAATTGCAGTAAAGTGGTATCGCTGGAAATGAGCCAACAGATATTTGTGAAATTTTCATGGTTGATACTGTTGTATTCAGTGATGATTTCTGTGAAAAAAAAAATTGGAAAAACCTCATTGAAAAGTGGGAAATTAGGAAAAACCAAACAAAGGTCGAAAATAAGATTTTTTTGCTTGGAATTTTTTGGTTCAAAATGGGTTTTCGAATGGAAAAATAGAAAGTTCTTGATGAAAAACTCGGAAAACTCTATGATTTTCAAATGGAAAATTACATGAAATTATGGATGCATTGGTTTTCAAGTGGAAAACTGGAAAATTTCAAATGGAAAACTGGAAAATTTAAAAATGGGTTTTCGAAAGAAACTCATAAAACTCATTGGTTTTCAAAGGGCAACTGAAAAATTTGTGATAGGGATTTGGAAAGCAAGAAATAGTAAAAAAAATGGAAAATTTTAAATGCAAAAGAAAAGTGACTAAACAAATATCTCAAAATCACTCTTTCCAGTGAAATGCATTAGTTTTTTTTTTTTTGATATCGCTTATTTCTTTAAAGATGGATCGATACAAATTAAAAAACAATGCAAAATAAAAAAAAATTGCAGAAAATTTTGCAAATCAAAGTAAGATACAACAAAATTTGAAACGCCTCAAGAGCTCTATCACTTCCTACTCAGTTTTCATGAAAACTTCGACGTTTATTATTATTGTTTGTACATTGATGCATCACTCAGGATAGTGATGTACATGAGATATGGCCAGAATAGCGGGTAGTGGGGTGGTGGTCTAGTAGGTATTGAGTAGCAGGGTGAATGGTTGCGGGTTGCGGGTTGCGGGTAATAAATAGTGGGTTTCTGGCTAATGGTGCAACGGAAAGCGTGTAGAAATAGTTGATAGCGGGTAATAGAGTAGTGTCGTAACGGGGTAGCGGATATGGGTAGACGTACTGGGTAGCACAAGCGGGTAGCGTTTAAAGGGTAGTGGGTAGTGTGGTAGAGGGGTATAGATTATCGATTGAGGCAGTACGACGTCTGCAGGGTCAGCTAGAAATTAGATAAAATAGCCAACTATATGCTAGAAAAATACATAACCTTTATTCGAAAACAATAATTAATTAACGTATCAAAACAGAAAATGGAATGTTAAGAAACGAACACCCTGTTTGGTATTGGTACAAACTATAAGAAAGATCTGTAACGAACTTTAAATTCTACAATAAAAATCAAAAACTCTGAGAACAGTTAAATCGATTTTAACTTATTTTAATTTCACTCGTTCCACATTTCAATTCGTCCGTCCTAACCTATTAGGTCC
Source organism: Sphaerophoria rueppellii (assembly GCA_920937365.1). Taxonomy (NCBI): domain Eukaryota; kingdom Metazoa; phylum Arthropoda; class Insecta; order Diptera; family Syrphidae; genus Sphaerophoria; species Sphaerophoria rueppellii. Next base: position 58,940,715 of record CAKKXW010000004.1, on the reverse strand, counting down.
AATTTCGTTACGAAATTAGTTCAACTGGTTTAAGACAGTCAAATTTTGCTCTCTCCTTTTGAGCTTTCTTCTCCAAAGCACGTTGCTTTCGAACAGCCCGCCGCTGTTTTTTCAACGACTCTTGTTCGATTCGGGCGGCCGCCCTTGCTTCAATTTTGTTTTTGAAACCTTCGTGTGCGCTGGTTTCTTTTTCCAGCTCTTTGGCTTTTCTTTCGAATGCAGCCTGGGCTCTCTCATGACGAGCTGCATCTAACCGATGAAGATCTTCCTCGATCCTTTCGTACAATTCGATTTGTTTCTTATGAATCTTGCTAAGACCGTGGGTATTATTGTTGCAGAAACTTGTAGCTGTCGCATCGGGATCCTTGACAGCTTCCCAAACTTGATCGAGCAGCTTACGACCTGCAAGGAAAATGCCTTTTTCAAATAACTTCTGAGCTCGCAGGTAACGTTTGCGGCCTTGTCTGTTGCCTCTTTTGCCATTTCTGCGTCGTCTTCGACGTGGGAATTTCTTCGGACGTTTTTTTTTCGATCGTGGCTTTCCACGATGTCGCCGACGACGTTGCAATCTGGCCAAAATCTTAATATTAGCCAAAAACCCAACATTGGTTGAATTTGTGTCCGCACAATCTAACTTCTTGCCGTTATTTTTCGGTTTAAGGATATTTTTCTTTGACGTTCTGGCCAAGATTAGTCTTGGGCGGTTAATCCTTCGCTTTGCAAATCGCTGTTGCCTTAAATGCAATTTGTACAAATCCTTTAACACATCTTTTACCTCTTGCGACTGTGCTTCATAGATCTTCATCATAACCGCCAGCTGGATTTTATCTTGTTCGGCCCTGAACTTAATTCTTCGCCTCCCTGTTGATAAATCAGAATCTGAGCTTTCCTCATGGTCTGTCACCCAGTTGGAGGAGTCATTCAGAGAAGTTTCGTTGCGAAACTTTTGCCTTCGCCTTGATCGTTTACCGTTCTTACGTGTTCCACTGTCTTCTGTACTCATTGAATCATTCTCAAGAAGTTGAGATTCGGGAACATTTACCAACGGAGATGTAGGTGGCGGCGATGTCGGGGCTGGTGGAATCTTAAGGAACATTTCTCTGCAATATTTCATCCTGAAATCTGAATAAAAAATCAGTCAGATTAAATCAGTTTCATTCAATTCAAACGAATATTATATTATTCATGTACTTTTTTTATTTTGATTTCGATATTCGCTTTATTTACATTCAAATTTAAACACGAACTTTTCTGCGAAGCGCTATGCTATCAAAATTGAAAATTCCGTTTGATTCGAAGGTGTCGGAAAAGAGATAGATGCATTTACCGGCTTTTCATGATTTAATTATTGGTGTAGGTGTGTGTGAGAAGTTGAAGGTTAGCAACACAACAGTAGGGCATGAAAGAAAAAAACACAATGCCATTTTGAGGCGAAACAATCGGGCCCTTATTGATGAGTTGTAATATGTTAATTTAGTACTAAACTTTCCATAAAAGTCAAAAGCATCACAACGGCTCTCAAGTTGAATTAAGGCCGTGTGCGAATTGGGTTAAAAAGTGGTTAAAACTTGACGATTGGTTAAATTTTGACGGCCTAAGGCCGTGTCCGAATTCGATGAATTGTGGTTAAAATGGATGAATTTTTAACCACTGCTGTCATATTTTAACCTGCTCCGCAGCTAGTCTAATTTGTAACACATTTTATTCAATGCGAAATGTCAAAATTTAACCAACCATCAAGTTTTAACCACTTTTTAACCCAATTCGGACACGGCCTAAATTTCTAAAACCCAAGTGGATGTTATCAATTTAAACTGTTTCTCAGATTCATTGTGTTTGGACCATAATTCTATTTAGTAACCACAATCCACTTTTTGTGCACTTCCCTTATGCTGTCATTCTTAGTTAATTTACTACTTGTCAAGTTACATGATTTCATTTTTACATTTTGTTTCGTAAACATTTGAAATTCTTTTTAAGTTCTTTGCATTGCAAATAAAATGCTTTTCAGTCACATCCTACGTTTTCGACGAACTCTATGGAACTCCAGTGCAACTCTTGAATTTGTGCCAAAGCACAATCCAGTGCGGGAGAACGATGTAAAGCGGCTGGAAGACTTTCTCATGTCCAGACCAAATATTCTTGTCCTAACCGGAGCTGGAATATCGACGGAGTCAGGTAAAATATTCACCTTACTTCTATTCTCAAAATCAAAACTAGGCTAATGACTTAATTATAAAGGCATTCCGGACTACCGTTCAGCGGGTGTTGGTCTCTACGCCCGTTCGAATCATCGTCCAGTGCAACACATGGAATTCGTCAAATCACCTGCTATTCGCCAGCGCTATTGGGCACGAAACTTTGTTGGCTGGCCAAAGTTTTCCAGTACCGAACCGAATTCCACACATCATGCACTGGCCCGCTTTGAGCGAGAAGGTCGAATTCAAGGAATTGTCACGCAAAATGTCGATCGTCTCCACACGAAAGCGGGAGCTAAAAATGTTGTCGAACTCCACGGAAGTGGCTATGTGGTCAAGTGTTTGTCCTGCGAATACCGTATCGATCGACACGAGTTCCAGGACATTCTTAACACATTAAATCCTGAATTCAAAGACGCCCCCGACATGGTTCGACCGGATGGTGATGTAGAAATTCCTTTGGATTACATTCAGAATTTCAAAATTCCTCCCTGTCCAGATTGTGGAGGAAATCTGAAGCCAGAAATAGTGTTCTTTGGCGACAATGTACCAAAGCAAAGGCTACACGATGTAGGAGAGATGATTTACACGAGCGATGGGCTATTAGTGTTAGGTTCAAGTCTGATGGTGTTCTCGGGCTATAGAATGGTATTGCAGAACAAAGATTTGCAATTGCCTGTTGCTATTGTGACTATTGGCGAGACAAGAGCTGATCATTTGGCGGACTTTAAAATTTCAGCAAAGTGTGGCGATGTGATTCCTAAGTTGTTTAAGTTCAAGTAGTGCAATATTGAAGTATTGAACAGAAAAAAGAAACTTTTCAGCCAACGTTGTTTTCTTTCCTAAGCTTACCGCTAACCACTGTGAAAAATGTTTATTTTATTTATAAATAAAGCAAATTTATTTGGCCACCAGTGATACTAGAGACTAGACTGAAAATTTTCAGTTTCATCTATGTAAAGAAAATACCCGACGGGCGCGCGATGCTCTATCAATCTATCATATCAAAAATAGACTCAAGAGAAATCAATCCTTCGAGAAATAAATTCAATTTCTTTGTGAAAAAAATGCGTTAGGGGGAAAAAATGTGCCACTTTTACGTCGCATCAATTTTGGGTTGTAATGTCGTTTTCCATTGGTCTTTTTTTGACGTTTCTTTTTCTACCTCCAATGGAACGGGTTATGATGAAAGTGTCATTCTTCGGACGCTTCTGTTTTCAAAACAGCATTCCGTCTTTCAAAATTCAAAGTCAGTCCAATGGAATGGTTTCAGAAGGCTTCTGGATTCTTCCGAATGCTTCTGGACTGCCAATGGAAAACGACATAAGAAAAGCCACCAAACTTAAAATTACGTTTCTTTTTTCGTTCAGAACATTAAAAAAAAAAAAAAAATTTCCAATATGTGCAGAGCGTTTTCAGCATACTCTGAAGGCTTGTCTTATTTCATCTCTGCTCTCAACATAAAAAGAAAAACGCAAGAAAAAGAAACTGTCATCCGGATGCGATGGTACCCGATGAGAAGCGATAGCTTTCTGTCCTAATAGTTTGAAAAAGACAACTACATTTTTCCGACGAAGAAAGAATAAGAAAAGAACACAATTTTTTTCGGAAAGCCGAACAATTTTTTTCCGTCAGTTGCTTTTCGAATGCACTTGTGATTAATTGATTTGATTGTTACGTTTTGTGGAAGCGGAAAAACGAAAAAGTGGAATTTTATGTTCTCGTTGTTGTGAAGTTAGTTTTTTTTAAGACTTCCTTTTGTTTTTCTCGGCATCAGCAGTGGCAAGCCAAATATTATTTAATAATAATTTTAATCAACTCGTTTCAAATATTGTGTTTTAAGATTTTTTGTTTAAAGAATAAAAAGGAAAACGAATCAATTTAGACTCAACAAAGTGAGAAAGTTGTGGATTAATTCTTTATCTGTGCAGCTCGAGGAGGAAAAGAAAGGAAACAAATTCCCAGCACAAAATGTCAGACACCAAGAGCGTAAGTTTTTGTTTTTTTTTTATTTTCTAATTATTTAATTATTTTTGGTTCCAATTCCAATTGTAACCCATTTTTCATGCTTTTTTGTTTATTCATCAGAAAAGTAAAGAACAGAATTGCAATTGCAAGGTCTTTACAATTTATATCAATAGCAGTTTTGCTTGTATAGGCACAGGTTCGGGTTCGCTTGTTGGTTCCACTGTTGAATATACTTAAACTGGGAAAAAAGCGAGGAATTCAAGGGCGCGGCTTCGATGCACTTTTGTGGTAGGTAGTGTGCCGCCCTCTTGCAGTGTTTCAGTTCTCCATTCGTACACCAATATTCCACCTTAAAATTCATTTATTTTCTTTTGTTCAACTCGGGGTCTTGTGATGATTATGTTCTCATTAAATTCACGGAAATTGTTGATGCGGTTTGTAGGGAAAGTTAATAAACGATTGTATTTGGAGTTGTGCCAGAATTTAATGAAGACGAAATCAATCGGAAGATTGAAAGTGCCATTACTTTTTAATATGCACAGTTAGTTTTTGTGTTCAGTAAAATGTATGGTTTCAATTCAAGCGAGGGCATCCATAAGCCGACTGGAACTTTATGTTGAGTCACTCTTTTTCCGAACATGGAATGGGGTGGCTGTGATTGATATTCCTTTAAATTACAAAATAAGCAAACAAATGTTGACTTAAATTTAACAGAATCGTACGCCGATCTGAAATATATTTTTTTTTCGGTATTGCTTAATTGTGAAAATGGCCGAGAAACGACATGTGCACATATTTCGATAGCCGTTCTGTTGCTCTTGATGCATGGTACTGCCTATACAGACGGAGTAGTGCCTGAATCTAATTTGTGTCTTCTTTTTTCATCTTTTCTGAATTATGACTCCAGCGAAGAACTGAAAAAAACTTCTAAGAGTCTAGTATATTAAATAGTTTCCAGTCCCGCTGTTCCATCATGGTTCAAATGGCTGTCCAACTAGTAGAAGATCTCAAGTAGAGCTCTAGTAGAGGACCTCTACCAACTGGGCGTAAGCAACAAAAGTCTGCTAGCTAGGGACCAAGCTGAGTGGGTAGGCTTGTTGGACGATGTACTGTGTCGCTCAAGACAGCAGCTTCAGGGAAGCTACTGAATTTTCATTTCCTATTTACATTTAAAAATATCCAACTGAATGTGAAAAATGTTCGGTTTCTAGTTTCTTATCTCGAGTCTACTATTTGTGGGTTTTTATGCGCTGAGAACTGGATTCGCAGTTTTTCGTATCCGGTTTACTGTTTTTTTTTTTTTTTTGTAGGTTTGGTGAAAGATCCCCTCCTTTTAAGATAAAATTTGGTAATACGCCACGGCTACAATCGCAAAAGGTTGTTAGATCCTTTTCTGATCGTGTCTCCGAAAATCTCAGAAGTCCTTTACTGCCAGCACAAAATGTAGAGAACCAGTGGCAACACAGCCAAGCACCCATTAGAGATACCGCCTCTGAAGTGCTAGGGTTTACACGCCCACCACAACGAAAACCCTGGTTTGACGATGAGTGCCGGCGAGCACATTCAGCAGTGCTGAGGAAATGGAAAGACCACTTTTCGAAGCTGTATAGTGGTGATGACGAGCAAAACTCCGTCAGCAATACCGAACCATTCAATTTGGATGCAGCAGGCCAACAATTCCATTCACCCGACATGGACGAAGATGACGATATCTAAACTTTAGTCGAACATAGCCGCTGAAGCAGACGGGCGAGCCGGACTGTACAAAACAGCTGGAGATGATTTGGTTAGGAGCATGCACCAGCTCATCTGATGCTGAGAGACCAACTATACAGAGCAATCCCAGAAAAACTCGTCCGCTGTGTAAGATGACAATGGAAAACTCACGCTGTTCCATCATGGTCGGAAAAAACCTAACGGACGCATTTGATGTCAAAAAAGGTTTTAGACAAGACGATGCGTTGTCATGCGATTTCTTCAACATCATTCTTGAAAAGATTGTGCAAAGCTGCAACGTCAAAACCAGAGGCACAATCTTTGAAAAGTCCGTCCAGCCATAAGGATACGCAGATGACATTGACATAATTGGAAGAACACAGCGTGATGTCAGTGGAGGGTTAGTGAGTCTTCAGACAGAAGCCAGGAAAATGGGTCAAGCGGTTAACGAGAGCAAGACCAAGTTAATGCTGTCAACAAGAAAGGACAACCAACATCGACGTCTTGGAGCAAACTTCAACATAGACAAATTTAACTTGTTAAGGACTTTGTCTACCTGGGATTCGCTATCAACTCAGACAACAACACCAGCGCTGAAAACAAACGAAGAATCACTCTTGCCAATCGCTGCTTCTTTGGACTTAGAAGTCAATTGTGTAGTCAAGTCCTCTCCCGAGCAACTAAAGTGACGCTCTACAAAACCCTAATCATCCCGGTCCTAATGTAGATTTTTTTTTTTTAGATAGATAGATAGATAGATTTAGATTTTATTGGTTCATAATTTTTAAGGGGTTGAATACATTATTTATGATACATTAAATCATTTGAGCATGGCATTGCCGTCTGCCAATGTATGGTGCAGAGACATGGACCTTCACAACATCCGATGAAAACGCTTTGGCCTGCTTTGACAGAAAAATTCTTCGAATGGTTTTTGGTCCTCTGCATTAACGGAGAATGGAGACGAAGATTCAACCAAGAACTGTACGAGCTGTTCAGTGACACTGACCTAGCCAGAAAAGTTAAGGTCCAACGGCTTAGATAGTTGGGACATGTTGAGCGAATAGAAAATAATGCTCCGGCACGTAGAGTCTTGGAATCCAACCCGGAAGGACGTCGCAGAAGATTAAGACCGCGACTCAGGTGAAGCACACAGATGGTAGAGGACCTGAACCAACTTGGCGTGCAAAACTGGAGACAGTTAGCTAGGGACCGAGCTGGCTGGAGACGTTTGTTGGATGAGGCCCTGGTCCGACCTGGACCACAGTGCCTGGAAGGAATATTGAAAATTTTGTCATACTACATAAAGAAGGCTAATGACTTTTACTTAAGAATAAGTACACGTGAAAATTTAAGTACATCCTTTAAATCTTTATAAATGTTATTTTAACTTCCTTATATCCACTCCAATAATACTCTCATGAATATTTTCCTTTTCTGAAATCTCCTTAACCTTCAAAAGTCTAACAAGGAGGAAAAACGAACCTCCTTCACTTGAACGTTAAAAAAAAATATTCGTTTAAGGAATGTAATGTCCTTCAAGTATCGTTAAAAAAAACATACAAGAGCACACACATCAACAGTACAAGCTCATGTTAAAGGATAATATGTCTTAAAGAAACCTTAGAAAGAGGATAATAAAGCAAACATTTTTATCCTTTCTTTCTTGCAAGAAAGTGAAATGCAAATGCAGACATCCACTTGGACATGCGGATCAAGTATTTAATGACGTTGAATATTTGGTGCCACGGAAAGATGTATGTGTGTGTGTGAGAGAGAGAAAAGAACTCATGACTATGCTGACGACCGACGTTTTAATGTTTTGTTTAAAGCATTTAAAAGCGTTTAATTCTTTGAAGATCTCTCATGCTAGAATATTGGGAGTGAAGACTTAAACAATCATTGCTTCAATTTCCAAAATATGGAACAATGACAAGGGCTATCATCATGCTCTCTTCTTCCTTTCATTACGCCATCTATAGAAACTTTGCTATCATTACCACCAGCGCCATTAATTCCGAACAATACAAATGGACAGGCGTTCGTAATTTATCTCCTATATCTAGTGGTTTAAAAGTAGTCGAAGGTCATCAACTCATACTTGTTTACTTAAGGTGGCGCTACAGTCCGTTGTGGACTTGGGCCAGCTCGGTCCCTAAATAGCTGTCTCCAGTTTTGCACTCAAAGTTGATTGATGTCCTCCTCATCTTGAGTGCGCCATCTGAGTCGCGGTCTTCCTCTCCTTCTACGTCCCTCGGGAATAGTGTCGAAGGCTTTCCGGGCGGGAGCATTGGTGTCCATCCGCTCAAAATGACCGAGCCATCTGAGTCTCTGCACCTTCACCCTTCTGGCTAGGTCCATGTCGTTGTACAACCCGTAAAGTTCGGTGTTATATCTTCTTCGCCATTCCCCTTCAATGCGCACGGGGCCAAAGATGACCCGAAGAACTTTCCTCTCAAAACAGCCTAAGGCACTTTCATCCGATCTTGTCAAGGTCCATGCGATTAACAAGAGTTATTCTTCGTCTGATCTTGGCGCTGATGTTATTGCCCGTGTTTATTTTTAGTTTTTTAGTTTTAATTCTTTATTAGTTTAAAATAACTTTTTGAACAATTTATTTCTAATATAATATAAAAAGTTTATAATATGCTGCGCAATTTTTTTTTGAACAAATTAATATTAGTTTCCATTTTAATATTTACATCCAAATTATTAAACATTTGTGTTCCTTTGTACAAAATATTGTTTTGAGAACTAGTTCTCCTATACAGAGGCAGTCTAAAATCGCCTACATTTCTAAGGTTGTAATAGTTACCAACATATTGCAAGTTTCTTTGGAGATACATAGGATACAATCCATTTTTAAGTTTAAATATAAAAATCAATAAATTAAATTTAAGTCTCTGGCTAACACTCATCCATTTCAGCTCATTTAACATATCACATATATGGGCTCTTCTTCCACATTGTAAAACACATCTCATAGCTCTATTTTGCAAAATTTGAAGATTATCAATTTTTCCATTGTTACATAAACTCAATATAGCAGAAAAATAATCTATGTGAGGCAATATAATAGAGTTATAAATACTAATTGCACATTTTTTTGATAATCTTTTTCTTATTCTATATAAAAAATTAATTTTTTTAGAAATTTTTGAACATATATAATCTGCATGATCATTAAAATTTAGTTTGGAGTCAATTTGAACACCTAAATATTTTATATTCTTAACACATTCAATGTTTGAATTTTCTATTCTTATGTTAATATCATAATTTCTATTCCCTATGTACATACTTTTGGTTTTTGATACATTTAATTTTAATTTATTTTTACACAACCATTGAAATAATGACTCAGTATCCGAGTTCAAATTACTTTCACATTCTTTTAAATCTCTGCAAACAGTGAAACTTTCGAGAACTTCAAACAGTCTTTAATATCATTCACATAAAGAAGGAACAGTATGACTCCAAGTATTGTTCCCTGTGGAACTCCCAACTCAACACTTAATGCAGAAGAAAACTCTTCACCTAATTTTACTTTTTGCGTCCTTGAAGATAAGAAGGATTCAAACCACTTCAGTTCCGTTTGTCGTATTCCATATTTGTAAAGTTTCTTAAGAAGAATACTCCTCTCGACGGTTTCAAATGCTCGCTTCAAGTCAAGGAATAATGCCATCACAAAATTTCCCGAATCCATATCTCTTTTCCATTCATTTAAAATCCATGCTAAAGCGGTTTCAGTAGAGTGTCCTTTGCGAAATCCTGATTGTTCCTCGCAGAGGACTCCGTATTGAGTGAGGTAGTTTTCTAGTTGAATACTCACAACTTTCTCAAGAATTTTTTCATAAATAGGCATCATATTTATGGGACGGAATAGTTCCAACTTGGTGGCGTTTTTCTCCTTTTCTACAGGAACAACATGACATTGGAAAAACCCCTTCAACCAGGGAAGTGTTTATGATGCTTAAAAGAACTGGAAACATTTCATTTTTACAATCTAATATAATTTTTGTATTAAGACCAATGAAATCGCTTTTATTGTTTATATTTCGTATTATTTGTTCTAATTCTGTTTCATTTATTTGTTTAGATCTAAATGAACGCGAAGATTCTTGTATATTATCACTGTATTGGAATTTAGGTATGCTTTCATTTATTTCTGTAACACTATTTACAAAGAATTCATTAAATTTGTTTGCTATGTCAGTTTTGTTATTGATTCTAATATTGTTAACTTCAATTTCACACAGTTCTTGATTGTTTTTATTTAATACATATTTCTTAATAGTTTTCCACATTTCTTTTTGATTGCCCGCTTTGTCTTCGATTTTATTTTCAATATAACGGTTTTTAGTTTTTGAACAACAATTTTTGAATTTATTTCTATCTCTTCTGTACCTTTCCCAACTTTCATTTGTCCGTTATATACTATATAGATTATACGAATTGATTTTACTCTGTTTAAGAAAATTTAGCTCTTCATTAAACCACTCAACATAATAAGTACTAGATTTTAAATATTTAATTAAACTTCTTAAACACTGTTCTATACATTCTTTGAATTTCTGTGGTGTATTATTCTCATTATTAAACACTATATTCTCAAAGTTTCTTCTTGACAGTTCCATCAAGAATTTAGTTTTATCGTATTTTACTAACTTAATTATCTTTTGGTTTACCTTTTGTTTATTTTGTACATTAAGCT
>CAKKXW010000004.1:58906160-58916174 GCA_920937365.1 Sphaerophoria rueppellii | reverse complement strand
AGGGGGGAAATCTTTAAAGCCTTTAATGTCTATCCCTTGAAGGTGGTGGAACTTCTCTTTAAGTATTTTCGGGTTTACTGTCTGAGTAGGAAGCTGCAGGTTTCTCACAGTGCGAACATCAGACAAAACATATTTTTCAGATTTTGGAGCTGTACTTGATATTTGCAGAGTAAAAACTTCAGATTCGTTTTCATATCTCCTTGTGTTGCCTGTCCATTTTAGACAGAGTGGCTCCGATCTACCACGTATATTCAAACAATTGGCAATTTCCTGATCTATCAAGGTAATTGAAGAGCCATCATCTAAAAGAGCGAACGTTTGTATTTGATGGTTGTTTCCATAAAGTATCACCGGGACTATACGAAAGAGCGTAGAGATGGAACTGTTTTGATGTAAGTTTGTATGATGTTGGGCTATTTTGTTTTCGCTCTCATAATTATGGAGCAGCCTATGGTGCTTCAACTTGCAACCGTTGGCACCACAAACCTGATAAGTTGAGCATTTGTAATGGTGTGAGCACAAGCAAAGTCTGCAAAGCTTATTTTTTCTCACAGCTGACCACTTGTCTGATCGGTTGAGTTGTTGTTTAAGACAGTTGGCAACACTAGCGCAATTGCCCATGCAAATGCGACATTCAATTTGGGAGGTAGCAACTTGATTGTTGACGTCACTTTCGCTGTGTATGTTGATGTAACCTCTCTCTCTATAGCTCTTTGCATTGCGTTTACTTTGTTCTGGTGTTGTGAGCGGTAGCGGGGCTGTCAGACCATTGACGGCATCGGCGATGTTAAACATCCACTCGCTAAAGTTTGAGAGAGTACATTCTGTCAGTGTTTGTTTCTGTAAGGCCCAGTTGAGACGAAGCTCATGAGGTAACTTGTTCTCGAGTTCCTGAAGTAGAGTTGGGTTATTAATGTAGGCGTGTAACCCAGAATCCTCAATTGTAGCGCAGTAGTTTTGAACCTCAATGGCGAAATTGATTATTGTCTCAAACTTATCTGCTCTCGGTGCTGGAGTCAATTGGACTTTTCTATGAACAGCTTGAATGATCATGACAGGTTTACCATAAAGAGCATTGAGTGTAGACATCACGCGAGAGACACAGTCAGGCTGTGTTAATAAACTCTTTACAGCATCAAATGCCTTGCCCTTAAGAGTGGTCTGCAAACGCATCATATTCTCTTCATTGCTGAATCCGCATAACTCTGACGTTCGATTGTAGTTTGATATGAATATAGGCCACTCTTCTGGGTTCCCTGAAAATTGCTGAAGATCTCGTGATAGCACTTGACGGGCTGCAATTTGGCTTCCAGAAAGATAGTCTGAATTTCCACGTTGTAGGTGCGGGGGTTCAGTCGGAGGGAACGGACGAGGGACGTAACTATTTGTAGTAGGTGGTTGGAGGCTTGACGGAGTTTGTGTCACGAATGTAACTTGGTGACGTGGCTGAGAATGTGGCTGAGATTTAGGCTGATAATGTGGCTGAGAACATAGCTGAGAATGTGGCTGAGAACATAGCTGAGAACCTGGCTGAGAATGTGGCTGAGAATTTGGTTCAGGATTTTGAGTCCAAGTTGTGTTAATTTGTCGTTTCGGAGAACTCGTTTGAATAGGTCTTGGTTGAGTCAAGCTTGTCGCGTTTGCTTTTGCAGTTGATTGTTGACAGGCGTCAATCTGGTTTTCAGATAACCAATTTTCCACATTTGTCTTTGATGCACAAGAAGCTCCTTGATCATCTGACAAGTTGTCGGCCATCTCTGACAATAGTTGGTATTTTCTTGCAAGATATTCATCGTCTTGTTTCATTTGAAGTTCACGAATTTCGTTAATTCGCCGTTCCTTTAAGGCTCTTTCTTCGTCCAGCCTTTGTATCTCGAATTGGAGGCGCTTTGATGTAGGAGTTCTTGAGTTTCTAGAGCAAATAGAAGCGTTTGAGTCATTATCAGTTCGCTTGGAAGCCGGCACAAAAGCCTTGGTGGAGGTCGAAGCAAGTGTAGCCCATGAAGTTAAAATCGGATTCGAAGAAGTTGGTTTGGTGTTGTTTGCCGTTGCCGTAGCGTCATTTGTGTTCGATCTCGACATATTAAGGTGGGTTGTGTTCGAATTGATTAGTGATGTTGTAATGGGGGATATTATTGTCGTTACCACGTTTGATTGGGCAATAGTCGAAGTGATAGAAATATTAGACATCATTGTGCCTACAGCAGCGGTCGTGGAAGCAGTTTCGGAGTTTGTGGTGGCGGCGTTTTCGAAGGCAATATTGGTTTGCTTAGCAACAGGGGCAGATACATTTTCGAAAGAGAATGGATAGGAAATATTCTTACCTGCACAACATTTCTCGCATATAAATGCTTCTTCCGCGATGAAACTATCGACCTGAGCACATGAATAGTGATTCCATCCCTTGCAAAGGTCACATTGCACCATGTTTTCTCTTGAATCTGGATCTGGGCAGAGGTTTCAGTTGAATTCTTCATTTTGAGACGAGCCCTGCTGTTTCCCAGGCGAGTCGGGTGCTTTTTCGGACATATTTAGCGGAAATACAAATTATGTATGTTGAATTTGTAAATTGTTGGCACAGTTTGGCGACAACCGAAAGTTTTTTGTTAACTCAAACACGAAATACAAATTCCTTTATGAAATAAATGTCTTACGCCCAATTTCTTCACAAAGTTCTAGCCCTTAGAACTCGGTTTAGTAAAATTTTAGAACTCATTTAAGTTCTAAGTAATTTCTTCACCAAGTTCTAACGCGTTAGAACTTCGATTTAGAACTTTGTTACAGTTAGAACTTCGATAAAATTAGATCCTCGAATTCGGGGGTCTAGTGGCTTAGAACTTGGTTTTATTACAATTTCGTATTTTCAACGAGCGAATTGAATTGAATTTATTATCCTTTTTGGAAAAAAAGAGCATACATACACATATAAAAGGTAAAAATAAATTAAAGTGGATCGTATTTTTATGATTTTTTATTTATGGACGATGACTTTTAGTACCTACGTTGCGAACGTCTTAATGGAAGAACGGCGTATTTATCGAATGCCAATACGTGCCACTATTAATAACTACACGGGACGTTACGATTTTTTCGTCTCTTTTGTCCAGAGTACATACCTATATCTAATAATGAGTAGGGAAACTCTTGCAACTAACAAAGCTTATGTTCTTCAACAGAAGATCTTTAACATCCACAACAACCGTAAAAATGAAACTAATTTATTATGCATATATGCATGTGAAGATACAATAGCCGCGCCGGGTGGAGGATTGGTGAGTTTTGAAGGTGTCTGTGTTAATGTTAATGGCGACGCCTTACAAGGCAAAAAACTCGGATATTGGGATATAGCCAATGGGTGCATATGATTCCACCGGAAAATCCTGACGATCAGGAGCGTTTGTGAAGGGTTATGTCTTTATGGTTAGCAAATGGCCATAAATATTTTTGGTAGCTGAGTATATTTCGTAGCCGGTGGTGACAGCTAAAAAAATGCCAAAGCTGAAGTGCTAGCCACTCATCATCAACAATTCTCTCAGTGCGTGGGAAAGATTGAGGGGACCAACAATATAACGCCAATTCCGAACGGCTGAGTCGAGAAGCACTTTTTCTTTTCTTTTCTTGATAGTTTATGCACGAGTAACATTCGAACATAACAACCAACGCACATAAACACCACGTCACGGGCGTCAAAAAAAATAAAAACATAGATACACATACAAAAATAACTATTGGTACACATATACAAAATAAAAACATAAGAACATAAGTCAGAAAATTTTTCTATTTTGTTTCGAATTGAAAGAAATGCCTGTCAAAAAACACTGCCGGGTGACTCAAAAGTTTCAAAAAAATGCTAGAACTAGGTTCTAAAAATAACAAGTTCTAAGCGCTTAGAACTGAATGTCGATGTTAGATCGAGTTCTAGAGAAGTGAAGAAATTACCGAGTTCCAAATAATTTAAAAACTAAGTTCTAAAGTTAGATCAAGATTCACTGGATCGAGTTTTAAAGGGAATTTAGAACTTTGTGAAGAAATTGGGCGTAAGAATATTTTTGTGTTCGTGCTCGTGCGTCGTGCCTCATGCGGCGCTCAATTAATTTAAAATGGGAGCGTCTGCGTCAATAAGAGAGAGAAGACTCGGACTTCAAATAGTCATGGAAAATTCGATACAATTGTATCGAATTTAATTTTTCGGAGTAGAAAAGTACAATTTATCTTTATTCGATACAATTTGAAAATTTGCAGACAGGACTGCATTGCCGTTGTCATGTTGCTGACAAATTTTATTATTTATGGGATTGGTCTGAATCTTTGCTATACATGTAATCTTCGTCACAATTGATTGCGTTTTGACATTATCTTTTACAGAAAATGTAAGCATTTAAGGTAGTTTTGTGCATGTTTTAATTTGATGGCGTTTAGTTCCTCCTTTGTCTTAATTTTGCTAAGAAAACGAGACTTGTTGCAGTTAGTCTAATTTTGGCCTTCATTTGAATGTATGGCTGGTTTAGTCCCGCCACTAGAGCTTTTGATACCCGGGTACCCGGTCCATGGACCGGGTACCAGGAATTTCGGGAATTACCCGGGTAGCAAATACCCGGGTATTTGCATGGTGTTCGGGTACCCGGGTATTTGGAACTCTTACACAATGAAGCTGAAGTTGTTTGAAAAAATGGATGCTTTCATGAAGGATTTGCAGGTTGGGGGTGGATTACTATGATAATGTGGTTTATAAGGATGGTTTTGATTGTTTGTGTGGTTTATTTGTAATTCATAAAAAAAATGCAATTTGTTGGATGGATTTTCATTTTATTAGTGGTTGAAAAATGAAAAGTTATAAACCGATCTTGGCCGTCGTCGTCGTCGTCGTGGTGGTCGTCGTGGTGGTCGTCGTGGTGGTCGTCGTCGGTCATCGTGTCGTGTTCGTCGTGATCATGGTCGTCGTAGTCGTAAATAAAGAAGGAAACAAAGCTGTTGGCAAGTGTTTGTTGATTTTGTTATTGTTGTAATGTACGAAAAAGAAATGCAAGTTGTGTGTGGATAGTGATAATTGAAAGGGATGATTTTATTATGTTGGTTAATCACTGTCCTTCATTTATCTATGTATGGCCTTCGTCAAACAGGTAGTTGGTGCGATTTCCTTTGTTTTGGTGATTCATAAAAAATATTTGGTTGAAAATATTAGTTGGATTATTGTTTTATTAGGGGTTGAAAATTAAAATAACCGATTTGGTGTCTTTGGTGTGTTGTCGTCGGTTATCTTTTTATGATGGGTTATTGGTCTTTTTCTTAACCACAGGTCAATTAGAAAAAGAAAACAATCATTTGGTAAGTGTAAAAGCATAAGCATAAAAGCATCCATTTGTTCAAACAATTTCAGTTTCATTGTGTAATAGTACCGAGTACCCAGGTACCCGGGTACTCGGATACACGATCGTTATGTTTCGAGTACCCGGGTACCCGGGTATCTGAATACCATGCAAATACCCGGGTACCCGGGTAATTTGGAATAATTCGAGTTCCCGGGTACCCGGGTATTGTTTCGGGTACCCGGTCAGAATCAAGAGCTCTACCCGCCACTATTTTTTTGCATGGCATAAAAAGTTATGAACATCTGATTTTCAAGAAACTTAGTCTACTCATCCTTTATTCTTGGCTATAATACTGATTGAACAGCCTAGGAATAGGATGTATTAACCCGATTTTTACTTTTTTGTTTTACACTATCAGAATTGGTCGAAGAGAGCTTATAGCAAGCACAGTCTTACGGTTTGCCAACATAGTAGACTACTATACCACCGGCTCATCACTTAGTGATGAGCCGGGAGAAACATTTAAAAGTGTATAACACTGGTCTTGAGTAAAAACTTCAATTTATTCTAACTTATATTTAAATCAAATAAGTCTGAGTTGCAGTTTGAAAGCCTACTCATACGTGTCAAGGGCTCATAGAAACCATAGTTGGTACGATTTTTTGGTTCTTGTACCAAGTCCTTCCTACGAAAATTATAACCGCCACCCCGATCGATGGTTGAAAGATATAGCGCCAAGTAATTCCGGTGCATCTGTAACACCAGTAATAACTTGATGGAAAAATACCATGTCATTGTTATTTCGTTTTCTTGACAATGTTTCCATATGGAGAGTTAGTAAACGGTTTTCATAAGGGGGGACATTCAAAGGATGACTCCATAGAATACCTTTCAAGGCAAAACGAGTAAAATTTCGTTGAACAGATTCTAGCCTCTCTATATGAATATTGTAATGAGGTGACCAAACTTGTGAAGCGTATTCTAAGTGAGGACGAACATAGCAATAATATAGAGCGCGGGTTATATTTGGATCGCGGAACTCCTTTGACAACGCTTTATAAATCCAAGCATTGAGTTTGCTTTATTCACGATGTTGTTAATGTGCACAGAAAAATCTAATTTAGGTGTAAAGAAAACTCCAAGATCTCGTACGGAAGTTACACCGGTTAGAATGTGCTGTGAGATAGCGTAGTCATATGAAAACGGTGCACCCTTACTTGAAAAGGTCATTGTTTGACATTTTATTGGATTTAGGTTTAAACTATTTTTCTCACACCACAGTGCAAAACTATTAATGTCATCTTGTAGAAGAATGTGGTCATTACTAGAACAGAAATTTTTTGTAAATCTTCATATCATCTGCGAAGATGAGAATTTTGCTATTACGTGCACATAACGGGGCATCATTCATTCATCAAATTAAAAAGTAGAGGTCCTAGATGGCTACCCTGCGGAACTCCCGAATTAGCAAAAAACGACTTAGAGATAGAAACTCGGAACAAATTGAAAATATTTGGTAAAATGGAAAATATTTGGAGTATGTAATTGAATTTTCTTTTTTGAAAAATTTAAAATTTTATAAGAAAATCGAAATTCTTACGAATTTTTGCAAAAATTGAAATTTTTCGGAACTATATATTGTTTTTTTTTTTTTTTTTTTCAAATAAATTCTTATATTATTTCTCAATTTTTCAAAAAAAAAAAATTTTCCAAAGTTTCAATTTTTCTAAAAAATATTTTTTTTTTTTTCGGAAGTAAGAAACAACCAACAAAACATCCAAACACCTCAAAACAAATTTCAAAAATTATATTTTTTCCGATCTTTTAAGATCATTCCACATCTTTTTTCAATATATTTTCATAGGACAACGAAACTGGAAAGCAATTTTATTTTTTCGATCTCTCACGAATGAAGAGGAGAAAAAAAATTTGCAACTCGTTCTGAGGTCGGAAATTTTCGAATACCGAGAAAAAGTACCGTGTGAGAATTTAATTTTTTTCGGATCATAAGAATACCGAAAAAAAGTGAGAAGACGGAATTGTTTCAATAGCGATTCGGGATCGATATAACGAACCCTGCTAGTTAAGTTAAGTAAAGTTCACAAAACAAGTATCGGAGATATATTGAACAAACATTATTGTTTATAGATGTTTATGTTTATAGATATCCAGAAGATTTACATTATTTGAATACGTACAATACATACATACATATATACAGTAGAAATAACCTTTCATGCCTTTCAAGGTGTGATTTTAAAGGGCGGCAAATAATACTTTTGCCTAGGGCGGCAGAAAAGCTAGATCGGGCTCTGGGTGGAAATACAATACTCGAATGTTCTTTTAACACCACCAGAGCTGTAAAAGAATGCAATAATTTTTGTATTGCAGTAAAAAGATTAAAAAGAATTATTTTTTGAGTATTTTTACTTCATGTCAGTACTTAACTTTTAAGGTAAATTCGCAGTTAATTTTGAAGTCTTTTGTATAAACATCATTTAGAGCAGTTAAAAGACGAAGTCAAAAGAATGCATTACTTTTTACTGCTTGCATTCTTTGAAATCTTTTAAGTCTTTTACATTCTTTGCAGTCATTAAGTCTTTTTGTTGCATTCAATTTAATGCAGTCATTTGATTGCTTTTGCAGCCTTTTAACTGCTTGAAGTCTTTTAACTGCTTTGAAGTCTTTTGACTGTTTGAAGTCTTTTAACTGCTTTGAAGTCTTTTCATTGCTTGAAGTCTTTTGACTGCTTTGAAGTCTTTTAACTGCTTGAAGTCTTTAACCTGGTACTACTTAATTTCAGCAGGTGGCCATGGCTCAGAGGATAGAGTAGTTGATTCCTAAGCCGAACGCTACGAGTTTAAGCCCCAGCTTAGGCAGCATTCTTTTCCTACAAAAATCGCCAGCTTATCTGAGGCCACCTGTGCTATGGTATGAGACAATTAAAATCTGTGTCTCCTTCTCTGTGCCACGTAGGTATATGAATGTGTTCTTCCTTTCTATGTGTCTATCTGTCCCTGTCTCTGTTGTATTAGTGTCTTGTTCTGTCCAAGCGATGGCCTCAGTCGCCAGGGCTGCTATATTCATGTGCGAAGTACTGTGAAATGTCAATGTCGTTCTTAATTTAAATGTGTAGCGCAGCAAAAATAGTAGAAAAGACTTCAAGCAGTCAAAAGGCTGCAAAAGCAGTCAAATGACTGCATTACATTGAATGCAATCAAAAGACTTAATGACTGCAATGAATGTAAAAGAATTTTAAAAGATTTCAAACATTGCAAGCAGTAAAAATTAATGCATTCTTTTGACTTCAAGTCTTTTAACTGCTCTAAATGATTTTTATACAAAAGACTTCAAAATTAACTGCGTTCTTTCTTCGAAGTTAAAGTATTGCAAAAAGGAATGTTAATTTATTTAAATGAATGGGACTTTTGACGATGCAATACCAAAAGATTGTATTCTTTTACAGCTCTGGAGACCACCTTCGAAGGGTTGCTTTATTTGTACCTGGCACTTTAGTTTATGAATGAAAATAGGATTTTTTTACCTGCATTGATAACTTTTACCATTAAAAAAAAGGTAACAGTGAAAAAACCCCAGATATTAATCCATTTCCGTAAATTATAAGGAATTTTGTGAAAAAAGGTAAACAAAAATTTTGATTTTTTGACTTCTATTTGGATTTCCCGTAGTTTTTAATTTTTATGAATTTACATTCAATCTGGAATTTTTTTATGACTTGGGTAATGTTAAAGGGTAAAAAATGTAAAATCTGAATACCTGAATATTCAGGTTTGATCCAATTTAAATGTATTTGAGACCGTGATCTTCTTCAGTAAACAAAGTGCGCATTATGGGGAAAGCAAAGGAAATAGCTACTGAAACTCGTTCTGCGATTATAACCCTTATTGCAGAATGCAATTCACAAAGAGAAATCTCCACAAAACTAAAGATGACCAAAGGAGCAGTTCACAGGACCATACAGCGTTACTCTAGTACCGGCGGTTTTAAGGATAAACCGAGGTCAGAACGACCTAGAGTTACGACGAAAACCGAAGATCTGCATATCATCACCATAATCAAGCGTTCTAGGGAGAAAACAGCACCAGAAATACGCGCCGAAATCAATGAAATGCGGGAAGAACCACTATACGAACGATACAACGAAGGTTAAGGCCTGCTTGACTTTTTGGGCGCGTTGCAGTGCGGAAACCCCTTCTACGACCCCTAAACAAGATCAAACGGTTGGAATGGGCCGAAACCCATCAGGGTTGGACAGATGAAGACTTCAAAAGAGTCTTATGGAGCGATGAGTCCAAGTTTTAGATGTTTGGCTTAAATCACATAATGTACGTCAGGCGCAGCGCTAAACCTAAGATGCTACGAGACTGTATGGTCCCAACTGTAAAGCATGGAGGTGGTTCAGTAATGGTGTAGGGAATGTTTCTCCTTCGATGGAGTGGGAGATCTGACACGAGTCATCGGAAGAATGGATAAAGAAGTCTATAAAACGATATATATTTTACCGTTACTTCAACGGTATATGCTCTAGAGAAATAGCCAGTTTCATTCCTCCCCTTAAGATATTCAACCGTAATAGCCGCGACTCCAGGAATGCCCATCAGCTCACCCTTGAGCACAACTTCGGACGTACTGTCATGTACAGAGAATCGTTTTTCAGCCGCACTGCTCCAATTTGGAACTC
>CAKKXW010000004.1:58880260-58906150 GCA_920937365.1 Sphaerophoria rueppellii | reverse complement strand
CGTAGAATCCAAATCGCGACGCGGACTGCATGTAATACACTAAATTCGGTTTGTAGATTTTGAACCTGAGTAGCGAGGTATTCTGAGAAAACTTCAGAAGTAGACAGGTTGGGACTACCCAAAGCCGGGTAAGGTTGGCAAACTAGAAAACCCATCAGGGTTGGACAGATGAAGACTTCAAAAGAGTCTTATGGAGCGATGAGTCCAAGTTTTAGATGTTTGGCTTAAATCACATAATGTACGTCAGGCGCAGCGCTAAACCTAAGATGCTTCGAGACTGTATGGTCCCAACTGTAAAGCATGGAGGTGGTTCAGTAATGGTGTAGGGAATGTTTCTCCTTCGATGGAGTGGGAGATCTGACACGAGTCATCGGAAGAATGGATAAAGAAGTCTATAAAACGATATATATTTTACCGTTACTTCAACGGTATATGCTCTAGAGAAATAGCCAGTTTCATTCCTCCCCTTAAGATATTCAACCGTAATAGCCGCGACTCCAGGAATGCCCATCAGCTCACCCTTGAGCACAACTTCGGACGTACTGTCATGTACAGAGAATCGTTTTTCAGCCGCACTGCTCCAATTTGGAACTCTCTTCCACAATCTGCCTTCACCATTCATTGTAATATTCGAGAATTCAAAACCAATATTCACCAACATCTACTTTTACATCCTCTATCTTTTTCCTAATACTCGCACTGTGCTTTTGGCATATAAAGGGTAATTAAAAAAGCCCTTGAGTGCGCGTTAATTATAAAAAAGGAAAAAAAAAAAATAAATGACAACCAATTTCACAAATATGGATTCAACTTTCCGCAAGTTCCTATGGAAGACCCTTTAGTAAAATAATTCTGCCCTGCTTAGAATACTAAACATTAAAGTCATGCTTGTACAGTCACTGAGATCATGTGAAATACTGGCACATTAAGTTAGTTTCTCGAGAATTAAAGATTTTTTATTGTTTTACGTAACACTTGTGACTTATTGCGCTCTTTGAATAATGCGGGACGAATTCGGAGATAATATGGTTAATCTCCTATTTCTGATACATGGTGTAATGACATAACAAATAAGTCGGTACCTATCAGGTTCAATTAGAAAAATTTGGTATGCAAAAAGGGGTAGTTTTACTATCTAAACTCTTAATGTGTTTTTAAGAACAATTGGAATCTAAACAAATACAAACAAATGGTGGAGGGGTTTGCATGTACATCAGATAAAATATAAAAAGCAAACACATTTATTCGCCAACTAATTCAATTTTAGAATTCCTCTGCATTTAACTTTACAATAGTAATGATAAATGCCTTTTAGTTGTCGTATATTGCCCACCTTGTACATTCAAAGACGAAAATTTAAGAGAGCTGGAAGAAACTTTAATTAGTCTTACGTTCAAAGTATGCAGATATTCTGATTGATGGGGACTTTAATGTGAATCTGCTTAATGAATATACCACTTCACGCCTGTTCCATTACTTTTGTGACAGATTGAGCTTAACCGTTATTAACAAGATTTGGCCAACCTCTTTCAATCCCTCACTCATTGATATGTTTTTAACAAGTTCAAGTAGTAAAGTTTCATGCATTGATCAGGTCAGGCCAACATCTGATTTTATACATGCCTTTTTTTTGTTCATTTCAGTTTTATGTAAATAACTCAAATACATCCAAAACTATTAGTTATAGATCGTTTCGTGATTTTAACTGTTCGGATTTCCTTAATTATGTTGGAAATAACTACTGGAATGATATTTTCTATATACTTAATGTTGATAGTAAGGTTTTAATATTTAATAGCTTACTGGATAGACTTTTCAATGAATATGTTCCAATTATTACTAAACAAGTAAAAAGTTCAAACTTTTGTCCTTGGCACAACAAGGATATTAAAGCTCTTATTCTTTTAGAAAACACAAAAGAAATCCATCAGAATACAACAGGCGGCAATATGTTTATGCTCGCAATAAAGTAACATCTCTTATACGCTCTTGTAAGAAGGCTAATTTTCTTCGAAAACTCGACATTTCTTTGGGTTCTAAAGTGCTTTGGAAAAATCTTAATGAAGTTGATGTCACTGGAAACAAACATTTTTCTAAATGTCCTCTCAGCCGACAGTTAATGAAGTCTTTTTTTCACAGTCGCATGCATTCTTGCCACCTATTGTTTCAAATAATGATGGTGGATATTCATTTAACTGTGTTGATGATAGCGAAGTCTTAAATGCAATACGATTAGTAAAATCTAATGGTATTGGTCCTGATAACATTTCGCCAAAATTTCTTCCACCCATAAAACATATCATGAATACGTGTCTCTACAGCAGTGAATTTCCTGAAAAATGGAAAAACGATAATGTAATATCAATTCCAAAAAGAAATAACCCTTCAAAGCCATCTGATTTTAGGCCTATTAGTTTGCTGCCATTTTTCGGTAAGGGTTTCGAACGTTTGATAGCTCTTCAAATTCAAGCCTATCTACAAGCTAGCAACAAACTGTCTAAATGGCAGTCTGGATTTCGCAACAATCACAGCTGCGAATCTACTGCTTTGAAAGTAACATCAGAATTTCGCTGTGCTCTTGATAAAAATTGGGTATCAATTGGGTATCATGGTTCTATTAGATTTTTCTAAAGCTTTTGATTATATTGACCACCAAATTCTGATTTCTAAACTAGGAAATAAATTCAATTTTTCGAAAACATCTCTCAATCTTTTGCGGAATTACCTTGTAAATCGAGTTCAACGGATTACTACGGATCAAGGTTCTTCAAGTCCATACATTGTTAACTGCGGGGATCCACAAGGTTCTGTTCTTGGACCCCTTCTTTTTTCGTTATTTATAAATGATCTTCCTGAGATCGTTCGCAGTTGCCACATACATATGTATGCGGATGATGTTTTAATCTATAATTTTAGTGAATTGAGTTTGATGGAAGACTGTGTTGCTCGAATTAATGAAGATCTACTTTCCATACACAAATAGGCTGACCTTAATGAGCTAAACCTTAATCCATCTAAAACATTAAGTATGGTTTGCTGTCGAAGCAAAGTTAAATTTTCTGGTTTTCCAAAAATAATGTTGAATAGGCAAGTAATTGAATACGTCAAAAGAGTGAAGTGCTTAGGCTTTGCAATTAATGATAGATTAAGTTGTTGTGATGCGGTTTCTGAATCTATCAGACGAATTTGTTTTGGTCTTCGCTCTTTAAGGTCTTCGTCTCATATACTGAACCCGAGTTTAAGGCAACTTCTTGTGAAATCTTCTCTTACCCTTTTTTACTTTTAACTGCTCTGTATATCCTGCTCTTGATGTTGAATGTAAGCGTTAGCTTAATGTTGCATTCAACGACTGTTTCCGCTTCATCCACACCATTCCAAGATTTGTTAGTGTATCAAACATTCAGAACTCGTTATGTGGACTAAGCCTTGACAAATACCTTACCTTTCGTAATGTTATAAATCTTCATAATATTATTAATAAAAAGTGTCCGGAGTACCTGGAAGAATATCTTCAATTTGCCCAGTCACAGAGAGGCTTGTGATTGATTCTGCCGCGTTTTACATACACAGTTGCAGACTTTTTTTGTAACTGCTATTCGATTTTGGTATAGTCTTCCAATCGATATACAGAGAATTACCTCACCAGCCATTTTAAGGAAGAAAATATTTGTATATTTAGCTACACTAAATTAGTTTCTGTACTTTTTCTTTTTCTTTCTTTCTTATTACATATTAAATTTTCAATAAACCGTATAATTTCCATCACTATTTCTATTGTTTTCTTTTTTTTTATTATTATTAATATTACATTATTATTACATTTTATAAATTGTTACATTTTGTAAATTTTAAACACTTGGTAAGCATCTCTAGATACTAGGAAAAGATGAAAATCTTATTGTATCAAGTTAACGTTTTTATCAAATACAAATACAATACAATACAAAATACGTACTGTTTCTCGAAAAAAAAAAATAACAAAGAACATACTTTAAAAAGATTACAAAATCGTTAAACTCAGAGCTCATTCGCACTGACACCTTAAAAATGAATCATGATTCACAAACAATAAAACTGATTGTATTCGGCCCGATGTTTAAAGTGCAATTTATTGAAATGCTTTGATTTTATGGAAGCCCATGCGGAAGCATTTTTTATTTTTTATTTATTAAAATTAGGTTTTTGCATAGTCTGAGATAGAGCGAACGTTGATTCCTCGAATGATTTCTCGGTATACGATTGTTCATTTAGAATGAATCAGCTTGCTTGCACTCAAGAGTAATAGAATTTACCCTTTCAAAAGAAAGGCGAAGCAAAACAAAGATGCTTACTTGCAGATTTTACTTTAATGAGATCGCTTGAGTTGAAATAAAAAGCAAACAAAATTAACAAAAAAAAAAATAAACAATCGAGAAGCGGAAGCGTATGGTGTTGGCCCGCAATTTTGGTTGTATGGATATATTCATTTGGAAAAATTGCTACCAGAAAGCAATTGAAAGGTGTTTGATCAGATTTGAGAAAAAATGCCTTTAAACTTAATAGTTTGATTAACAAGAAAATAATTTAGTCCTGTTTTTTTTTTATTTCGTTGCTTATGAGCCGTTTTCTTCGCTCTTCTTCAAATTGTCTGAAACTCTACAGCTGCCCAATTAAGTTGATATAAAGTCAAGTCAAGATTAAAAGTCAAATTGAGGATTGTCGATCTTTATTTTCGTATGTAGTATGTATTTCTTCGAAAGTTAATGACAAAATTGAATAAAAAGGTCCGTTCTTTTTCTTCCCTGAATATACCCAAATTAAGCTAAGATGTTGTTTGTTTACTCAAGTTTCTGGTGGTTTCCAACAGGCGTGAAGGAGCAAACAATTTCATAAATCGCCTAATTAAAAACCAAACAAAACCTCCAGTCATAATTCAAAAATGAATTTGTCACTTTCCTTTTGATTCAGAATTTTTACTGAAACTTATCGAACGAGCCAATGTATTAAGTGCTCAGAAACTGTTCTCCGTTGAAATGATTTATAAGGCTTCCAGTGTGCAACGTCACATCCTGAAGAAAATTGCATTTTGATATGGTCATAAATACATAAACAAAATAAAGGGTTTTCCAATAAGAGGTGTTATTTTGAATAGCCGGCTATTTCGGTAGCTGTCACTTTTGAAGCTGTCATTTTTTGACATTTGACAAGTAAAAACTACGCCATTAATGGGATGGCCGGAATTGGATGGGATTGATCTGGACCACGTTTACTTTCAACAAGACGGCGCTACGTGCCACACAAGCAATGAAACCATCTATCTTTTACGGGAAAAGTTTCCGGACCGTGTTATCTCTCGAAGAGGTGATCACACTTGGCCACCGAGATCTTGTGATTTAACACCTTGCGACTTATTCCTTTGGGGCCAGGTGAAAGATAAGGTCTATGCCAACAGCCCAGTGTCGATTCAAGACCTCAAAGATGGAATTCGTGAGGCTATCGAGGACATAGGGCAGCCATTTTGCGAATTGGTTATGGAAAATTTCATGAAAAGGATATGGTCCTGTAAGCATGGTCGTGGCGACCATTTGATGTTGTGTGTATTCCATTATTAACGGCATACCGTCTTCTTTATAATGAAATAAACATCCGATCATTTATCTCAAAAAATAACATTTTTCTTTGAATATCAAAACAACACCTCTTATTGGAAAACCCTTTACAAGATATGTCTATATGCATATTACAAACTTTGGCGGCAATTTTGGTTTGAAGTGGTCTTCTTCATTTGGCTCGTTTTCTGTGTAAGATTCTCCACGACATATGCAAAGTAAATAGGTACGTACATACACTACCGCTCAAAACTTTGAGACCACCTCTGTAATTTGAGAAACCTTAATTATTTATTTGAAAAATCAATTAAAATTGAGTTTTCATAAAAAACCCTCCTTTCAATTCAATAATTTTTTTTTAACAATTCTGGGCCTCCTTCTTACAAGTTTTTGTATTTCTTCTTGTGGGATATTACTCCAGCAATTTTGTAGAGTTTCCCAAAGGGCAGATTCCGGTGTTGTGTGGTGATGCCGGACATTTCTGTCAAGCTCTTCCCGTAAGAGCTCAATGGGCCATACCATTACTTTTAGAATTTCTTCGTCTTCTTTTTGTTTCAGGGATTCGCGGCAAAGTTTTGAAGTGTGTTTCGGGTGATTATTTTGCTGGAATACAAAACCTTCACCGATTAATCGGAGTCCAGATACCAAAACGTGGTCTTTCATTATGTGACATTACGCCGATATTCGCGAATTCGAATGACTCAACGATGGTATGAACACCAATCATCTTGATTGCTCTTTCTTGGATACAGTCCAGAAGACTTAAGTATGTCACTGGAGCACCAGCCCAGACATAACAGTTATACTCAAGCTTAGGACGAACATACAGTGCCTTGCATAAGTATAACCGCACCCGAAAAAATGCATTTAAAAGAAAACCTACAATAGGAGTGACTCCTTACTATTTTTTTTTATTGAGTTACATCACTGATGAAGCAAATTGAGAAGAAATAAAGTACCGTTATTTCCTCTCCTGGTGTTTAAAAATTAAAAACAGATTTTAATGTATTGCAAAAATGTAACCGCATTTATTGTTTTTTGTTTTTTCTTTGTTTTAAGTTCATTTTTAACAAAAAATTAATATGCAATTTTGTTGCCTCTATTTTCCACCAATCTTAGAATTCTTTTTGGCATACTATTAACTAGATTTTTCAATATGGAGTCGTCTTAAGCGTTCCATTCTGTCACAACTGCCTCTTACGGCTCAGCAACACTAGCAAATTGATGATTATGGGCATATAATATATATTGCGAGTTAAAATTCCCTAATGATTTTCGATGAGGTTGCAATCTGGAGAATGTGACGTCCACTCCATTAAATTAATGTTTTTCGATTCGAACCAATCCAAACTTTGACGACTTACACGAATTGGGGCATTATCTTGCTGAAAGACATGCTCAACTCGGCGAAATCGTCTTAAATAAGGTACCAAATTTTCCTCAAGGACCGAAGTGTAGTCATAACTGTTCATTTTGGTAGAGGTGAAGGCAAGTGCAACCTTACCACGCTCGCAGAAGGCCCCCCACACTCTCTCTCCTCAAATCGTGCCAATATCCGCTAAAACCATCTGGTCCATCTAGATTTAATTTTTTTTCATCACTAAAAATAACCTAATAAAAAATATTCATTCCAGTATGCCATTTGGAATAACGAGATTTTAGTGTAGATTAATAGAAAGTCACTTACGGTTTTTCAATCCCGATTTATGTTTTGGCGGGCAAATTGCAATCTTTTTTGTTTGTGGGCTGCTGTTAAATTTGGAGCTGGCACCATTTTTCCCCGAACAATCACTCCACTGCTTTTTAAAGCACGAGAAACGGTTGAAACCGAAACTCCTAAGCCCAATTCGTTACGAAATTCCGGCAAAGAATGCAACGAATTGGATGCAGCATTGATTAAACGCTTCTTGTCGCGACGTGTCAGCTTCTGCGGACGCCCGGGTCTTATTTTTGTCCCATAAGATTCTGGATGTTTAAAAAAATTTCGAACGACACGATCCGATCATGGAATTCATCTCCCAATAGCCTTAAGGCTTAGGCCGCTTGACCGAAAAGCCAAGATTTTGTCTTTTTCAATTTCGCTTAAATGCGTACCGCGTGGCATTGTTGTTTTTTTTATTTGAAAGCACTTGACTGAATGCAGCTTCAAAGAGATTTGCATTGAGCGGTTATATTTTTGCAATACATCAAAATCTGTTTTTAATTTTCAAACAATAGGAGAGGTAATAACGGTACTTTATTTTCTTCTCAATTTGCTTCATCAGTGATGTAACTCAATAAAAAAATAGTAAGGAGTCACTCCTATTGTAGGTTTTCTTTTAAATGCATTTTTCCGGGTGCGGTTATACTTATGCAAGGCACTGTAGGAAAAAGGGAATAGGAGAGCTTTTCTACGAGCTCCATACAAGAAGGTCTTACGATCTAAGCTTAACTTACATAGTTCGATCTCTCCAACCTTGTCTCTTCTAAGAGATAATGTTGGAAAGAAAGTTCTTATCGTAATGATAATGAATTGCACAGTTGATGTTTGCCATGCAAATTGGATTAGGATTAGGATAGCTATCCAATTTCTGTCTTCCAATAGATGCACAGTTGCGTATTTCGAAAACTTGTCTATTGTTGTCAAATAGAAACTCGGGAAACCAAATATCCATATGGATAATGTCATTGAAATGTTTGGGCTTTTCGGTGATCTCCATTTTTCTGTCGTTTGGTCTCGGTCGTGTTTTGCAAGCATACAAATTTCGCAATTGTTGACGAAATTCTGTATTTCAACTTGTAAGTTTGGAAAAAAATAAAGTGTTTTTAGCCCCAAAAACATTTCAGCTATACCTCTTTGGTTTTTGTTTAGATGTTCGTTTTTGATTGTTGTGATTAATTCGTCCTCGTCTTTAATGTCGTGTAATTTAACACTCGATTTGAGTAGCCTCAAGTTTTTATTGCTAGAACAAATAGCTTTTGAAAGTTCAAATATAGTGGCAAATCATCACAATAAATGCACATAATTTCTTTATTTATAGAAGACCTTTCATTATTTCTAATGAAATACCTTTTTCTTTGTCAACTTGTATCAAATTTTGAATTTTTTTATGACACATCTTTAAAGAAATTTTTTCTCTATCACCGTAAAAAAAGATAAATTTGATTCTTAAATAGATAAATGGGCTTTTGAGTGACATATAAAGGGTTTTTCAATAAGGACGCTACAAAAGTAGACTGATAAGGACAGCAAAAGACGCCATTTTTTTTCCCGCTCTCTTGACATTTCTCTTCAGTAAGGTTTGCCATTTCATCATGGAAAGGTATACGATCCAACGAGTCGAAATTATTAAAATCTACTACCGAAGTTCGGAGTCAGTGGTCAACACTTAAAGAGCGAAAAATCATCGCACGAGGCACCATTAAATCCCGAAAAAATCACTGTTTGGTATGGTTTACATGCTGGTGGTGTCATTGGGCCGTACTTCTTCCGTGATGATCAAGACCGGCACGTTACTGTGAATGGGAATCGCTACCGCTCAATGCTAACCGATTATTTTTGGAATGAATTGGGTGATATGGACTTGGACGAAATGTGGTTTCTACAGAACGGTGCCACATGTCACACAGCGGGCCAAACAATCGAATTATTGAGAACGAAGTTCGATGAGCGCATTATCTCCAGAAATAGACCTGTGAATTGGCCGCCTCGTTCATGCGATTTAACGCCGTTAGACTATTTCCTGTGGGGCTACGTCAAATCTATGGTTTATGCCAACAAGCCAGCGACGATTGATGAACTTCGTACGAATATCGAACGTGAAATTGCAGCAGTATTGGCCGATTTATGCTTGAAAACCGTCGAAAATTGGGTTCAGCGTCTGGACTTCTGCAAGCGTGCCCGTGGTGGCCATGCAAAAGAAATCGAGTTCCATACATAATGGCATCAAATGTACTTCCAAAGGAATAAAGAATTTCATTGATATCCAAAACCGTTTTATTTAAGAAAACTTTTGTAGCGTCCCTATTGAAATACCCTTTATGTGCTGAGTTTCATCTTCCATAGCACTATGAATAGTGGCCGCAGTAGACATAACTTCTTCGTTGTCTCTATTTGGCACGGTTACCTCGCGAGTGACTTCTTCGTCATCTCGAAATTCATTTTGAGGTAGATCATTGTTGAAGATGTCCACTAAACTGATTACATCGTCAGCATTTCGAATATGATCGTTTTCGTTTTTGCCGGTTATAAATCTACTCAAGCCATCTGCGACGACGTTTTCTTTCCCTTTAAGGTACTCGATATCGAAGTCGTATTCGTTCAACATTATTTTCCATCTTTGGAGTTTAATGTTTGGTTCTTTGATGCCATGCAACTAAACAAGTGGCTTGTGGTCGGTTCGAATAATGAATTTTCTACCATATAAGTAGGTGCGAAAATATTTCACTGCCCACACCACTGCCAAGAGCTCCTTCTCTATAGTCGAGTACTTTTGCTCATGCTCATTAAGAGTTCGTGATGCATAGCAAACCGGGTGGTTGTCCTGACTAAGCACAGCTCCCAAAGCGAAATTGGATGCATCCGTTGTTAAAATAAATTTCTATGTAAAGTCTGGATTCCTAAGAATAGGAGGTTAACAACGTCTTTAGTGTATTGAACGATTTAATGTATTGCGGATAAGATGTTTTTAACTTTTCATTTTTTTTTTTCAAATATGTTATCATTGGGTACACCACTTTGGCGTAGTCTTTAATCAATTTTCGGTAGTAACCAGTTATGCCATGAAATTGTTTGATTTGTTTTACTGTTTTTGGTCATTTGGTTTGACTTTATTTTCGTTCGGTCTTATTCCGTTTTGAACAATAACATGTCCTAAATAATGAGCGGATAAGTCGCCGAAGTGACATTTGTTAATTTGAATTTTCAATTTATTGTCTTTTGAGTCTGAAATATTTTCTTGAACGAATCTACGTGCTCTTGGAAGCTTGTTGAAAATACAAGGATGTCGAAAATGCAGTTTTCGCTGTGTCGCGGGGATCCACTTCAATTTGGTGGAAACCTTTGACGAGGTCGATCGTAGAAAAATAGTTACATTTTCCTAATTTATCAAACAAATCATCAATGTTTGGCATAGGAAATCTCTCGTCGACAGTTTGGGTGTTTAACTTCCTATAGTCTATTACAACTCGCCATTGTTTGTTTCCATCTTTATCGTCCTTTTTAGGAACTACCCATATAGGCGAGTTGTAAGGACTACAGCTTGGAACAATAATCCCCTGCTTCAGCATTTCTGATATCTGACGGTCGACCTCATCGGAGTGAAGCTCCGGATAGCGGTAAAGCTTGCTGTAGATGGGAACATCGTTATGGGTTATAATGCGATGACGTATTGCGTTTGTAAACGATAATGTATCTCCTTCCCTATAAATTATTGATTTAAATGAATTAAGGAGTAATTTTAGCTTAATAATATCAGAATCGGCTAGATGATTTGCAAAAACACTGTCATCGATTGCAGATGACTTTGATTCAGCGAAAAATAAACTTAAAATATCTGGGTTTTGATTAATATAGTTGTCATACTTCTCTTCTTCTTCGTTTAAAAATAATTTTAAATCTGCTCTGTCAGTTAAAAAAGAACGAGTTTTGAAACATATAGTTGCATTTAAATCTAAAAGGATATTGTTACTTGATTTACTTGACACTCGATCAGAGAAGGATCTGGCGATCCCTTGCGATTGTAGCCGTCCGACGTCGAATTTTCTTGCAGCATTTCCTTGTTTTTGCCGTTGTTGAGATATTCGTAGCACTATCTTGGCTACGACGAGGTAGTGGTCCGTGTCGATGTTAGCTCCTCGGAAAGTTCGAACATCTAAAATGCTGGACAAGTGCCTTCCATCGATCGCAATGTGATCAATCTGGTTGACGGTTGATTGATCAGGAGATCTCCATGTACCTTTATGAATGTTGAGATGAGGGAACCAGGTGCTTGCTACCACAGCATTTCGCCCCGCAGCAAAATCGATCAGCCAAAATTCGTAATCGGAAGTGGTGTCGTGCAGGCTGTGCTTTCCGACCGTTCCACCAAAGATGTCCTCTTTTCCCAGCTTTGCGTTAAAATCGCCGAGGACAATTTTAATGTCATAACTAGGACATTGCTCGTACGTTTTGTCAAGGAGCTCGTAGAACTCGTCTTTGGTGTCGTCCTTTTTCTCTTCTGTGGGGGCATGCGCACATATTAGGCTAATGTTGCCGAATTTAGCCTTGATTCGGATTGTCGTGATGCGTTCGCTCACGTATTTGAAGCTCAAGACTTTTTGCCTGAGTCTGCTTCCCACGACGAATCCGCATCCAAAGATTCGCTTTTGTTGCTCTCGGTAACAATCACCATAGTAGCAGTTTCTCATACTCCTTTTGTTCGGTCCATCCCATTGCATTTCCTGGATAGCGGTAATATCTGCTTTGTAGCAGTTGAGGATCTCCGCTAACTGTTCTGCAGCACGCCATCTATTAAGGGACCTAACATTCCACGTGCATATCCGAAATTCGTTGTCCTTTGTACATTTGCTTGGGTCGTCATCAGTGTATCCTTCCTTTTCCGAGGCCTGTTGTTGCTTCGCAATAAAGTAATTTTCTACGTGGTCTGGAAGTTACCCCGACGCACAACCTTCAACCTGGAGTACCAGGCACTTGATGAGTCTCCGGCACTTGATGAGTCTCCATGTGCAAGAGCCGGAAAAACCGCTCCCTTTACGGCCTGGGCTTCAAATAAGACGAAGTAGGCCGTAAAGGTGTTCACCAAGTAGTTCGGCCTAACTGGAACTGGAGACGCCACCGTTGATTCCAAAGAAGAAATTCATTCGCTGCCGTCCCTCGGTGGGAATGCCTTGGTGGGAACACTCCTTCGTTGTGGGGTAATTGGTAGTAACAGCCTACTCCGCTTCGACCTGTCGACCATGGGAGGCCCTTCTGCGAAATCAAGTTTCGCGATCGCGTAGCTCTAAGCTTCATAGTAGTAGTTACCGTAAGCCGCTCCGCCTCGTCAAGTCTTACCCCGTGGAGGGCTATACATCTAGGCGCAGTGTCATAAGTCCGTAAAGGACTTTTGACCCACTTAGGTGGGTCAAAATTTCATAAATCGATTATGAACTTATAACCCACGTAAGTGAGTCAAAAGTCAGCAAATAAAAGAGTCGTAAGTTCTTAGAAAACAAATTTTAATAGATATGGCAAAAATTAATAAAATGTTTTCCTTTTATGAACTAGACTAAAAAAAACAATATACAAAATAGAATTAAGACAAAATATTGCGCTTTCTTTGTCACAATATGCTTGCAACAGAGGCACAAAATTAAATTTTTTATTTTATTGCTGTTTGAACTGCTCGTTGAATATTAATTTTTTTCTTTTTGATGGTCAAACAAAATATGTCCACACTTTTCTGTTATCGACCCTTTCAGTTGGTAAAAGTAACCTATTTAACTTTGAAAAAATAAAATGTTCTTCTGCACAATGGGATGTCAAAGTTCGGTGGGAGTAGGACATCCTATAAGCACAAGCATGCGAAGCGAGCGGAAAAAAATTGGGGTGTGAAAATAAAAAATTCGCGCGATTTTTTTTATTTTCACACCCCAAATTGATTCTCTTTTGGGCAAATTTTTTTGCGCTTGCTTCGCTCGCAATCAAACCAAATCGATCTTGAATCTTTCTTATCATTATATCCTCATCCTCAATCGAAATAAAAAAAGATGCTCAGAATGAATCATTGAAATGCAGCATCTGTTAATTCTATAAGAATTACAGGATGTGTAATTGTTTTTTCAAATAGAACGAAATAGCAACAGCTAAAAAAAATTATTTGCTTGACAACCAAAATAAGCTATGATATTAACAAAAAGATCGGGCGATTTTGTGTTGAGAACTGAATTCGATATGGCTGAGTTCCTGAATGTTTACGGTCATTTAATTTAAAACAAAAAATGAGAGTCTTAAAAACTCAATTTCTGAATGACTAAATTTTTTTTTAATTTTACGAATAACATTGCTCAGTACTTAAATTCTTATTAATTTTGTCTCGGTTAAAATTGCAGTTTATTTCACGTTCAAAGGGAACTAGAACCACTAATTCATTAAAGAATGTAATTCCCACCGTACATGGGAACTAACCACACTTTACAAAAGTGGACCAAATCCTCACTTGGAGGAAACTTAATCCCTCAGTACAGTTAGTTCCCGTGGAGTTGTTTCCCTCTACCGCTCGGAATAAGCAACAAAAAAATAAATAATCGATTTCACTCACCGTAAGCTGGGGTCACAATTCCATGAGAAATTATGACGTACTTTTGACTCACGTACGTCGGTTATAAGTTCATAATCGATTTATGAAGTTTTGACCCACCTAAGTGAGTCAAAAGTCCTTTACGGACTTATGACTTACGAACTTATGACACTGCGCCATACATCTATACATATTATAAAAATCTAGCGCCGTTCGTTTGCTTTATATAGGGATAAAAACGGCCCAACAGATATTTGTGAAATTTTCATGGTTAATACTGTTGTTCCGTGGTGGTTTCTGTGAAAAAAAATGGAAAAACCTCATGGAAGAGTGGAAAAAGTACATTGGTTTTCAAATGGACAACTGGAAGTTTTTAAAATGGATTCTCGAATGGAAAATGGAATAAATCGGAAAGCTCATTGAAAACAAAGGGAAAATTGCATGTAATTGTGAGTGCATTGGTTTTCAAATGGAAAAGTGGAAAATTTCAAAATGGGTTTTCGAATGGAACATAGACAAGATTTTCGACAACAACTTTTGACACTTCAAACGTTTAAAGCTTATCTGAAAAAAAATCTATCCGTTCCTCTCGAAAGAGGACATGGTGGTTCTTTTAAGGTGAAAGGCATCGCTTACTTCATTTCGAACGAAGAGAGTCCCTGTTTAGTCTTCTCTAATGGGTGAATGTTTCCTCAACGATAAATTTATAATATTTTGCATGCAGGAACACAGACTGCTTAACCCTGATTGTATAAAGATAACTTTGAAAAGTAATTTCATCTTCAAAGCTACTCCGAATAGATGGAAAGAGTTTTTGGTTTTGAGGATTTATTATTTCAACGTCATCGATACCGAACAAAGAGGGGAAAACCTGAGAGGTTTTGTAAGATTTCATTTACTCAATTATGAGCTCCTAAGCCTCCGAACACCTATACATGAAAGGACTATAAGCAGAAGTAAGGCTGGGAAAAATATACCTACGAGTATTTGAAAAATAGCAGTTGCAGAAACTAAAGCTTTATGCAATTAAAGCTAAAGCAATTATCCTGACATTGTAAATCTTAAACAACTCGAAAGAAGATCTTTTCTCGAAGCGAATGAAACCCCAAGTGCCCCAGCAAGGAGACGTTTTATCTAATATATATAAAATTCTTATGTTACAGTTTAAGTGTTTATACTCCTCCGAAACGGTTTGACCGATTTTGATGTAATTTCGTTTGTATATTCAGTAGATATGAGAACAGGTTCATAACTAATTTTTAAACACCTAATTGTTAAGGGTGGTTCACCCCAACATTTTATTGTATTTTAGTTATTTTTTTAAGGTGTGGAATTTAAAAATACATTTGCTCCTACATTTTTACCCTCCTACCACATACCCCTATATACCTTATTTTAAGGGA
Organism: Sphaerophoria rueppellii; assembly: GCA_920937365.1. NCBI lineage: Eukaryota > Metazoa > Arthropoda > Insecta > Diptera > Syrphidae > Sphaerophoria > Sphaerophoria rueppellii. The sequence goes on along the minus strand of CAKKXW010000004.1, from coordinate 58,890,901 downwards.
ATGTTGGTAGTGCTATAGATGGGTTTTAAGTATTTTTTTTACAAGATCGACGAAGCTGGTCATGAGATATGGCCAGGGTAGCGGGTAGGGGTTTAGGGGGTAGCGCGGATACAGGATAGCGGGGAGCAGTGCAATAGCACGTAGCGGGTAGCAAATTGCGGGTAGTGGGTAGCGGGCAAAGGGTACCGGGTAGAGAAGTAACATTGTAGCTGGTAACGGGATAGCGGGTAATAGGGTAGCGGGTAGCGGGAAGAAATTGCAGACGGTAGCGGGTAGTGGTTGTTAAGCGGGGTACAAAGTATAGGTCTTATGTTTGAGGCTGTACTTAATTTGGCGGGTCAGCTAGTAAGTATATACAGGGTGTCCCAAAATTCAACGATAAGCCGTAACCTATTCATGACTGCATGAAAAAAAAATATAAAAAAAAATCAAACGCCATTTTGTTTAAAATTACAACAAAAACTGTAAATTCTCCAAAAAAAAATAATCTCTTGACATTTTTTACTACTGTGACCACAATTTTTCATTAATTTTTGATTTTATATTTTCATCAGAATCCTAAGACGTATAGCATCCTTTCCCAATATCCAAAAAATTCCAAACTTTCAGCGGTTTTTCCACGACAATGAATCAAAAAAGTTTTTTTTCCATACAAGTTTAATTTTGTAAGGTATGGATGGACACTACCATGGCGTCTTTTTAAAAAAAAAAAATTGGCGGAGGTTATCAAGATTCTAAAATGATATAAAACTTTTGCCAAACTTGCCAGTAAGAAAAGTAATGCATACTTTTTCATCAGAGATATCACTTAACTTTATAGAAAAAATAGGTTTTCTGATGCGCTTTCTTCAAAACTTAGTACGCTCTGTTTCCATTGACAGCTTTAGGTATAGGTTGCGAAATATTCACTAAAAACTGAAGTTCCTGACCTTTTGACCACCATAACTTTTTTTGCCGGCACGATATCAACGTTGATTTTAGACATCTTCGTAACAGCACCGTAATAAAGGTGTACAAAAAAATTCAGTCCACTAGGAATTTTTCCTTAAGTTGGGTTTTTAAATTACTAATATTACTGGACTATTAATAAACCGTTGCTTAAACTTCTTATTTAAACACTAATTTCTGAAACAGTTACCAGTTTCAAAAATTAAAACTATGATATGAAGTAGGAGCATTTGGCGTAGATAATCTTGAGCTCTAATGGGAGCTAAGTTATCACAGACGTCATTTTACGTCCACAAAGACCGAACCAAAAAATCACGGGAAAAATGTTTGTCTAGAACCAACCTAAAGCATTTTCATCAAACGCTTGTCAAAGTTCATGTGTAGTTGTTGCATGTGCTTATTGGAAACAGAAGCTTTTGAGCCATCCAAGAAAGTTTCTGGATATTTATCTCATTTACATACTCACTTAAGGTGGCGCTACAGTCCGTTGTGGACTTGAGCCTCAATCAACAGTCTCCGCCAGCCAGCTTGGTCCCTAGCTAGCTGTCTTCAGTTTTGCACTCCAAGTTGATTGCAGTCCTCTCCTCTGATTGCGGTCCTCTTCCACTTGAGTGCGCCAACTGAGTCGCGGTCTTCCTCTCCTCCTACGTCCCTTGGGAATAGTGTCGAAGGCTTTCCGGGCCGGAGCATTGGTGTCCGCTCCAAATGAACTGAGTCTCTGGATTTTGACCCTTCTGGCTAGGTCCATGTCGTTGTATAACACGAAAAGTTGGCTCTTAAATCTTCTCCGCCATTCGCCTTCAATGCACACGGGGCCAAAGATGACCCGAAGAACTTTCCGCGCGAAACAGCCTAAGGCACATTCGTCCGACTTTGTCAAGGTCCATGCTTCTGCACCATACAGCAGGACTGGGCTGATGATTATGTTGTACAATCTTACCTGAGTTGCTCGAGAGAGGGCTTTTCCACTCAATTGCTTTCTTAGCCCAAAGAAACAGCGATTAACAAGAGTTATTCTTCGTCTGATCCCGGCGCTGGTGTTATTGCCCGTGTTTATAGCGGAGCCTAGGTTAGGTTAGGTTAGGTTATATGGGCTGACAGTTGATATTGTTACCGTCACACTTAGATCAATGTAGATCCCTTGTGAAACACTTGTAACTTCTGAAAAAGTGGTTTAACCTATGAATTCTATGGTTAATCGAGCCATTTGGTGGACTTGATAAAGTTCAATAGGCGATTGCCTGGGAGTTCAGATAGTTCTTCTAGTTCATTGAAGAAATAGTTACCTAAGAATTTTGATCTAATACGGCTGAGTGCTGGACAGTGGCATAGGAAGTGAGCTGTGTTTTCGTGTTCTTCCTCATCGCCGCAGCCTCTGCATATATCATCTGTACTAAGCCCCATCTTCTTTTTATGGTAGCCAAGTATGTTATGTCCCGTTATCTCACTTATGAGGCATCTTAGGGACGGTTTATTGAGAAGTAAATTCTTATTTGATTTTTTCTTGTCATAATGAGGCCAGAGTTTCCTGGTGTTACCGCAGGTTTCTAGAATGATATTATTACTAATGTTTCTTTTTAGTTCGCATTGAGGGAATCTGATGTTATGGTCTATGAGAGAGGGATCAAGTACCGAGTCTTCTCTTGCGAGCTCATCCGCTTTTTCATTTCCTGGCAACCAATGTGACCGGGAACCCAGCAGAGTCTTACGTTGTGCTGCATACCAAGAACCCTTAGCTCTTCGCGACAGCAAGAAATAAGCTTTGACTTGATTTGCGTGGCAGAGATCGCTTTTATTGCTGCTTGGCTATCAATGAAAAAGGTGATATCAGCGTGTGGTATCGCCATCATGGATATTTGATTAGCAGCGTTTTTCACTGCCAAGATCTCGGCTTGGAAGACACTGCTATGGTCAGGAAGTCTGAATGAACTGGCAAGGCTAAGATTTTCTGAGTAGAAACCTGCCCCTACCCCAGTAGTCATTTGCAAACCATCGATAAAGATGGTAAAGTGTACAGTATAATATACGATCAGCTAAGCGTCATTCTAACACAATAAAAATCAAATTAAAAATGTAGCCCTGACGCCTACGCATCAAATTTTCAAGATGCATTTAAATCTTAGTAGTTATGTAAGAATATCATGTAATTTAACAGGTGGGGAAAGTATGTTTCTTGTGGACACAGGTGCTACAGTATCAACACTTCGAAAATCGAAATTATTACAAAATACGGTTATCGACAGAAACTTGAAATGCAACTTATCAGGGGTCTCTCAAGAAATCGTCACTACGGAAGGATTGGCAGTAGCTCGCCTTTACATTGACGAGGTTTGGCTTGAGCATAGTTTTTACATTGTAAATGATGATTTTCCTGTCCCTGTGGATGGTATATTAGGCCTTGATCTTATACAAACATTTAATTGTGTTCTTGTCTATGGCCAAGATTGGCGTCTCATCCTTAGACCATTTTTCATGTCTGGAGACTTAGTAATTCCTATCCTAGATTCAATAGCACCTCAATATCTCACTCTTCCTGCTAGGGCTGAAGTAATTCGGAGAATTGAATTTTTGAGTAAGGAAAATGAAATGTTGATCCCGAACCAAGAAATCAAAGACGGAATTTTCGCCGCGAAAACAATCGTTTCGAAAGAAAGCCCATTCGTTAAAATCGTCAATACAACTCAAAACGTTGAAATATTAAATAATGTGAAAATAGCGTCTGAAAGTCTAAATAACTATAAAATATACTCATTCAATAAATATATACCTACCCGTAGAGATATCGTTTTAGACAAATTAAAGAAAGAATTTCCTGATTTTGTTAAAGACGACATGACGAAGCTATGTGAAGAGTTTTCTGACATTTTTGCACTCGAAGATGCCAAGCTTACGGTAAAAAATTTTTATAAACAAAAATTAAGACTAAAAGACAATACTCCGGTTTACATTAAAAATTATCGAACACCGAATTCACAAAAAGAATAAATTAATAAGCAAGTAAAACAAATGATAAAAGACGAAATAATTGAGCCCTCATGCTCGGAATATAAACGTCCGATTCTATTGGTTCCCAAGAAGTCTCTACCAAACAATCCTAACAAACGGTGGAGGTTGGTCATTGACTATAGACAGCTGAATAAAAAGCTTTTAGCCGACAAATTTCCCCTTCCGTGAGTTGACGAAATTTTTGATCAGCTTGGTAGGGCAAAATATTTTTCGTGTCTAGACCTTTTCTCCGGATTCCATCAAATAGAACTTGACCCAAGTTCTAGAGATTTAACAAGTTTTACCACAGACAACGGCATATATCGCTTTACAAGGTTACCTTTTGGTTTGAAAGTTTCGCCGAATTCATTTCAGCGCATGATATCCCTAGCGTTTTCTGGTTTATCACCCGACAAATCATTTGTCTATATGGATGACTTGATTGTAGTTGGCTCTTCGATAAATCAAATGTTGAAAAATATTCGCAGTGTATTTGAAATTTGTAGGAACCGTAACCTAAAGCTTAACACTGACAAATGTTGTTTTTTTAAACATGAGATTACCTATTGAGGACATAAATGTACTAAAAATGGCATTTCGCCTGATGATAACAAATTTCAAGTTATTAAAAATTATCCAAGACCTACGAACGCGGATTCGGTAAGAAGATTCGTTGCTGTTTGCAATTATTATCGTGATTTATCAAAAATTTTGCTCAACATTCGTTCGAATTGACAAGACTCACACGAAAAAATTCCGAGTCCATTTGGACTGAATATTGTGAAAAAGCTTTTCAATACTTCAAAAATGCTCTTGTTAATCCACCGATAATGAAATACCCTGATTTTCTCAGACATTTTTTATAACAACAGATGCTAGCAAATTAGCTTGCGGTGCGGTGTTAAGCCAAGAATATGACGGAAAATTACATCCGGTCTCATACACTTCACGAACTTTCACCAAAGGTGAAAGAAACAAATCCGTAATCGAGCAAAAACTAACTGCGATTCATTGGGCAATAAATTATTTCCGTCCATATATTTACGTCACAAAGTTTATTGTTCAAAGCGACCACAAACCTTTAACTTACCTCTATTCCTTAAAAAACCCATCTTCAAAGCTTACGAGAATGCGTTTGGACTTGGAGGAACATGACTTCATCGTTAGTTACATAAAAGGCTCAGAGAATGTTGGTGCCGATGCACTATCGAGAATAGATTTTGCCGGTATAAAATTAAATTCTATTCTTCGTTTTAACATAGCGAAAATGACCACCAGGTCCATGAATAAGCAAACTTCAAATACTATATCCGAAAACAAACCAAATTTGAAAAAAACAGACAAATGTAAACCAAAAATATATGAAGCACTACATGCTTTCGAAACAAGAAAAGCACCAATCATAAAATTTAATTTAACCGCCAATAGATCGTTTTTAACTTTAAAAAAGGGAAACCGACACTTATAACATATATGATTAATTATTTTATTACTAACGGCAGGATCGATTTAGGTCGGCTCCTGTCAACGCTTGAAGCCGATGTCGAAAAATTCACTATAAGGGAGCTGCAGATCTCTTTAAGTGATGACATCTTCAAGATTTTTTTTGTCGACAATTTTAAAAATTTTGCTAGCAGTAATCAAAAATTGATACTAGTTTAAAGGCCAAGTCCTGTAATGATTCTTGATAGAAAAGACAAAGATCTGCTATTAGAAAGGTTCCATAATGACCCATTACAAGGCGGCCACTGCGGTCAAAAAAGATTACTTCAAAAACTGAAACCAAAATATTTTTGGAAAAATATGTCCAAAGACGTTGCAAAATTTGTTAAATCTTGTCACGAATGCCAAAAAAGCAAAAGTTTATCAAAAAACTCGGAACCTCTTGTACATACCCTGACATCCCAGAAGGCATTTGATATCGTCCAAATAGACACAATAATGCCTTTGGTTAAAACGCCAAGCTCTAAAGAATATGCTGTCACCATCATTTGCAATCTAACCAAGTATTTAGTTATAATTCCTGTTCAAGATAAAAAAGCCATAACAATTGCGAGAGCTATTTTTGAAAACTTTATTTTAATTTATGGGCCTATGAATGAAACAATTGAAGAAGTATGCAAGTTGTTAAATATTAAACACAGTAAATCAACCAGCTACCATCACAGATCGTTAGGTTGCGTAGAGAGATCACACAGGACTCTTAGGGAATATCTGCGAGCTTACATTAATACCAATAAGGATAATTGGGATAAGTGGGTTGCATATTTTGCCTAGTGTTTCAATACAACACCTTCGGAGGCTATTGCTAACTATTGCCCCTACGAGCTTATATTCGCTAAGAATCCCTCTGAATTCGAATGTCTAAATTCGGGAAGTGTTGAACCATGCTATAATCTCGATGCATACGAAAAAGAAGTTAAACTTCGACTACAAGTTGCTTCTCAAAGAGCACATCAATTCCTAGAAAAGTACAAATCTCAACGAAAAGAAAAATTTGACCAGAACATTAGACCACAGACAATTAATCCCGGAGATTCCGTTCTTCTACTAAAAGAACCAAGGCACAAATTAGATCCAATTTTCAAAGGACCATATACGGTAACAAATGTAAACGAACCAAACGTAACCATTATAACTGATAAATGTAAAAATCTATTAGTGCATAAAGATAAGTTAAATTATTCAATTAACTTCTGGATTAAAAAAAAAAAATATGTATGCATAAAGTCATGATAAAAATAGTTCTAAGAACATATATTTATTTCTTTCAAATTCTCCAATAATCTTTGATTTTGGCCGAGTTCGTAATTGCAGACTTTGTTGCCCATGCCCTGCCTTAAATATGCTCAAAGACTTTTATGAACTCAATTACAACTGCGTGTGTGCGGTCATAATACTTTATTTAAAATGAGTTCACAAAAGCAAACGTTGACAAAATAAGAAAAAAAGTTTATTTGTTCTTTATTTGGTTTGTAGTTATTCATTTATTTAAAAATTGGCTTTCAACAAAGATAATTTTAAAGCGCATTGTTCTAAGCTTTATGGAAGAAAGCGTTTTCGCAAACATGGTACAAAAACTTGCGGAAATAATAAAACTGAAAAGTTAAGAAAGGGGAAAACCTTTGGACTTTTCGTATGATATATGTTAGCATGGCATTGTTATCTAATGATTTAATAAAGGGTCAATCGCACCTAAAAATGTTTTCACTTCAGTAATAATGCGATCAAAAGCAAACTAAAACTAGCTATGCTCGCGGTGTTACTCGCGATAAACGGATTAAAAAGTAGCCTTTGTCATTTTCTGACGCCTTAACCACCACTACCTATGCAGAAAATCATGTCAATCACATATGCTCTTTGTTAAATTAAAACAAACGTTTTCTACGGGAACCATAGATATTTACTTTATATAAGTAACCTATGTGGTATTCTAGACTATAATCTGTCTGTGTGCTAAATTTCATCCAAATCCGTTTAGTACTTCTGGAGTTATTGAGCAACAAACATCACATTTGCTCCCTGCCATTTTCCTGCAAATTCAGCAACAGAATAAAAACAAATGCCGACTTGACCGCAATATGACAGTCGTTATACTTTTATGAACACAAGTGTTGCCATGCTCATGCAGAACTAATGCTGTTTGTTTACATTTACGAACACAATTTTGGCAGTACTGCGGAAGTTTTACGTTTACGAACTCAGCCTATGTCTCATAAAAAAAAAAAAAAAAAAATTAAATAAATGAAGTAAAAGAAACGAAATAAGACTTATTATGGAATAAACTATAATATTGAAAATATGTAGTTGATTTATTCCCAAAAAAAAAAAGAATGTAAAATGCAAAAAAAAAAAAAAAATGAATTAAATAAACTATTAATATTGAAAATATGTATGTTAGTACATACTTTGTATGTGTTTAAAAAAAAAAGAAATCAAATTTAAGCCAAGTTTTATAATTTAAGATTTCTTAAAACAAGAAAAATTATTAGCAATTTAAATTAAAACTATTCATTCAATTTAATTTACTGATTTTTTTCAATTTCATTTAATTACCAACAGCGCTGTTTGTAAAAAATAATAATATGGTAATAAGTTTTATGTATAAGTATTTTATTAAGTAATACGTATAAGTAAGCATTCACTACAAATTAAGTTTAGTTTTCCAAAAGGGGAAGGTGTACAGTATAATATACGATCAGCTAAGCGGGATTCTAACACAAGTTAAATCTCTCTTACTCAACTCCTATGTACATGATGCTTTAGGTATTTTGTAAAGTATGTAATAAAATACAGTCAGTCTGCAGCTGACCTGCTAACATCAACGTCGTTTTAATTACTTGTGCAAAAGTTCGATTCGTTAGTGTAGGGACACTGTTTTCCCAATCTTTTCTATTAGGGAAGCTGGTAGTAAAATTTTTATTGAAGTCTAGATAAGGGGTCATTAGGGCGGAGCGATTTTTTTTTTTTAGAAATTCGAAAACATACTGCCCGCAAAAGTTGCATATGGTTCAGAAATGCATTTTGAAATTTTTTGTAAATTTTTATTTTCACCGCTAGGGGTCGCGCAATGCGTTTAAAAAAAAAATTTTGATTTTTTTTTTTTTCCGTGTAAGACACATACTTAAATCTTAGATATTAATTATGAAGATTAACAAATTTAACAAGGCTCTATTTATAAAGTAGTAAGCTTCCCTTGGTTTTCCTAGCAGCCGGTGTTTTGAAACGTTTGGGTCCTATCATTATCTTAGTTCTTATACAAACAATTTTAAAGCGAATATCGCTTGCAGCTACAAAGGTAATGAAAATATACGTTCTTTTTCAATTCCAACTGTTGGTAAGTTCAGTGTTGAAAAATTAATTTCCAAATTCAACGAGAAAAAAGTGCTCTCCTAGAAACCCCAAAAAACAGAAGCACATCCAGTGTATTTGAGGCACAATTGCATGAACTCAAAAACGATTCTCAAAGGCTCTTTGACAATAGTGCTTGTAAGTGTAATGATTTAAGATGTTGCTCCTGTCCAAAAGATAAAAAATTTCCAACTAAACAACGCTCTTTTTTTGAGGATCAAAGGTTTGAGTCGGACAGAAAAATGGCCATAGGGGCACTTTATGTCCCTGAAACCATTAGACTGCAGAAATGCCTATCAAGAAAGCTAGCAACTTCTTCACCTTCAGGTGCTTCTAGTAATCAGATCCATTTTATCACAGACGAAACCCAAACAAACTCTTCAGACACCAAATCTGTCATCTCAATGTCACCAGAAAAAAAAAAACCGCCGTCAGAGAACGTAATTTTTTGTGACGTTAACAGAAAATATCTCCCGAGCGTCGCGAAAGTAGCAGACAGGTTCAAGATATCTGATAGTGCAACAGGAACTATAGTTGCAGCAGTATTAATAGATGATGGGGTTATAAATGATATGGATCAGTCGCATATAGCTGATAGAAGCAAAAAAGGAGGGAGAGATCCAAATCAATGATGCAAGCAGTCGGAAAGGCGTAACAAAAACTTCCAAAGGTAATGTAGTTGAAGAACACATTGTATTAATTGGAGAACCCTAATGGAAAAGCAGAAACAATCACAAAGTCCATAGTAAGCTTCCTCGAAAAATCTAGTATCTCAGTGAATAACCTAAATGTTATTGGTTGTGACGGTACAAATATTAATACCGGGCTCAGGGGTAGAATTTTTCGGCAATTAAAAACGCCGTCCTTTGCAATAGTCTATTTGCTTGCTACATGCCAATGAGTTGCTTCTAAGACACTTGTTTGAGAAACTTTACGGCAAAACATCAGGGCTGAACGCCTACGCCGGAGATATTGGAAAAGATCTCAAGAACTGTCAAGATTTATGCGTCGTTCCATACCAGGCAGTTTGTATAAATTTACCTGATATACCATTCTCTAGTCTAAGCTCGGACCGAAAGTATTTTTATGAAATATGCACAGCAGTAAGGAAAGGTGTCCGAGAAGGACCAATTTTCGAAAAGAATCCTATAACAATGGTGTACTCGAGATGGCTTGCTACAGCTTACCTCATCGTTCGGGTTTATGTGTCAAAAGAATCCCCAGATGAGCCATTGAAGCAAATCGTTGAGTACATTGCCAAAGTGTGTGCTGTTATGTGGTTTGAAATTATTAAATAGAGCAGCAATCAACAGCAACACCAGTGGAGAAGTTGTCCAAAATTAAATTTCGAAGCTGGTGAATACTACGAATTGATAGATTGGTGGCAAATCGAAAATAACCATTTGACTGAGCCACCAATTCTTAAAGATTTTACCGAGGCGTACCTTTTGGAAATAGTACAACAAAAGCAATCAATTAGGTCAAACTTCTTTAAACAGCTTCCATCTCACAGCCAAGCAGTAGAAAGAGCTGTTTAGTTGGTGACAGAAGCCTCCCAGAGTGTTTGTGGTTTTAAAAACAGAGATAGAATTATAAAAAATACTTTGATTTCTCGAAGAGAATTACAAAATGTGCAAACTAAAAAAGTTACTTGAAAAAAAATATATATTGCCTTTCCTTTGGTATATATTATTTTTTATAACGCAACCTATCAGTACCTATCAGTTATCGAGCCCAAACCCTCCGAACACAACCCCTTCCCACGATGCAGTGGCAAAAGCTCGAGCCGCCAAAGTCTCTAAAATTCTTTTAGTATTAAGTAGCACTCATTAAAATGTATCTGACTGAAACTTTTTA
>CAKKXW010000004.1:58816565-58860676 GCA_920937365.1 Sphaerophoria rueppellii | reverse complement strand
CCTCTTTCCTTTTTTTAGCGTATTCATTCAGCTGACTGTGTGTCCAAGAATTTTGTTTGTGTACAATCTACTTATTTGCGTTAACGTGGGACGATAGAATTGTTAAAGTTAATAACACAAAAAAATAGCTTATATTCTTCTTTTGTGGGTATAATTGAGAGGCCTATGAATGAGTGTAATGCGAAGTTAATGTTTTTCAGAGGTAATAAAGTGTTGGTACAAAACTGTTTCTTGAAAATAATTTCTCTTTCTCGTGACTAAAATCAAGGTGTGAATTTAATTTCATAATGGTTTTTTTCGTTGAAATTTGATAATGGTTGCAAAAACATTTGCCAGCCCAGCCCAAAAATATTCATTGTTCCCAAAAGAGAAAAAACACTCTGAAAAAAATACACTAAAAATGTCCAGTTGTATCAAATTGGCACCTAAATAGGTGTCAGCTGAAAAAGTCAAAAAAAGATAACTGTCAAGTTTGACTATCAGCTTACACAGAATTTTCTTTAATTTGACTGTCAACTATCAAAAACAGCTTACACGATTCCGCCCAGTTGCCCAAGCAACTGTTTTACAACTAGTTTGCGATCGATTTTTGACTGAATTGTGACCAATTGAAATTGTTTAAGTTGGACGTGTGTTTTAATTTTGTTTTTTTTTTTTCACAAATTTTTATGAGTATTCAACATGTCAAACAGTGGTACTGATGAAGAGGATTTAATCGACTAATATCAGTACTGTAGACAAAGAAAATTTGACCCATCCATATATACAGAGAAATTTGAAATGCAGACTTTTTATGGCAGCAAAAAAAATTTAAATGCGACGGATGCCAAATTCACTTGCATTTTACCGATGTCAAAGGAGACTTACTTTGAATTGGTAAAGTTGGTTGCTCCTAACATTCAAAAGATGGACACAAATATGTATATCTGCGAACCTCGTCTCGCGTTGAATCGCTTAAAAGTATCTATACTAGACATACAAAACAAACCAATCCCTTTTCATACCAATTAAGCTTCTTGAATAATTAAAAACCACAATATCTTTCCAATATCCTTTACCTCTCAAAATAAAAATCCTAAATGTTACCAACCATCAAATGATTCACTCTTTTATTTTATTTCCCGAGTTTTCCACCACCAATTTGCTATTTAAAAACAGTGCACCTAAAATTCGCGGTCTTATATCAACAATATTTCATTTGAAAACCAAAGCACCTTACAACTCTAATGAGTTTTGCGGGTTTTCCATCAAAAACTTTCTATTTTTTCTATTCGATAAGCGATTCTGGAACAAAAAGAACATAACGAGAAACCAAATTCACGTCTATGTGTCATATCTTACTTACTTACTTAAGGTGGCGCTACAGTCCGTTGTGGACTTGGGCCTCAATCAACAGGCTCCGCCAGCTAGCTCGATCCTTAGCTAGTCGTCTCCAGTTTTGCACTCCAAGTTGATTGAGGTCCTCTTCCACTTGAGTGCGCCACCTGAGTCGCGGTCTTCCTCTCCTCCTACGTCCCTCGGGAATAGTGTCGAAGGCTTTCCGGGCCGGAGCATTGGTGTCCATTCGCTCTAAATGACCGAGCCATCTGAGTCTCTGGACCTTGACCCTTCTGGCTAGGTCCATGTCGTTGTACAACCCGTAAAGTTCGCTGTTGTATCTTCTTCGCCATTCCCCTTCAATGCACACGGGCCAAAGATGACCCGAAGAACTTTCCTCTCGAAACAGCCTAAGGCACTTTCATCCGATTTTGTCAGGTCCATGCTTCTGCACCATACAGCAGGACTGGGATGATGAGTGTGTTGTACAGTTTTACCTTAGTTGCTCGAGAGAGGGCTTTTCCACTCAATTGCTTTCTAAGCCCAAAGAAACAGCGATTAGCAAGAGTTATTCTTCGTCTGATCTCGGCGCTGGTGTTATTGCCCGTGTTTATAGCGGAGCCTAGGTAGACAAACTCCTCTACTACCTCGAAGTTATACGCGTCTATTGTGACGTTCTGCCCGAGCCGTCGGTGTTGGGTGTCCTTCCTCGAAGACAGCATATACTTCGTTTTTCCCTCATTTACCGCTAAACCCATTTTTGCCGCTTCTGTCTCAATTCTCACAAAGGCGCCATTGACATCACGCTGTGTTCTTCCCATTATATCAATATCATCGGCGTACGCGAGAAGTTGAACAGATTTTTGGAAGATAGTGCCTCTGGTGTTGACGTTGGAGTTCTGCACTATCTTCTCAAGAACGATGGAGCACGAACGACGACCAACGAATGAACGAAAATTCGTTGATTTTGACATTTCTTTCACATGAGAGTTTTTAGTTCGTCGCGAATGAACAACCTAAACACAAAGCAAAAATGATTTTTGAGGTTATACGCGCGCGAATATTTTGTTCGTTGGGAGTGCGGATGATGTGGAACGCGAATACAGTTTGGCAGTTCGTATCAACTTAAAGAAATCGCATGACAGTGCATCGCCTTGTCTGAATCCTTTTTTGACGTCGAAAGATTCCGTGAGCTCGTTGCCAACCTTGATGGAGCAGCGTGAGTTCTCCATCGTCATTTTGCACAAGCGAACGAGCTTGGCAGGGACGCCAAAACTAGACATAGCTTTGTACAGTTCGTCTCTGTAGATGCTGTCATACGCGGCCTTAAAATCGATGAAAAGGTGGTGGGTATCGATTTGGAGTTCATAGGTCTTTTCCAGGATCTGCCGCAACGTGAAAATTTGGTCGATGGTTGACTTTCCTGGCCTGAAGCCACATTGATAAGGACCAATCAGATTGTTGACGAAAGGCTTCAGACGTTCACATATTACGGCAGAGAGGATCTTGTAGGCGATGTTTAGTAGACTTATTCCTCTATAGTTGGCGCAGTTTAGAGGATCTCCCTTTTTCAGGATCGGGCAAACAATGCTGAGGTTCCATTCATCGGGCATGCATTCCTCTGACCATATCTTACAGATGATTTGGTGCATGCTCCTATCTAGCTCGTCGCCTGCTGCTTTGAACAACTCAGCAGCTAGTCCATCTGCTCCAGCGGCTTTGTTGGATTTCAGCCGTGATATTGCGGTTTTCACTTCTTCTAGGTCGGGTTCACGGAATTGTTGGCTATCATCGTGTCCGATGAAAGGCTCCTGTCTGACGGCGGTATTTTGTTCGTCGTCGCCGTTATACAATCTACAGAAGTGGTCTTTCCAAATCCCCAGCATTGACTGCGATTCTACTATGATGTTCCCTTGTTTATCTCTGCAGGCATCAGTTCTTGCTCGATGACCTTGAGCCAGCTGTTTAACCTTTCGGTAAAACCTCCGAACTTCATTCCTGCTGTTGGCTCTCTCAACATCCTCGATCTGACGCTTCTCATGCTCTCTCTTTTTCCTCCTGAGAAGCCGGCGTTCCTCTCTCCTCTTTTGCTCGTAGAGCTCACGAGCAGCTCTTGTCCTTCTATGCAGCGCCGCTTTGTATGCCTCCTGCTTGGCTGCATGGGCCTGTCTGCATTCTTCATCAAACCAGGGGTTTCGTTTTGGTGTCTGTGTGAAACCCAGCACATTAGGGGCGGCATCTCTAACTGCCCTCTGGCAATGTTGCCACTGGTCTTCGATACTTGATGTTGGCGGCATAGGACTCCTTAAGAGGTTACTTGACACTCGACCAGAGAATGATCTGGCGATCTCTTGCGATTGTAGCCGTCCGACGTCGAATTTTCTTGCAGCATTCCCTTGTTTTGGCCGTTGTCGGGATATTCGTAGCCACGAGGTAGTGGTCCGAGTCGATGTTAGCTCCTCGGAAAGTTCGAACATCTAAAATGCTGGACAAGTGCCTTCCGTCGATCGCAATGTGATCAATCTGGTTGACGGTTGATTGATCAGGAGATCTCCATGTACCTTTATGGATGTTGAAATGAGGGAACCAGGTGCTTGCTACCACAACATTTCGCCCCGCAGCAAAATCGATCAGCCTGAATCCGTTATGGGATGTGGTGTCGTGCAGGCTGTGCTTTCCGACCGTTCCACCAAAGATGTCCTCTTTTCCCAGCTTTGCGTTAAAATCGCCGAGGACAATTTTAATGTCATAACTAGGACATTGCTCGTATGTTTTGTCGAGGAGCTCGTAGAACTCGTCTTTGGTGTCGTCCTTTCTCTTTTCTGTGGGGGCATGCGCACATATTAAGCAATTCACTCGCTGCCGTCCCTCGGTGGGAGTGCCTTGGTGGGAACACTCCTTCGTTGTGGGGTAATTGGTAGTAACAGCCTACTCCGCTTCGACCTGTCGACCATGGGAGGCCCTTCTGCGAAATCAAGTTTCGCGATCGCATAGCTCTAAGCTTCATAGTAGTAGTTACTGTAAGCCGCTCCGCCACGTCAAGGCTTACCCCGTGTCATATCATACTTCATATTTCCAGTTTTCCGACTTTTCCGTATGGTTTTTCCAATGCCAAAAAATTTTATAAATACAACATGCAAAATTCATAAATTTCTGTTGGGCCGTTTAGAAGTTCATACCACATGCAAACAAACAAACACATTTATTTTTATATATTACTAGCTGTACCCTGCCACGCTTTGCAGTGGCACATGTGATTGGATGGTTGAGAAATGGAAACAAAACAAAGATTACATTTCATATAAAATTTAATTTTGCATTATGTTTTGTTTTTCTGTCGTCGTAGATATAAAGACTATCCGTCGCTTCTAAATCTAAGCCACACAATTCTAAAGATTGATCTTGAGCTTTATTGATTGTGATTGCAAATGCTAAAATTTAAAGACCTAAACTGCTATCCGTTTCCCGCTACCACGGTGCCCGTTACTCGCTATCCTACCCTACACGCTAACTGCTACCCCTATGCCGTCTACATACTCCTGTTTCCTGTCACTCCGCTACCCCGCTACTCCACTACCCTCCTCATATGTCATTAATGACTTGGTCCATTTTCCACAAAATACTTAAAAACCCATTCACGCCACTACCCAAACATTCTGTCGAAATTCGGTGCAGAACACTCCACTGGTACAAAATAAGTGAGTAGAACCACAGATAATATAGTTACATAGATATCGCAGCCAGTGCAAATAAAAATGACCACTTTCTGTATCCTTTATTTTCAAGAGATTTGCTATAATCAAACCTTGCAACCAAAATCAACAGAACAAAATCAAACAACAAGAACAAAATCCAACCATAAAGGCTAGCTTGCGACTTGCAAGTTGCATTCGAAAGATACAAACATTTTCCTTTTGCCATTCCTTTTCGAGCCAACACAACTTTTAACTGAGCACGTGCAGGTAGTTTTTTTTCTATATAATTTTGGTACGGACAGCCAAAAACCAACCCCTTTAAATTTTTTTCTTTTCTCTCTTTTAAAGCGGTTGAGCGAACGACTCATTTCATTGATGGGATGAGGATGGCTGGTGTGCGTACAATAATAACATAGGTAATGTATGTTTTTTTTTTTTATGTGATTGAGCTATTTTCTTTCTAAATTTTATTGTCAGCGGTAATTTTTTCCAGCGATTTATTTTTCAGTGCTTTTTTTTGTATGCAATGGGTGATAAGATATTATCTGGAGTTTCTTGTTCCATTTGTAAGAAAACAAAAAGAGAATATCCTAATTTTAAAATTTTTCAATGCCCTTCCAAAGAAAAAAAATGTGCACGACTGGGTCGTACGAACTTGCTCCTGCATGCTAAAACTAAATATTTATGGTTACTTAAATTGCAAAAAGTAGTGTTAAAATAAGAGATATACTATAAGCAATTCTGATTACACTCTTACTTACAGCTTACACGTAACTCACAAAAAAAACTCAATATACAGGGTGATTCACGAGCGTTGTGCCAAAAAGTTAGAGCGTGTAGGTTGAGTTGAGACAAGAAAAAAATCGTAATGGAGGGGGGGGGGGTCTATTCCCCCCCGTTTAGCCGGGAGGGAAAAATTGCAGTTTAATCATCTTAGGCTCCTAAGAGGTAGAACCCTTCACCGACAGGTGCCCACGGCCCCCAGGCATAATAAGAAAAATTTCAGGTCAGTTTTCAGTGGTTATCAATGAACAAAATGATTAATGCAGGGAAAATCCACTAATTTTTTACTTTATTGAGGCCTCATAAAATTCCAATTACAGAACAAATATTAAAAGAAAGGTTAATGCGTCATAATAAATTAATAAAACTAAAAGTCGAGATAGGTAATAATAAAAACAAAGATTTTCTTAGTGGTCCTGGTCTTTTTTTTATTTCTCAAAAACAAAAAGACATTTTTGCATCCGGTTTTCTGTTTTCGACTAAAAATTAACAATGGCATTGAATTTTGAAAACAAAATTAGTACTTAATTACATAAAATTTTGAAAAAACTTGGTTCAAAAATGATTTTTTGTTTTTTTTTTTTTGAAAATTTTGAGTTTGAAAATTAATATTTTTTAAACTATTCGTTAAAACAATTTAATTTAAGAACCAAATGAAAGAAGATATTTCTGGCTTTTCAAAAAGGTATAACACGGTGTTGTAACTGAAGCCCTTGATTTTTAATATTTTTTTTTATAAAATAAGTCAATTTTTCAGAAAATTGCCCCTCTCGGCTAAACGGGGGGGGGAATAGACCCCCCCCTCCCATACGATTTTTTTCTTGTCTCAACTCTACCTTCACGCTCTAGCTTTTTGGCACAACGCTCGTGAATCACCCTGTATAAAAATAATTAGAATTCATTAAGAAAATTAAAATTTGAAAATGAACCTCGTAAAACATTTCATTCCAAAAATTTAAATTCCAAACAAATTCAAACCTTATTCTTGATTTATTGAATTTTTTTTTTTGAAAATCGTCGGAGCCGTTTTTTTTTTTAATTAATTTTTTATATATAAAATTTTTCAAAAACGTTTTAAAATTAATTTGAGTATGCAGTTTTTAAGACCATGTAAATATACATATTAAACTCCAACTTGGATTCTTAAAATTGATCCGTTTTTGAGATACAGAATTTTGAAAAAAAAAGTTAAAAATATTTTTTAAAAATCCAAAAAAATATTTTAAATTTTTTTGAAAACACAATATTATTTGAACAATATATACGTACTTTCAAAAAAAAACTTACGCTGATCGGACTTTCAGTTTTCGAGAAAATCTAATAACAAAAAAACGGTTCTATGGGAGGTACCGTTTTGGAGCAATACAAAAAATTTTTTTTTACATAAAATACATGAATGTTTAAAAAAATTAAACTCAAGAAAGTTTAAAAAAAATCTATCGGGCCGTTTTGGAGAAAAAAAAATGTTTTGGTTTTTGGCCAAAAAAATCGTATGGTGGCTACCCTAAATTTTGATCTTAAAACAAAAATAAAAAAATTGGAATATGACTTTTTGCTCAAACCTCTAATTTTCAAATTTGAAGTCAATCGGACCAGTAGTTAAGGCTGTAGATGCCTGTAAACTTTCCGACAGACAGACAGACGGAATCGCCGGACCCACTTTTTTCGACTTCTCTATCATCGATAATGTCATATCCCATCCTCATCTCAAATTTTTTTTTGTACGAATTCAATACTTGCCATATATTCTATATGTCGCAAGTAAAAAAGGCAGGCAGGAGTAATTTTTGCCCGGAGTTTTTGGGAAGAAAATACCTTAAGAAGGATTTTGTTCCTTCTTTGAATTTAACTTCTGATTAGGATTCAGATTTACATTTAGAAGATCATAAAGCTCCTCCAACTAAACGAAGAAAAACTTCGAGCAGTTGTAGCATTTCGTGTGTAAGGTGCGATTAATTTTTATAGAGATGCGTCAAAGCGGAGAAAAAAATTTGATTAAGAAAAAACTTTATTAAGTTACAAGATTAAAATAAAATATCTAAAATCAAAACATTCCAAAAAAAAACTGGGGCCCATACTGCTTTAAAACTTAAAAAAAAAACCAGAATTATCTTTACCGTCTCAAATACAAAGGCTTAATATTTCCGACCATTCAAAACATTTTGCGATATGTTGATGGGTTTGTCGAAATCTACACAATACAACAACAACGAAAAAGGAACTTTTCCAAAATATTTTTTATAGGTCGCAAAGTGCCTATAAATTTCTTAGAAATGGGCTGGGCTTCAGGCTTCCTCATGCAATGCAATGCTATATTTCTTGCATTTTAAATGCTTTTGAGGTGTAAATGCTCAAACTGTTCTGAACTTTTCCTAAAAACTGATGAAAAAATAACGTGTCCTTCGGACACAAAAAAACTTTTCCCAGAACAGTGACTTTGGAAGCCTGAAGGCACCGAGTGATGAATTGTTCGATACGTTCAAGCTACATTTTAAGGTCTTTAATCGGGTTTTCCGAGATCCCCCACAAGAAAGAAACATAAGGGAGAAAATGGCTTTGGAATGCATGAGGAAAACAAACGTCAGGAACCCAGGCCGGTTTGATGCAAAAAATTGTTGTTTTCAGAAAGCACTTTCCTTTCATAGTGTGACTGCTCTCTGAAAACAATTTTAAAAAAATAACAAACTCTAAAGTTTGGAAACACCACACCAAATTTTACTGAAATCCTGTAACGTGTTGAATTTAAAATTTTAAATTATATCTATGTAAACAAATATTCATCTCCGTCCTAAGTGTGAAACAGTTCATTGCGAACCAAGAAGTTAGAAACAAAAAAGAAAACACAACAAGCAACTTGACAATACAATACAAATTAGAAACAAGATAAGGTCTGAGTATGACTCAAGCTAGTTTGATGGAACTGGGACGTAGTGGTACGTCCCATGGAATTGAAAAATGGTAATTTTTTTTTCCTCTGCGTGCGATATCTATGTAACTATATTATCTGTGGTAGAACTCAATACCACAGAAACAATCAAAAATACATGTGCAACACATAATCCGGTAAGAATTTCAAATAAACTCTACAGTACGAACAATTGAAATTTTCATGACACACTATATGAAATGATCTAAATATTCAGTATTATTATATATTATTATAATGACATGAGTCAAACCACATAAACGTTGTACAATGAAATTTAACTTTTTCAGTCATTTTCCAAACGGGGTCAAGCCACTTCATCACAAAACAGTTCATCACCGTACACTTCATCTCACGACATTTCATCACCCGACATCTCATCACAACATACAGCTCATCACACGACATCTCATCACAAAGGTTCATTATCAAAACAGAGCGAGTTCATTTTCATAATAAGGTTCATTTGCAACGCCAAAAAGTATGCATTACTTAAATATGTATAGTTTCAGGCGACGTGTCATTATTTCTTCTTGCTGTCAGTATTGCCGCAAGTCAGTTTGTCTGCATTCGTCCTATAAGCAAACATTTTTATTTTGATATTATATTGCTTAGGTATTTTCTTCTCTTTGAATATTTGAACTATTTTAAAGCACTGTTGTACACATACATTGCAATCAGTTTAATATTTTAAAAACACGCTATGTATTTGGTGTTCTCCATCCGGTATAAAAATCTTGTTTTATTATAAATTTTCTGGTGAATGCAGATTTCTTCAAATAATTTAATGGCAACACTGTTGACATATTTTTGCTTTGTATGTTGTTTCAAACACTTTTTGATTGGATTAAAAAAGAGAGTAATTTTAAGAAGAAAAAACCTATTAATGGCTTTTGAGGCAGGGCGAGAGAATGAAATTGCAAAGTAAAGATAAAGTAAGTATGTGGATTTGTCTGGCGTTTGTTTTTGTTTTTTTTTTTTTTTTTAAAGTAATGAAGGAATATAAATTTTATTTTTTTTCTTATATTTTACAAAAGAGTCACTAGGATATATGAATGTATTTGCTATATGCTGCTGAAAGTTTTTATTGTTATTATTGTTGTTCTTCATTAACTAGACAGAGTATTTAAATGGTGGTGATAGCCTGGTGGGAAGCTACATGTTAGTTAGAGACCAATATTTAATTTTTGGATTGGAAAGAAATATGATTGAAAGTTGTTTGTTTGTAGTTACGTGTTAAACTTACTACTGAGTAAATATGTAGGTATCGTTTATTATAGTTAAAACGATTTTATTAGGGTAGATATAATAAAAGTCAATGGATTCTGTTGCACATGTATTGACGTTTATGGATTCCAAACATAAAACAAATAGGTACCTACTTAGTTTGCTTGCTGGACATGGTGAAATGCAATCATTTTACAGACGTATAAGATAAAATTTTGTAAAATTATGAATTGTTCCTAATTTTTGTTGGTGGTTAATTTTAACTATATTCTCTATTGTCTATTCTCTATTGCAAAAAAAGTTCATGTTGCATTTTGAATTTTACTTTGCTATTTGTTCTGGTTTATAAGTTTTGGTTTTTAGGTACTTTATATACACACAACACATGTACCTACATAGGACATACATACATGTTTCTTAACCAGGAAAAAAACTTCTTAAGCTCTCATTTGCTCATTAGCTACTTTATTTTTCAGTTTCAATTTCAGTTAAACGAGCATTTGAACAGTTTGACTGAAAGCTTAACTGATTTCTCAACTGAAATTGAAACACAAGTGATCGTCTAAATGAGGCTTTGAAACCGGAAGGAAATGAAGATTTCATATTTTTATTCAGAACCTGTCATCTGTCAATAAAGGAAAATCTGTAAACGAATTTTATTTAGACTATTGCTGCTTTTCCTGCCTCAAGAACTCCCTCTTTGAAGCTGATGATATGAAAGTTTGAAATCATTTAGCTTTGTTATCAACTGAAAACAATAAAAACAAAAATGCTAAATACTTAACAAGTTAACATACCTACAAAATCATCAAATAAATAAATTTCAATGTCTCATCCAGCCAACCAACCAGGAACAAGAAAATCTTCATCCTTGAGAAAATTCATTTGTATCCTCTCACCATTTGAGAAATTCATTTGTTTTTTGCTAAGAAATGTCAAAATTATTTCAATCCTCTCAGAGAATTTTTATTTTTCTGTGTCTCTCTTATTGAAAACGTTCTCCTACACTCTGATTCATAGTCACAGGCACATGCAAGTATATTATTGAGTGAATAAAATCAATACAGAATGAATCCGTCATATCTTTTTTTCTTGTGTATATGTTTTGATATGATAATCAATGCATAACGAGATAATAACAATTATAATAATAACTTTGTAAAATTTTAACCTATGTTATCATATGCACGCAAAATAAATCAAAATATATCCACAAGAAACAAAGATTTTTATGTATTGATTCAATAAAATACTTGCCTGTGCCTGTGACTATGAATCAGAGTGTAGGAGAACGTTTTCAATAAGAGAGACACAGAAAAATAAAAATTCTCTGAGAGGATTGAAATAATTTTGACATTTCTTAAGCAAAAAACAAATGAATTTCTCAAATGGTGAGAGGATAAAAATGAATTTTCTCAAGGATGAAGATTTTCTTGTTCCTGGTTGGTTGGCTGGATGAGACATTGGAATTTATTTATTTGATGATTTTGTAGGTATGTTAACTTGTTAAGTATTTAGCATTGTTGTTTTCATTGTTTTCAGTTGATAGGTAACAAAGCTGAATGATTTCAAATTTTCATATCATCAGCTTCAAAGCGGGAGTTCTTGTTCCTTTTGATTAATAATATTATTTTATTGACAGGTTCTGAAGAAAAATATTGAACCTTCTTTTCCTTTTGGTTACAAAGCCTCATTTAGACGACCACTTCTGTTTCAGTTTCAGTTGAGCAATCAGTTAAGCTTTCAGTCAAACTGTTAAAATTCTCGTTTAACTGAAATTGAAACTGAAACCAATGAAATTCCCATTAGTTTTCAGTTCATTTCTCAATTTTTCCAATAAATTCAGGTATCTCACAAGTAAAATGAAAGCTCAACTGATCCTCGACTGACGACTTAATACAATATATTTTTAACTGAAGTAAAAACTGAACTGATTACTGAAAACTGAACTGATAATAGATCGTTTAAAGGGGCTTTAAAATGATTTTATTGACAAGTTCTGAATATAAACGAAACATTCTTTTTGTACTCATTTTTGGGTAGGTATGCCTAAATGTTTCTATGTAAGTATAATATATTTATATGTATTACATATATTGTGCTTCACGCGTTAGGATCAGCGATACCACTTTACTGCAATTGCAGTAGATCTACTGCGATTTTTCCAAAAAACAAATCTACTGCCACTTAATCCAATCTACTGCACTTTTTCTCCTTTAGTTATTATAATTTCATTTGCTTCTGTGACAGAAATAACTTCAGCACAGCCATAATTTGTAAATGGCATTCGTGAAATTGCTTAAACGATTTCACTCACGTGAAAATCTGATCACAGAAATAACTTCAACCAGATCGTTCCCAAATATGGATAAAAGTATGTTCTTTTTAGGTTTGGTCCTCTCTGTACAAAACTACTTATAAAATGTGGGTACCAATTATGCTAACTCCCGCATAGTAGTGCTGTTCCGGTTACCAGGAGTTACCAGGAGGATCATTCCGTAACATTCAAAACGATATAATCATCTACAACGATCATCGTCAACGTTAAATTTGCTTCACGAAAATTGATCATCCTCGTCTCGTGTTAGGGTTTTTTTTTAATGTATTTGAGAGTTGCAGATACTTTCAAACTGTAACAATCGGCTCATGTTTTGTGTTTGTGTACTTCATCGGTATGATGCATTTGCAAGGAAGATATTTTGAGAGAACCTTATAATAGATGTCGCTTCAATTTCTTCATCCGATTGTACTACTCTTTAATAAAAATACCATTTATCATCATAGATGACAGTTGAAATTAGGCTTTTTCAACATTTACTTTTTGATTACCTCAGAGATTTTGTTTACATATATATATGATCTTATTGTAATTAACTTTCCAATGGTTGAAATGAATGATTCCTATTCTCCATTTTCCACTCAAAGAAAGATACCCCAGTTTTTGACAAAAATCCGAGAATATTTTTTTTTTATAAAATTAATGGTATACCATAAAATGTTTCATATCATAAGTTTCAACCATGTTTTGAATTAAAAAAAAATTGCTTTGAAATAGTTATTCTAGATGATACCTATTTAGCTATCGTTCAATTTCCATAGTTTTGACGATATCCTTTTGAGGCTAATCGAGTTACAGAAAGCAAATTTCGATCTGAAAAAAAAAACGACATCGTCAAGACGATAGTGATTTTCAGACTAACGTGAAGCGAGTCGATCTTCGAAACGATATCGTTTGACGACAATGGAGATCCGGAATGACCCTCCAAATAATAGCAAAAACAAGAAATAAATTGAATTTTACTCCACTTGTAAGCATAAACATTTTTTGTATGGAATAAATATTACAGACAAATGCTCGAAACTATCAGATTCTCCTGGGCAGGAATCATGTAACGCGATAGTTGATTATCAACTTCACTTTGATCTATGTAAGCTGATCAAAAAAATTTTTGATTTTTTGGCATCACTGTCTTTGACGAACAATATTTTGTTCTATATTGACATTTGAAATTTGTCTTAACCCCTATACAGACTGGGATTGAAACCTTTTCTGAGGTCTGGGTTACACTTTTAACTAGTAAAAGTACACAAAATCACCGGGCAAATTATTTTTCTTTTCATATTTTTGAATTCCGTATTCCTCTTGCACCAACGTAGTTCGAATAGAGTCTTACGAATTATGATTTGTCATGTAATAGGAGTTTAATAGGTCTGTTCTTTTACCTGACAGCGAAAATATCAAAAATGCACGAAATTATATCAAGCGTCAAAAAAATATCAATGTATTTATATGGTTTGACAGAATTTAGAAATTCTCCCGCAAGAAGAGATAGGGGAAATATTTTTCTCCTTCAAAAGTGACAGAACTAACAAAAATCTTGTGTAAAAGAACAGAAAGTGTGAGAATTTAAGACTTTTCGGAAGTTTTCGGGAGTTTTAAGCAGTTTTAGGAAGTAAAAGAACAGACTTAATATTAATTTTGTTTTTTTTTATTTGAATTTTATTTTGCTTCAAACTTGTCAGATAGTATTTAAATATATATTATAATATAAGCATACGCAATGTAAATATTCATTTGAATTTTTATTAAAACGGCATAAATATTTGAAAACGACACCTAAATAGGTATCGAATGATAATCAGCTTACATAGAGCAAAAATCCTGATTTTGACTATCAACTATCGCTTATTGTGTTATGTAATTCCAGCCTTGGATTAATCGAATGTTTCCAAATTTTACTTTTACAAATGGGGAATTTGTGAATAAAAATTTAATTCTATAAGGCCCACTTGCTGATTCGGAACATATATTTATGTTCAACTTAAAGTTTTCATTTTTATATGGGACGTTCCGGAATTCTTAAATTCGACATAAACCCCATACTACACTGAAAAATAAACGGTCATTAATATAAGAAACGGCGTTTATTGACTTGTTATTTATTGTCACAATAAAGTTTTTCTTGTCACAATAAACGGTTTGTTAAAAAAAATGTCAGCGTTTGATAATCGTTTGTTAATACTATTAATGACCGTTTATTAAATGAAAAATAAAGCCCTTAATCACCGTTTTTTAAAATAAGTAAGTTTATTAATTGCCACAAATATTTCAGTTATTAAAAATAATTAATCGTTTATTGCGATAATAAACAAGATTCTTAAAGATGGTTTCTCAAAGATTTTATCCCAACCTTCATCCAATACCACAACCAAATATAAAATGTACAAGTAGTTGATTATTTTGAATAACTTTATTCACTGAAACAATAAACGTTAGTAATTAAAAATAATAAAGCGTTTATTGTGTTAATGAACACAATTTTTAAGAAGGAGTTTCAAAGCATTATATCCCAACCTTCATATTATATAACAAAAACTTTATGCCGGATACGGACCAAGAAAAAAATTGTATCTTTGAATATATAAAAATAACAAAATAATAAAGGTATGACCGCACTTTGTATGAAATTGTATGAGCTATATTGCACGCTGTTCAATGATTAGTTCTTGTTTTAGTTATAATTTGATTTTAAGAACAAGGATCTTAGAGTTTATCATCAACACATTTTAATGGTTTAACGAAAATTATGCTGCACTAGTGAACATAACTTCTCTGAATATGAATTAAGTATGGATATTATCTCATAAAGAATCATAATAATTAAACACGACCACTGGGTTTTACATTTTTATATAATAACAATAGAGTTTTCTCCTTGCAATTAAGAAATTCAAATACTAAAGAAAAACACGGCTTTAATGAGTATTTGTCTTTCTGTTATTCGATCATTTGCACCTTTGGGCTTTCTTATTATTTTGTAAATAAAAGTAATATAAGCTGAGTGTAACCAGCATGCCTTTTATAGTTGGTTATGTTTTTAATTGCCCATTATTATAATATAATAAACATTTTATCAAAAACAATAAACCATTTGTTAAAATTTAACGAAGATTTGGATTCGTTGTTTTTTAGCTTGTTGAAAGCAGAATTCACACTCTTTTCTAAAAATCCTTACGCAATAGAAATATTTAAATGTATTTCCTGCATTTTGGACATGCCAAATTTTTTGAATTGAAGGTGTTATTTTATATTATTTCAAGAGTACTTTCTGAAGTTTCATACTTTCATACCCTTACTCAGACCATTTGCAAAATATTTATCCCAACTTGGATCATCGAATCGGAAGTTATAAACGCGATGATCACCATCGATCATTTCGGTAATAAATAAGTGTGTAGAAAGTTCTTATAAAAACTTGGAAATTTGAAAATGGTTTTATTTCCTAACATGTTTGTGAGAAGTTAACACTATTTTAGTATTTTAATTACTTCCATATATTCCATAGTCCAACTATCTATATTTAGAAATTCAATATTTTTTGTATACTTCTACGTTATCACTTTTTATTCACTCCTAAAAACACACGAAAAATTCCTGTTTTCTATTAAAGAAATTTTAATAAAATTAAAAGTATATTCCTTCTTTTTTGAAAAATAACAAGCAATTATACGCCCCAGTGAAAATATTGAAAAAAAACTTTCTAAGTCACAAGTCACAAAACAAGGTTTATAATCACTTTAAATATAAGTTTGTAATAAACCATGAGTTTTCGATTTAACAATTAAGAGCGTCATAAACGTTGATAAGTCTAAACTTTAAAAAAAAGTGTAGATCCGCCACTCCGTAGAAGCAAGAATACCTAATCCTTAAGAGTATTTTTGATATTCATACTGTGTTATTTGAAGTTTGAACACATACAAAACAAAGTGTAGAGAAACTCCCGAAAAAATCTACAAATATTTGTATTGTGCAATGTTTCCTATGTAGTTATTTTAAGACGATGTTGTTAAAAATAAGATAAGCCTAAACAAATGTCTTAAAAATCATTCCAAACAAATCTTAAATATTCTTGGAATAACTATTGGTTTTTTTTTATTAGCTTGACCAAGTTTTTAATTTTCCGTTGAAGTATATTCGTCTTCTATTTTAAGGTTTCACCCTACTGATGTGAAAACTTATTTGTTCAATGTAAAATTTTCTCCTAATTTTTTTCTTTACCTATAACAAGAGAAATAAATGACTTTTTTATTTATTTTAACAAACCCAGTTACTGCCACAATAATGCATTTCTTATGACAATAAACAGTTTATTAACCCTTTTAGCGGTTGTTAACAAATTCAACGAAGCGTCCAATAAATTACATGTTTAAGAAAAATCTTAATTGCGTTTATAAACCTGTTTATATCCATAAACATCTTGTTTATTAAATTCAATAAACCATTTATTAATTATCAAATTTTTAGCTTAAAATTTCTTGAAATTTGGCAGTGTAATCTGAGTTTAGCAGTAGTGAACGTTTTTTGCCGAACTTAACGAACAAATCAGGTGACGCCGACTACAACGAGCATCGAGTAAGAAATCAGTAGGTACCAGTTTGTGAAAGAAAGCCATCAATGGCAGATCTAAAAAATAATTCGTATATCAATATTAAAAAAACGGTAAGTTTTTTTTAAATAAAAAGGAGCAACTTCAAATTAAATGCATTCCAGACTATCCGTGGTTTCAAAGAATTGATTCAATAGTGAGTTCCACAATGAGATGAGTCATTGCCGCTTTAAACAGGTTTGTAACTAGAAGTTGAAACAATTTTTGTAACAATATTAATATCAATGTTTTCTACGTTTTAGGACAATCTAATGCTGATCTTGGACTCCTGAAGGCATGCCATCAATCTTTAACTTAAACACGCTGATGACAACAAGAAAAAAGCAAGACTGCAAACCGTTTATCCTGCTTAAAAGGGTATACATATTTTCATAATACTGTTTGTCATTATAATAAAAAATGTCTTTAATAAACGCAGAACAATAATTTATTAAAAAAAAAAATAAATTGTGTTTATTGTGGTTATAACCTCATTTATTAATATTATAAACAGGTTTAGTAAATAAATTGTTCAAATTAATGAACGGGTTTATTTAAGTCAAACAACTCTGTCCATAAAGGCAATAAACTGGTTTATTAATATTTATGAACGCATTTATTAAAATCAGTAAATTCTGTTTATTGGGGCTATAAACGGATTAATTACTATAATAAACGAAGATAATAAACTGTTGCTTATATTAAGAAACAAATTTATTAAAATCAATTAACTCTGTTTATTGTGGTTATTAACGAGAATTATTAACGGTTAGCAATGTTTCCAACCATGGTTTCTGCAGAAATGAAAAAAATATAAACGGCCATTCATTGTCACAATAATCCTGTTTATTGGACAAATTCCATCACTAAATTAATTGTCTCAATAAACTTTTTGTTTGTATTTACGTACCTTTTTGGTTCAGTGTAAAGGAGAACTTTAAGTAGAACATAAATTTATGTTCCGACTGAGCAAATGGCCCTAAATTTAGTATATTTTGTATGCATATTTATGTTTATGTTTTAATTTTCTTGTGAAATAAGAAATCTACTGCGAAAATGTTGGATTTACTGTTTTTTTTCAACTGTTTCACTGCGCAATCTTACTTTTGAAGTGGTAACGCTGGTTAGGATATAAAAATCATACAAAAACAAAATAGGTAATGAGCAAATGAGAGCTTTAAGAAGTTTTTTTTCCTGGTTAAGAAACATGTATGTATGTAGGTCATGTGTTATGTGTATATAAAGTACCTAAAAACCAAATCTTATAAACCAGAACAAATAGCAAAGTAGAAATCAAAATGCAACATGAACTTGAACTTTTTTGCAATAGAGAATAGACAATAGAGAATAAAGTTAAAACTAACCACTAACAAAAATTAGGAACAACTTTAAAAAATGAAAACAAGACAAGTAAATGTGAAATTTTTCATAATTTTATAAAATTCTATCCATTCATTTCACCATGTCGAACAAGGAGTGTATGTAGGTACTTAGTTTGTGTTTTGTGTTTGGAATCCATATACGTCAATACATGTGTTTCAGAGTCCGTTGACATTTTTAATACCTACAACCTACCCTAATGAAATCGTTTTAACTATAATTAAAGATACCTACATATTTGCTCAGCAATAAGTTAAACACATACAAACAAACAACTTTAAATCATATTTCCTTCGAATCCAAAAATTAAATAATAGCTAACATGTAGCTTCCCACCAGCCTATCAACAAACAGCATCCCGATAAATACACACTATTTAAATACTCTGTCTAATTAATGAAGAACAACAATAAAATAACAATAAAAACTATCAGCAGCACATAGCACGTACATTCATATATCCTAGTAAATCATTTTAAAATATAAAAAAATTTAGTTTATCTTCCGTCTACCTACCTTAATAATAAAAAAAAATTAACCGAACGCCACACACCGCCACATACTAACTGTGCAATTTCATCCCCTGCTTCAATTACTTTTTTACTTCCCATTCCCACACTCACCCACTCATACATATTTCCATTCAAAAATACGACAGCGATAAAAAAAAAACACAACCAATATCAACCCAAAAACTATAAATGAACAAATCTTTAACAATATAAACACATTTAATTTATCTTCCTTCTACTTTCCTTAACAAAAAAAAAAAAAAAAACAAACAAACGCCACACACAGCCACATACTAACTTTGCAATTTCATCCCCTGCTTCAATTAATTTTATACTTCCCATTCCCACACTCACTCACTCATACATATTTCCATTCACAAATGCGACAGCGACAAAAAAAAACAGAACCAATATCACCCAAGAACTATAAATGAACAAATCTTTAACAAAATAAACCTTTTTTTGATAATGAACTTTTGTGATGAGATGTCGTGTGATGAGCTGTATGTTGTGATGAGATGTCGTGTGATGAAATGTCGAGAGATGAAATGTAGTGTGATGAACTGTTTTGTGATGAACTGTAGCCGACCCTTCAATTGGGCAAAAGTGACAGTTCTGATTCTGAAAAGAAGAGATTTCCCTTCTGATTTCAAAAACAGAATGCTTCTTTTTCGATTCCAGATTGCCAATTAAAAACGCCATTATCCTCTTTAGTTTAAAACAAAAATTAAGAAAATCGATCAAACGGTTGTTGAGTTTTTCGAGCGTACACAAACCAATATAACATTTTTATATACATAATAAATATCATAATTTTAATTTCAAAAACAAAAAAAGTTGCTTAAGCAACTCAAATTCGACCTACAAAATCAGTTGCAAACTGGTTTCATTTCAGTCGACTGTGGGGGCTCTCCTACTCCTATAGATTCTAGTCGGAATTCGGAAAACAGTTGCTTCGTGTGCGGAGGGCCTTATTTGTACCTGGTGCTTTAGTTTATGAATGAATATAAGATTTTTTTACCTGCATTAATAACTTTTACCATTCATTAAAGGTACAAGTGGAAAACCCTCATATACTAATCCTTTTCTGTGAATTATAATGAATTTTGTGAAAAAAGGTAAAAAAAAACAATTTTGGTTTTTTTACTTCTGTTTGGATTTCCCGTAGTTTTTAATTTTTATGAATTTTTACATTCAATTTGGAATGATTTATGACTTGGGTAATGAATGTTAAAGGGTAACAAAATGTTAAATCTGAATACCTGCATATTCAGGATTGTGTATATAATGCAATTTAAATTTATTTGAGAACGTGTTCTTCTTCAGTAAACAAAGTGCGCATCATGGGGAAAGCAAAGGAAATTACTACTTAAGCTCAAAGAATGCTATTCACAAAGAAACATCTCCACAAAACTGAAAATGTCCAAAGGAGCAGTTCACAGGTTTTAAGGATAAACCGAGGTCACGACGACCTAGAGTTACGACGAAAACTGAAGATTTTCATATCATCGCCTTAAGCAAGTGTTCTAGAAAGAAATCAATGAAATGCGGGAAGAACCACTATCTGTATCAACGATACAACAAAGGTTAAGGCATGCTGGACTTTTTGGGCGCGTTGCAGTACGGAAACCCCTTCTATGACCCCAAAACAAGATCAAAAAATTGGAATGGGCCAAAACCCATCAGGATTGTGTGATGTGCTTTTTGTTTCTTAGCCGAGGTTTCGCTCGTCGGTGCCAAGGTATATTGATGAAAACACGAAACTTCAATGATTGGTCTTTCCAACCTAATGACAACTGGTCGATCAGCAGGTTTATTTACGGCCCCTGGTGGCACGCAGCCCGGCAGGCAATAGCTCTGGTCGATCAGCAGGTATATTTAAGGCCCCTGGTGGCACTCAGGACAAATATCCTTCGATTTTTAAAGCCCCTTACCACTGGTGGGGGGAAACTTTAATAACGAAATTGCGGTCGGCGGCCGCAAAGACCAAAAACACTCAAATCGAAACTCTAAAGTTGAAATGACAACTAATAGTAGTGACGAAAGGTAGTGGTAGTGGTGATTTTAGTACGAAAGTACTCATCATCATATGAACTTTATTACTAAAACCAAGTGCGAATTGTATGAACATGAATGTTAAACTTTCATGTGTTTCGGTTTAACTTGCTACCATGCAATAAGAATGTTATCTTATCGATGATGAATGCAAACACGCAATGAGTCATACGAGATGCCTTGTTTATGCATTTCTTGGTATAAATTCAAGGCCAAATGAAATGTATACAATATAAGCACCAATTAGTTTTGCCTGCATATGGGATATTTGAAGCGAGCGTGAATTGTATGCATTCGAAAATGCAAAACTGACCATGTACTTGGTATTTGTTGGGAAAAATCGATGTTGTTGTATGAGAGCATGTAACGCTTCGTTACAATTAGACAGATGAAGACTTCAACAGAGTCTTTTGGTGCGATGAGTCCAAGTTTGGCTCAAATCGCAGAGTGTACGTCAGGCGCAGCGCTGAACATAAGATGCTACCAGATTGTATGGTCCCAACTGTAAAACATGGAGGCGGTTCAGTACTGGTGTGGGGATGTTTCTCCTTCGATGGAGTGGGAGATCTGACATGAGTGATCGGAAGAATGGATAAAGAAGTCTATAAAACGATATTGGAAGACTACGTTTTGGTAGCTAACTCCGATTAATCGTCAAGGTTTTGTATCCAGCAAGACAATCACCCGAAACACACGTTCAAAACATTGCCGGAATATCTGAAACAAAAAAAGACAGGAAATTCTAAAAGTAATGGTATGACTACGTTTTGGTATCTAGACTCCGATTAATCGGTCAAGGTTTTGTATTCCAGCAAGACAATCACCCGAAACACACTTCAAAACATTGCCGGGAATATCTGAAACAAAAAGAAGACAAGGAAATTCTAAAAGTAATGGTATGGCCACCACAGTCTCCAGATATTAACCCCATTAAGCTCTTATGGGAAGAGCTTGACAGAAATGTCCGGAATCACCACATAACATCGGAATCTGCTCTTTGGGAAACTCTACAAAATTGCTGGAATAATATCCCACAAGAAAAATTACAAGAACTTGTAAGAAGATTGCCCAGAATTGTCAAGAAAAATTATTGAATTTAAAGGAGGCATTTTAATTGGTTTTTATTTTATATTTTTCTATCATTTAAAACAAGATATGCCCTTCACTTTTTTCCTAAAACTACAGTTTCGGGGTTAAAACTCGATATTTCTCAAATTTCAGAGGTGGTCTCAAACTTTTGACCGGTAGATTGTAGAAACCGTTGAACCGTCAATGAAAGCTTGACAAAGCAACTGGTCGAACAAGAAGGGTAATTGAATACGGTAACATGGCTGGCATCAAACCAAAAAGTATCACGCTCCATTATTATAGGGTGTTCCAATCTTGAAATAAGGACAACGTTATATAGACCCTGAGTTTTTGGCGATCTTCCCAAATAGTCATGATTTTACTACCCCAGAGTCCATTCCACGAAACACCTTCTTCGTTCGTATATTTTCAATTTTAAGAACTCCCATTTACTTGTAAATAATTTCCTCTAGCACCTAATTCTGGAACTTGTTCGTTATCCTCAGAGCTGCTGGCTGTACTTTAAACTGTATTGCTATCGGCTATATTATCGTCCCAGTTAGTCTCAGTTACTGTTTCTTTGGGCTAAGAAAGCAATTGAGTGGAAAAGCACTCTCTCGAACAACTAAGGTAAAATTGTACAACACCCTCATGATCCAAGTCCTGCTGTATGGTGCAGAAGCATGGACCTTGACAAAATCGGATGAAAGTGCCTTAGGCTGTTTCGAGAGGAAAGTTCTTCGGGTCATCTTTGGCCCCGTGTGCATTGAAGGGGAATGGCGAAGAAGATTTAATAGCGAACTTTACGGGTTGTACAACGACATGGACCTAGGCAGAAGGGTGAAGTTCCAGGGACTCAGATGGCTCGGTCATTTAGAGTGGATGGACACCAATACTCCCGCCCGGAAAGCCTTCGACATTATTCCCGAGGGACGTAGGAGAAGAGGAAGACCGCGACTCAGGTGGCGCACTCAAGTGGAATAGGACCTCAATCAACTTGGAGTGCGAAACTAGAGACGGCTAGCTAGGGACCGAGCTGGCTGGCGGAGACTGTTGATTGAGGCCCAAGTTCACAACGGAGCGCCACCTTAAGTTAGTTAATGGCTACGTTCAATCATGTAACCAAAAGGTATCGGATAGCTTTTTGTTTTTGTAAACCATAGTAAAAAATAGCAAATACATGAACCGTTTACTGTCAAAAAAGAATCCAGAGGTATCTGAAAATGTTTGGTATACCTCGGGTATCCGAGTGTTCAGCTGATCAACATATGATTTTTTGCCTTGATTTGTCTGGCGCGCAATTTCATCAGCTTCCAAATAAAAAGAAAATTGAAAGAAATATAAGCAGATGACTATCGATCTGATTTTAAACAATACTTGTTATAATTTAGATGACTCGGAAGAAGTTTGCCAACGGATTCACGGCCATAAACAATTTCTTGTTCTCAGCTTGAGATTTGTTGTTTTTTTTTCATAGACGTTTTGACAGCAATCTGGATACAGGTATCTGTCTCGTCCAAAAAGATATCCCAGATACGGGTATCCCAGATAGCCTATCCGATATATGATTGAACGTAGCCAATAATTCTCAGTTACTCGTTTTAAGAGAGATACGGAAGTAAGTGTCATTCCTCCTTTTTTTAAGTTCGCTTTGTGCCCAAGTTAGACATTTTTCAACTTATCAACAAGAAAAATTAAAAATTACGTATAGGTACAATACAAGGGGCTCTGTTTTTGGAGAACTTTTTTCAGAAGGTGAACAACTATCATAGTAGAGGATGTTAATTCAATATTTAGTCTTCCTTGGGTCAATAGCAGCGGCCATTAAAACCAGTCAAGGGCTTTTTCAACTTACAAATCTCAACATTATTTCGAAATTACTTTACAGATCTGAGACCTGGGCTTAAGTTAAAGGCAATCTTTTCAGCTTTCTTAAGAAAATTCTATAGATAATCAGTTAAACTCTTTTAAGGGAAAGTACGATCCCGGAGAATAATGTCTCAAGCTGTATCAAATTTAACGCTAAGCAGATATAACGACGAAAATTGTTGTTCGAATAGAAACAAATTAAAATCATTTAAATTGACTCAACACCCAACTCTAGTGGTTGGGTGTTGTAGGATTTGGGGGCATTATGCTGTATCTTTTTCTACACGTCAATTGCTTACTCTACCTCCAAGTGGTAGCCACCATGTACTGGTTATATCACTAGATATAACTTGCGAAACTTGTAAGAGCGAGTGCAAAACGGATGTTAGTTGTGGGGCTAACATGCCCTCAACATTAAAAAACTAAGAAGTAATGAGAGAGATGCTAGCCTCGGATAATGACCCCCTCTTATGGTTACCTAACCCGGAACGACAACGGACTATGCATTGAGAGTTTGTATCTGGAATGCAAGAATACTCTACACTCCAGGTGCAAATCAAAAACACAGTATAATGCAGACATTACTGCATTCCAGAATGTTTGTTCTAGACGATACCTTATTAGCTATCGTTCAAATTCAATCGCTTTGACGATATCATCTTTACGATAGTCGAGATACGAAAAGCAAATGTCGATCTGAAAAAACGATATCGTCTGGACGACGATTTTCAGAGTTACGTGAAGCGAGTCGGTCGTCGAAACGAAATCGTTTCGACGATATCGAGATACGGAATGACCCTCCAGGAAATACGATGGATAGGATCAGGGACAATGAAGAGAAAAAATTGCCACATTTATTACAGCTGCCATCAAAGAATGCACATATTTTGATGCGGACTCGTAGTGGCTTAGATCGAAAGCCATGGATTTCAAGCCAATAAGTGATCGACTAGATGTAATCCGCATCAAGGCCACACTACAAAACATCAGTATAATATGTGCACACGCCCCTACCGATGATGCTGAGGAGTCTAGCAAGGAGTATTTGTACGACCTCCTGGATAGAGCCTACGGAGCCTGTCCTGAGTACGACGTCAAAATCGTACTCGGAGATTTCAGTGCAAAAATCGGGAAGGAAGACATCTTTGGCGGATTAGTTGGAAAGCACAGCCTTCACGAAGTTGCAACAGATAACGGCTTCCGACTAATCGACTTTGCTGCTCCTCGTAATACGGTAATAAGTAGAACTGGGTTTCCAAGACGAAAGATCTACACAGCAACCTGGCGGTCTCCAGATGGTCGAACCAGCATCCAAATCGACCATATGCACTTTCCAAGGAGCAAATGTCGACTCTGACCACTTTCTGGTAGTGGCTAAGTTTAGAGCTCGACTATCAGATGACAAAAAAACACGTGCGGCCCCAAAGAAAGAATGTTCAACTTCGGTTGCCTTGGATAATGCCAGAGACTACAGTGAGCGACTCTCCGCCATAACAAAAAATGTAGCCGAGACCACCATAGGTTACCAGCCACCCCTGAAAAAGAACCCGTGGTATGATGATGAGTGCACGTTATTGAAAAGAGATACGGAAAATGCACGTTTGCAGATGCTGTAACGGAAACCAAGAGCAGCAAGAGAAGAGTACCGAACAAAAAGAAGAGATGAGAAAAAGACCCTGCGAAGGAAGAAAAGAGCATCCGCAGTTTCTCAGCTCAAGATCGAGAAGAGTTTCGGGCCATGAACAACACCCGGCGTTTCTTTTCTTTTGGTGAAAGAAACCTAGTCACCGAAGCACAGGGAATTGTAGATGTTTTCAAGCAGCACTTCCAACAGCTGCTGAATGCGCAAAATGTCGAGCGAGCTAATGAAAGAGAAGCAAGACCAGTCAATTAAGACCCAGTCCCTGCCCCCAGTGCAGAAGAGATAGAAAGTCCGCCGGTTCGGATGGCATACCTGCGGAACTCTTTAAATATGGAGAAGGTGTTTTGATGAACCGCATGCACCAGGTCATCAACAAAGTGTGAGGGGAAGAATGCATGCCCACTGACTGGTCGATAAGCTCCACATGCCCCATCTACAAAAAAGGCGATCCTATGTCATGCAAAAACTACCCCGGCATATCCCTGCTTAATGTTGCATACAAAATCCTAACGAACGTACTGTATGAGCGTCTTAAACCGTTCTGCAACACAATAATCGGCAGGTACCAGTGTGGCTTTAGGACAGGCAAAACAACAATAGACCAAATATTCACACTGAGGCAGATCCTGGAAAAGACCAACGAATTTCAAGTCGAATGCCACCATCTTTACCGCCAAGAGCTTATGATGGCGATGTCTGAATTCGGGATCCCAAAAAACTGATCCAGCTGTGACGCATGACGCTAAACAATACGCAGTGCAGTGTGCAAATCGGTAACAGCTCATCCGAGTTATTCCAAACATGCGCAAGGTTTAGACAAGGAGATGCACTGTCATGTGACTTCTTCAACATGGTCCTGGAGCAGACAGTGCGCAAGGAAAACAGTATCTTCAACAAGTCCACCCAGCTCCTAGGCTCTACGGACGACATTGACATCATCGATCGATCCAAGAGAGCTGTGTTTGAGGCCTTCACAGCGATTGCAGAACAGGCGAAACTCGTTGGTCTTGAAGTGAATGAGGACAAATCAAATTATACATGCTATCAACAAACAAAGCAATATCTGTCCACCGCCTAGGACAAAACGTCACTGTTGGTAGCAGCAATTTCGAGGTAGTTAAGGAGTTCACCTACCTTGGAATAAACATCAATCCCACAAATGACACCTTAGTGAAGATCCGAAGCAGAATTACCCTAGCGAACCGCTGCTGCTTGGGTTAGGCAAAATAACTGGGTTCAAAACTCCTCACTCGAAAGACAAAGTGTCTGCTATACAAAACTTTGATTTTACCAGTCCTACTCTACGGCGCAGTGCTGGACGATAAGAAAAAAAGGTGAATTGATACTGGGCACTTTCGAAAGAAAAATTCTTCGAAAGATTTACGACGATGGCGAATGGAGAAGAAGGATCAACCGAGAACTGTATGAGCTGTACCAAGATGTGGATGTCGTCCAGAAGGTCAAGAAAAGACGACTACATTGGCTCGGCCACATCGAGCGAATGGACGACAACGCTCCAGCCAAGAAAGTCTTCTCATCCCAGCCCCCAGATTCGAGACGACAAGGAAGACCGAACATACGGTACAAGGACCAAGTTACTGCTGATGCCAGAGCGCTTGGTTTTGGCGACTGGAGAGTGCCTACGAAGGACCGTTCACGACGGAAGGCTGCAGTATCTCAGGCTGAGATCCTTCATGGATTGTGAGCCGGATAATCGAATCGAAAGAAAATATAGTCATTATAAAACAAACCCCCATGACTGGATGAAATTCCGAGCATGGAGAATATTGCACCTCTTTCACTATTTCAGTTCTTTTGGACAGAAAATTTGCAAAATATTTAATGTTTCTAAACTAACCATTATGAACTCAATCTGGAAAGTCTTATATACACCCACCACTACAGAAGAACTTGACATTTCATTGAACGTGATGATGGGTATAAAAAAGGCTACAAGGATTACTGCTTTTTGGCACCTGATTTTTTATGACAGTCCTAGAAACAATTTGTATGGAATACATTCGCCATCAACCCTCAAAGAAGCTCTTCGAGAAGTATCTTTAGTTTGTGGAAACTTCCCCTCTGCATTCGCAAGGGAAAACTTTTTTTTCCGATGTTCACAAAATGTAATTTTTAAGTTCGTTTTGTAAGCCTAATTTAACATGAAATGTTAATACATTATTAAGTAGTTTTGTTTTATTATTATTTTTCAACAGTCATAGTTGTTTCGAAAACCAACGTAAATAATTTTAATGCTTAAACTAAACCAAATGACTAAAGTTAAGAACAAACTAAATATTCAGAAATACAAATTAAAACAGAACCAATTTCAAGAACCGCAGTGTGACGGAAGAAAAGCAAATTTCTATCATGACAATAGTATAAACCCAAACACCTGATCCCATGCAACAAATTCTACTCTACTTTACTTCTTTTAAATCTTATCAGTAAATCTGTTATTAACAGTGATATCTTTCATCTCGCATGACATTCATTTTGTCAACTCCACTGATTCAACTCCGTTCTCCGTTTGCTTTTCACTGACATTTGCCAATTACCGTATTAGCGTAAGAGCGATAGCTACATTGTTTATTTTGAAATTCTTTTATGCAAAAGAAGAGTAGGAAAAACCTTCTACGTTGACTTTCTCCAACACACAAACAATATATTAATATTCTTTTTCAATTCATTCGCTTGCTGTTACCGAGTCGGTTCGTTTGTGGTACTTGTCCCGCGACAAAACTCAACAAATAAATTTGGTTTGATTGAGTTTTTTATTTTATATTGAAAGTGAAAAACTTGGAAAATTTTGCTTCGAATTCGAATAAATAAAAGTTTTGTTTAAATTTATTGATCGACCATTAAACACTTATTGCGCGCAGCGACTCGTATACATAGTTCGACAGCGACGGCACCGCGACAGTGTTCGACAGAAAAAAAAAAAAACGGGGCAATACTTTTAAATTGAAAATAACCTCAGAAATTGATGAAATCGTTTCAAACATTTTACGCCAAATTAATTAAAGTTAGTTATGCTCACTTTTAGGTAAAAGATTTTTCGAATTAAAAAAAATTAATAAAACGGACTTCGTAGGCAACAGTACAAAAGAAAAAAAAAAGAGTGGCGGAGCTCTCCAAGTGAAGAAAATGTAGATTAACCTTTTTTGACATTGAACATTTTTTTCTATTTATTGTTGTGTCTCTTTCTGTGTGATTGTCCATTTACAGTCCGTTTTTTTATTTATTTTTTTTTTTTTTTTGACGACAGAGTGACGGTATATTTCTATTTATTTTTGCAACAATGTTTGTTTAATAAAAATAAATTAAATATTTTTTTCCCGAATTTAATCACGAAAAACCAAGAAGAAAACAAAATCTAAACGAAAATTAATTAAAAAAAATTATCAATCTAGGAAGAAACTGCGATAAAAAAATAACAAAAACTCATTTCAATTGAAGAAAGAGTTGTGTAATTTAAGAAAACAGACAGACAGGCCAAATCTTTTCTAATTTAGCTTGTGTGATTTTGTCCCCAGCCCACCCGCGCTTCGCAAACTTTATAGCTTCTTTGATTGTTGTCACTTCAGCAAGCCCAAGACCCCAGCATACACCTTTTTACAACCTACTTAACCTACCTACTGCTTGGTTGCTATTTTTTTTGTTGTTTTTGCTTTAAGTTTGTGGTGTAAAAATAGATCTGTGCACGTTTTATTTAAATAATGTTCGTGCTTTTTGGGTGATCGATCTTTCAGTCGGACTGTGTCTCTTTCGCAAGTTGGGAAAGAAAATATAGAATCTCCAATCGACAATACACTATACAGCCGGCATTGTGCTTTAATATTTTGTTTTTCTTTTATTTTTTTAAGAAACTGAAGAAGAGGCAGATAGAAAAGCAAAACTAACATTGATTAATAATTGTTTAACTTTAGATTCGATTCCGAAAACTCTTGAGTGATAAAAGAAACAAAATCAAATTGGAATAAAGTTCGTTGTGTATAATTGAGTGCGTTTGGTGTCAATTTAATTCAAAATTCGGCGAGCAGATATGGCCAAGGACGAGGAAGATGATCTGTTGCCCGACAAAGATGCGGCAAAAGGCTTTTATGCCAAATATGAACCCAAAGAGATTCTCGGAAGGTAAGTTCAATATATTTTCTGTTTTTCGTCTAATTTTCCAATGTCTAATTCATCAGGTCTGATGGAAAATGTATTTTGACTTTATTTGCTTCGCCTTTCTTAATTTGTGCAAGATTTTGTGCTGAATTTTTAGTTAATTTTTTTCTCATTGCCTTACTCTCTGTCACAGACTTGAGAGTTTGGCTTTGTTTGCACTTGTTAGTCAAAGATAGTGTTGCCAGGAGAGAAATAATCAAAGTTGTAATTTTAATGCTGCAATGGAAGGCAATATTCGAAAACCTTAAGCTTTGAGAGTTGATACATTACATTGCTCAATATTAATGATAGGTATGGATCGTATGCAAAAAGATGAAATCAAACTCTTTACTCACTTTTTTTTAGAACTTTCTTAAGGTGGTATGCAAAACAAAATTACTAACCGAGTAAGATCTCAATTTGTGAGTTCAATCGCAGAGGGATGAGATCGATCTCAAAATGAAAGCTCGCCATGAGATTGAGTTCATTTTCATATGCAAAAGATGAGAAAACACCGTTACATGAGAAATTAGATCGATCTCACTAATTGTTATTGTTAAGCATAAAACCGTAACAATGTCCTAGTTTATTGTTAATTATGTCGGACAAAGAATTTATAAAGAAAGAAGGTGTGTGCAATTGGTAAGATTTTTGTCGGTTGTATCGAATTAGGTCAGAAGAGTGGGATTTTTGACGGAAAATCTTTTTGGGCCGAGCTCAGAAACACGTGATGGTGCTCTCACAAACCAAGAGAAAATAGGAATATTTCTGTGATACGTAGGAGACCACGCGTTTCAAATTGGAGTAGGTGAAGACGTTGGTGTTCATCAATCAACAGCCTCTAAAGTGGTGCAGCAAGTTTATGCAGAAACAGCAAGCCAAACACAGAATTGGATGATATTCCCAAATACTGCGAAAGAAATATAAGAACAAGAAGCGCAAAGGTTATGGAGCAGGAAGTACGAGTTTCTCTATGCAAGGAAACCTTTGACCTATCATACGGAGTACACTAATCGTAAAGGATACTACTTCATTAATGTTCAAGCTTCATGCAATGCGGAAGTGAAGTTTGCTGGCTAGTTATTTGGTTGTTGTCGATGTCAATTTCAAATTGATTTATAGGATGTAATTATTTTGAGCACAACATCACTCTTTATAGCCTAATGAGTAGGCAACTGCGAGTTTTCTTATAAAATTTTATTGTTTTGAAGTTCTTTTACTAAGAACTAATTAAAATTTTCCGATTCACTATTTATATACATAGGTACTAGCTGACCCGACAGACTTCGTACTGCCTCAATCAATATAAAAAAGACCTAGACTTTTGAAGCCCGCTTCAATACCACCCGTTACTCTCTCCCCGCGTTCCACTACTGTCTATCCGCTATCCCGTTATACCCAGTTACCATGTTACCCGTTCCCTCGCTACTCACTACCCAATACTTACACACGCTACCCGCTTAACCGGTAATCGCTTCTTACTACCCGCTACCTCACTACCTTCTACACGCTATCCCGTTATTAGAATATAAGCCATTTCGGACACCAGACATGAAAGGGGTATGCTCATTTTCGGCCCAGAGTGTACACCAATGAGTTTGGTATCAAATTAAAGGTTGTTCCAAGCCGGATACATCTTCAAAAATATTTTGTCGATAACTCATGGGAGATCTGAGATATTTGAGATTGAAGTTCGGAAAGTGCAAACATTAAAAATCAGCACTTTTTCGACATAAATGCTTATATCTTTGGATTTAAGAAAGCTAGAAAAATCACAGTGATATTAAATTAAAGCTATCAAACATATCTTTCAAGTATAATAATTACATTTGTAAGGTTTATATGTATTGAGATATTTTTAATTGAAACCTTGAAAAACAGCAGTTTTTAGACAAACTTTTGTTCGATAATATCTTTTGAAATTCAATGACGACATTTATTTCTTTTAACACCGTTAAGTAGCCTAGTTCACAACCTTTATTTTCGTATACAATTTATAAAGATTTCATTAACAGTTTCTTGATTTGGGCAATAATGGATAAGAAATATGCTGTCGAAATGCATAAATAATCTTATGACAATAAAATAAAATATAAAAATAATTAGTA
The DNA here is from genome assembly GCA_920937365.1 of Sphaerophoria rueppellii. Taxonomy (NCBI): domain Eukaryota; kingdom Metazoa; phylum Arthropoda; class Insecta; order Diptera; family Syrphidae; genus Sphaerophoria; species Sphaerophoria rueppellii. The sequence goes on along the minus strand of CAKKXW010000004.1, from coordinate 58,829,016 downwards.
TCTACCCATAGTAATGGTGGAAAAATTAAAATAATAAATAAATAATTCTTTTTAAGAATGGAAGGAAAATTGAAAGAAAAATAAATAATTATAATTCTAATGAATCATTAGTTATTAAAAGGTTATTTAAGAATCGGGAAGGGAGTCTAAAATTATTTTCATATCTTGCCCAACTTAGTAACCATATTATAGTCAAAACAAGAGCGCAGCGTCCAACCGTTCTTAGTCCTACAAGGCAATTGCAGTAACATTGAATAGCCGCTTCTATGTCCTGTTGATCATCATCATAATCATAACACACGTGTTATGAGTAAAATTCATTTTTGCATACTTTTAGAAGGATGAAAGCAAAATAAATTATTTCTTTCAATAATCATTAATCCTTGATAAAATTAATCTGACATTAAAAAATTAAAACAAGCTTCCTAGACTATTTACAAAATATCTTTCCTAAAAGATTTAAAACACTTCGAAATATGAGCAAAATCTTTTATAGTTTTGATTATTTAAAATATGTATCCACATCCAGAGCGCTTGCAACTTAAAAATTTTGAAAGCCAATTAAGTATGTAATATGACTTATAAGGATATGCAAAGTCTTTAAGGACCCTACAAATGACGATGCTGCCTGCCTGCCTTAATATTTTTAAAAGTCTTATATTTCTTGGGTTACAAAAGAAAAATGGAAGCGACGTCGTAGTGTTTTTTGAGGAAAAAGTTTTGTTTCAATAAGTTCACACGTCTTTATATCTCTTTTCTTAGTCAGAATACCGATAAATTAATTAAAATTGTTTAACTATTCAGATGACCTAAAAGATATACATTTCTTGCACAGACTTAAATAGAAGAGAATTAAGATTTACACGAAAAAAATGTTCTTAGTTGGCAAAACAGAAATTATACTTTCTGTCTTAAACGTATGCTTGAATCCTACCACCTAATAATTTAGAATATATTGATAAGTGTAAACATGCTGGGAGATTGTTGATTGGGTCCTTGTTTATTATAAGAGCCATAATTTCGGATATGCTCCTCTTAATAAGAAAGTACGATAAGTTGCACAACTAAACAAAATATGTTAATTATAGTTATAATTAAAGCGCGTTAAACAAACATTTATGATCGTAAAATAAATTCGTCTCCTATTTAAACTGTTTTCTATAAAATAAATCTGCTAGAATATAATTCATGACTGTGAGTGCTGCAAAGTGGTTAAAACTATCCAGAATGATAGGCTTATGCCACTCATATGGTACTCTTTCAACATTTTAGAGATGTAGGTTATCAAAATCAACTCAGCTTCATCTAAGCTTTCAGGAACTATTTAATGGTACTGCTCAGAATGTACCTTTTCAAAAAGACATGCTTACATAACTAAATATATAAGAATAACTAATAAAAGAGAAACTTCATAATATTTTCGTTTGAGGCATATTTTGAAAGATTTGTTGGTTATAATCAAAATTATTAAGACAAACCCGATAAATTGTATATGAAAATAAAGGTTGTGAACTAGGCTACTTAACGGTGTTAAAAGAAATAAACGTCGTCATTGAATTTCAAAAGATATTATCGAACAAAAGTTGGTCTAAAAATTGCTGTTTTTCAAGGCTTCAATTAAAAATATCTATATATATATAAATGTAATTATTATTTCGCTTGAAAGATATGTTTGGCAGCTTTAATTTAATACCACTGTGATTTTTCTAGCTTTCTTAAATCCAAAGATATAAGCATTTATGTCGAAAAAGTGCTGATTTTTAATGTTTGCATTTTCCGAACTTCAATCTCAAATATCTCAGATCTCCCATGAGTTATCGAAAAAGTATTTTTGTAGATGTATCCGGCTTAGAACAACCTTTAATTTGATACCAAACTCATTGGTGTACACTCCGGGCCGGATGTCACTCATAAAATGAGCAATCCCCTTTGTCTAAAACTTGAGAAAAGCGCTACCTACCGGGTCCAATTATGAACCAAAATCTGTCTCGGATGGACCTTATCACACCCACCAAATTTCAGAAAAATCTATCCAGTACTTTGGGAGGGGTAGAGTCACAAACAAACACACAGGAGAATTATATATATAAGATGTATCATTTTCACTTTTAGACGACATTTTTTTATCACAAGCTTAACATAAAGCATAATCATCGCTAAGCCACGAAAAGAGCTTTGAGATCAATCTCAATTTCAACGAGTAACCGCTGTTGAGCTTGAACTCGTTTTTATGCATACAAAACGGACCAGCGCCTCCCCCAACAAACTTGTCCAGTCAGCTAGCTCTCTAGCTAGCAAGTTTGTCCAGGTCCTCTACCACCTGTGTGCTCCACCTGAGTCGCGGTCTTCCTCTTCTGCGACGTTCTTCCGGGTTGGACTCGAAGACTCGAGCCGGAGCATTGTTTTCCATTCGCTCTACATGTCCCAACCATCTAAGTCGTTGGACCTTAACTTTTCTGGCTAAGTCAGTGTCGGTATACAGCTCGTACAGTTCTTGGTTGAATCTTCGTCTCCATTCTCCATTAATGCAGACAGGACCAAAAACATTCGAAGAATTTTTCTCTCAAAGCAGCCCAAGGCGTTTGCATCAGATATTGTCATGGTCCATGTCTTTACACCATGCATTAGGACAGGGATGATTAGGGTTTTGAAGAACGTCACTTTAGTTGCTCGGGAGAGGACTTTACTACTAAATTGCATTCTAATTCCAAAGAAGCAGCGATTGGCAAGAGTGATTCTTCGTCGTATGATTTCAGAGCTGGTGTTGTTGTCTCAGTTGATAGCGGATCCCAGATAGACAAAGTCCTTAACTACCTCGAAGTTAAATCTGTCTATGTTGACGTTTGCTCCTTTCTTGTCGACAGCATTAATTTGGCCTTGTCCTCAGTAACCGCTAGACCCATCTTCCTGGCTTCCCTCACAAGACTCACAAACGCTCCACTGAAATCACGCTGTGTTCTTCCAATCATGTCAATGTTGTCTACGTTTCCTAGTAGCTGGACGGATTTTTGAAAGATTGTGCCTCTGGTGTTGTCGTTGTACAATCTTTTCAAGAATGATGTTGAAGAAATCGCAGGACAATGCATCGCCTTGTCTAAAAGCTTTTTTGACATCAAACGATGAATACGTGGTAGGTATCGATTTTAAGTTCATGGGTCTTCTCCAAGATCTGCCGCAGGGTGAATATTTGTTCTATGGTGGACTCTAGAGGTCTGAAGCCACAGTGATAAGGACCTATCAGGTTGCTGACAAAGGGCTTCAAACGTTCACACACACCGCAGACAGGATCTTCTAGGCGATGTTAAGGAGACTCATACCTCTATAATTGGTGCAGTTCAGGGGATCTCATTCCTTAAGGATTTGGCATACGATGCTGAGGTTTCATTCGTCGGGCATGCTTTCCTCCGACCAAATTTTGCAGATGAACTGATGCATGCTCCTAACCAAATAATCTCCAGCTGCTTTGTACAGTTCGGCGGCTACCCCGTTTGCTCCAGCGGCCTTGTTCGACTTAAGTTTAGATATCGCTATCTTTACTTCGTCCATGTCGGGTGGGTTGAATTGTTGGCCTTCTGCACCCAAATTGAATGGTTCTGTATTGCTGGCGGAGTTTTGCTCGTCATCGCCATTATACAGCTTCGAAAAGTAGTCTTTCCCCAGCACTGACTGCTGTTCCACTGCGATGTTCCCATGATGGTCTGTACAGGCTTCAGTTCGGGGTGCATAAGCCCTGGAGGTTTGTTTCACCTTTTTGTAGAACTTTTGAACTTCGTTCTTGTTGTGACATCCCTCTATCCCCTCGATCGCGCGCTTTTCATGCTCCCTTTTTTTCATTCTGAGAAGTTTATGCTCGTCTCTCCTTTTCTGCTCGTAGAGCTCACGAGCTGCTCGTGTCCTTCTTTGCATCTCTGCATAGATATAGATCTATGACATCAAGTTTATGATTTATTTTTATTAAGCCTAATAAAATAGTTAACTTAAATTTTGTCACATAGAACTAACAGCAGTTAATTGTGTTGATTTTTTTTATGACCCTAAAGCTAGGGAAATTTTGTTTGGGATTGTTCACAAGTGTGGGGTTTTGTATTTTTCTAGTGTTTCGTATATTTTGGGAGTTTCAGTGACAAACATTACAAAATTTAGACGTCACCCACAGACTGCATCAGTTAAACAAATTTGAAGATGTCTGTTGTAAAAGAATAAAGCCATTTTAATAAATGTCGATAAAAAATTTACAATTTGTCAACTAAAGTGTATTGATATCGTCATCCACCTCAGAAGTCAGTAAACCGTAGAACGCAGTTAATTTGCCCTTTTCCGGGCATTTAGGTTCAATTTAATGTTTATACTTTCACGTAGCAACTGTCAGCGTTAAAGAGTTTTTCAAGTTTATTTATATTTTACAAACAACTAATTAACTAAATTTCAGCGCCATTTTTTAAGAGAACTGTGGTTAGGTGCGTTGGCTGCTAAGCAGAACGTCGTGGGTTGGAGTCCTACTCGTGCCCATAATTTTTATTTCATCTTTCATGGAAACTGCCTCTTGGGAAGAACTGACAAAACTTCCAAGAATATCGATCTGTCATGAACAAGTGCTTCTCAACTTTGCCGTTCGAAATCGGCGTTAAATTGTCGGTCCCCTCAATTCTTCACACGCACCCAGAGAATTGTTGATGAGAGTTAGCCACTTAGGCCTTGCTTCTTCAAAAGCTGTCGCCCCACTCTATTATTTAGAAACAAATCTAAATTAATTAAAATTAAAAAAATCTTAAGTCACAAATGTTCAGTTTGGAATTTAAATTGTAAAGAAAATTAGCTTCATTTTAACAAATTACTCTGCGTTTGCCCAGATATGATTTTCAAATCTGTTACCCGATTGACTGAAATAGTCTACCTTCTTGCTTTTGTTTTCAAACTGGTCTTGTCTGTGTTTCTTAATATTTTATTTTTAAAGACAAAATGGAAAATTTTGTGTAGTCAACTGTGTACACAAAATTGAAACAAGAGTTCTGGTCTTTTAAGATTCATTCATTCAATTTGTATGTCTTTCAAAATAACAGAAAAACAAGATTTGAATTTCGAACAATATACGAAATTAACTAAGCAAAGCAATAGATTTAAAATTATTTTAATTATTATCATCTAACTAATCATATTGGGGTGTACGTCACATCGATGTATGTGCATTATGTACGAATGGCCTTAGGTTGCCATGTTGATTGAAAGTTTATAGGTTCTTTCTCCTATTGGAACATTACAACTTAATCTTGAATAAAATATCTATAGGAAAACGATTTAATTATATATCTTATTCATGGGTATTGCTTATTCATGGGTATTGCTTATTCCTGGGTATTGCTTATTCGTGGGTTTTGCTTATTCATGGGTATTCCTTAGTGCCTTTATTCTTCTCCCACCATGGTCTCGGCGTCTACATTGGGAATGATGTTGCTTATCAATTCTTACCATAGTATGGACGCTGCTCCAACCCTTTTTTCAATTTTATGTGGTTCAAGTTTTCACATCATTCACTACTGTTTTCTTTATTGAAGCCCAAATTTGGACAGACCTTCACCCCTTCCGGATTTGACGCTCTGTCTGAATCCATTCAAAGAATTGTATCCTCGCACTGAAATCGTTATTACGGGCGATTTCAATGTACACAATTCATCGTGGCTTCTCCATTCGGGCCCAAACGAATGTGTGCTGAAATCTTTGCTGAGTTTAACCACCTTACTCAGCTTGTCACTGAGCCTACTCGAATATTGGACATTAATGGCCAAGCGGAAAACACTCTTGACTTGTTTCTTACGTCTGACCCTGATAAATACATTATCAGTGTATTAACGCCTCTAGGCAGATCAGATCATAGTATTATATCTGCAAATTTCTCGTGTCAAGCTAATCCAGTTAGAGAAAGAGCTCCGAAGAGAACCGTGTGACAATACGAGAAAGCCAACTGGGAAGTCTCAATAACTTCTTCCGGATCTTTAACTGGTCAATATGCTTCCTCGATACTGACGTAGACCCCAGCGCAGATATGATTACTAATATGATTACTTTGGGAATGAAAACTTTACTCCCGAATAGGGTTAAAAGCATCAAACCCAAGGAAAAGTCATGGTTTGTTTCAAGCTGTAAAGAGGTTATCAGGGAAAAAGAAGTAAAGTTCCGGTATTTTAGGGCTTACCCAACTGAGGAAACCCGGAACAAGTTTAAACAATCCAGGAAGGCCTGCAATGGCCATATTCGTCGGACCATATTTTTACCAAGGCCAAAAATACTGCAATGCCGCAAAGGCAGTAGGAATTTCTGGTCATTTGTTAAAAATATGAAGAATTCTTCTTCCTCCTCGGTCCCTACGCTCGTTGACAATGACACTCCAATTGTTAGCTGTCTTGCGAAAGCTAGGCAGTTCGCCGCCAACACTTCGCTGCCAGAGAGTGTCCTAACTCCGCCTGTTCTTGAGCGCGTCAATGATTCCATGGGACAGAACTTCTTCCACACTCGTGCTGTGGCGAGAGTTCTAAAGGATCTCAACATACATAAGTCCGCTAGTTCGGATGGTATCCCCACTATTGTTCTGATAAAGTGTTCTTCCACGCTGGCAAAACCCTTGCGTCAGCTTTTCCATCTATCCTATTCTTCTGGGCTCGTTCCGAGCAGTTGGTTGGAAAACAGCATTTGTCCAGCCTCTTCCAAAAAAAGGCGAATCTTCTTCTCCCCCCAATTATCGTCCTATTGCACTTACGTCCCTTCTTTCTAAGGTTATGAACACGCTGATAAACTATCAGCTCAAAAAATATCTCGGAGACCGAAAGCTTCTTAATGAGCGGAAGTACAGCTTTCACAGCAATATGTCTACTGGTGATCTGATGGCTTATTTCACCGAACAGTGGAACAAATCTTTACATCGTTTTGGAGAAAGTAAAATTGTTGCACTTGATATTTCAAAGGCATTTGATAAAGTCTTGCATCTTGCTCTTTATCGAAAATGGGGTATCGATGAATCCCTTCTTCTTTGGATTAGAAACTTTCTTTCGAACCGTCCAATACAAGTTGTACAATAGGGAATTAAAAACCGTGTAGACTAGAGTTTAATGCTTCGAAGACTCAATGCTGTCTTGTATCGGTAAAGCGAGACATACTCCCCTTGTCCATGTCCATGAGTGACAAAAAAGAGCAGTAAGAATGATTGGTGACAGAGACATCACTAACTCATACACTTCATTGGAACACCTTCGTAACATAGCGTGTCTCTCCTTGTTCTATCGCTCACTTTACGGTGATTGCTCTAGTGAAATAGCCAGTTGCATTCCTCCACTCAAACAGTTCGCTCGTAATTCTCGCACTTCTAGGAATGCCCATCAGTTTACCCTCGAGTTTATTTCTCAGTACATATTTTGTTCACTTTGCAAGGCAGTCACATTTAACTGCATCTAACAATCTACAAAATTAAAACAGCAGTAGTCGCAATTATTTTAGCACCTGTACAGCGCCTATGCGGCAAATTCACCGGGTCGTTTCGTTCACTTCACATTGTTCTTTTTACTTAACGCCCATGGGCCTATTGATCGTTGACATACCGGTTATTACAAATCTTTTTTTTTTAATGCAGTGATTTATATTGCATATGTATAATGTATATGTATAGGTATTCAAATACCTTATGTCTGGCAACATTTTCCATATTCTCGATCTCGATCTGTCAAAATTTCAGAATTTCTTGTGATGACGTTTGATATAAAATTTTATAGCCCCTTTTTGTTTACTTTTTCAACCAGAACTCTCTTTTGCTTGCGCTTTCGTCTTCGCTTGCCAAACATGCAGAGCTACATACAACAATTTTTATATCATGAGAGATGAATGAAAGCGAAATAGCATGTTTTGTTGTTGTTTGCATTTTCTTTTGATTATTTCATTCTTTTTGTTAATCTGTTTTTTTACTATTTCAATTGCATGATCTCGATCGACTGCACGTGCTTACAAAAATGTTAATTGATTCGATAAAAATTGGTGGTGTATTGAATTTTGTTCGCGTTATTGTTACGGAGTTTCGTGATAGCTCTGCAAAGCACCCATGATCAGTCATGAGACACACCCCCGATTCGATTTAAGGAAGTGTTTTATATATCTTTTTCTTTTTTATAATGCACTCATACCAATTTATGTAATGTACATATACATATTTGGCATTCAATTGAATTTTTTCCTCGAGTCTTTCATTTGTTGATATTTTCGTAGATTTGTTAATCAAAGAGTTTAGAAAATAAAAAAAAACTTGCGTTTATAAGTATGTTATGCACATATGTATGCATTAAATAATTAATTTAAGGCGATATGCCAAGGTCAAAAACAGTGAAATCTCCCATAACATACACTCACGGATCCCCAATTTATTTTTCGTCCGTATATCTTAGATAAAAGATATATTAGGTCCGTTCCTTTACTTTTTCAAGAAACTTCAAGCTTCAGAGAGTAACTGCTGAATCCTGCTTCCTATCCTAACATAAAAATTTCGTAAAAAAAGAGAGACGATGAGGGAGTAAAACCAGGGCTGCCGTTTAAAATTTTCACAGAGGAACATTTTCAAGTTCTAGAAGGGAATATTTTGCTGTTGAAGGGAGTACATAAGATTTTTTGGTTTTTCAGCAGAAACACTTCTAAATTAGGTAGAAAAAAAAAAAAAAAAACAGTTTTGAAAGCGAACATGTACCTCCCGACCTATTTATAAAACCTGTTCGTCGTTAAATTATATACAACGCTGGCCATAATAAAGGTGCATACGAATATTCAGCTCACTTGGATTTTTTTTTGCAGATAAAACCCCTTGAATAAGAAGAACAGGAAGCGGTGTTAGCTACATGTACAGTGTACGTCAGTGAAGCAACAAAAATGTCTGATGATGTCCATTTTTGGGGTATGTGCTGTCAAACTTTGACTGTGTTGTCAGTCGAGTTCAGGGGTGTATTACTTCTGTTGGTGATGGTAAGGCGCTGCGATTAGTTAAGTTCTCGTGGTGTGTACGGTTGTGTTGAATAGTTCTTTCATTGTGTTTCCAAACGTTTTTATTTGTTGATTGTATTACAATCAACTAGAAAATACTTCTATATTTTCCCCTTTTCAATATTTGAGTCCCTGTCTATTGTGAATTATATCTTCAAGAATTTGAATGCTCTAAAATACATACCTTGAGAATTTTGAAGATTTCCGAAAGCTGAATTGAAAAGAGAAAAGTGGATAGAAATTCTTAAATTGGATGGAATAAATTCTATTGTTCAAACCACTTTTATGAAACCGGTTTTATACTTGATGGTGCAAAATAAAAAAAGTTATTTATTTCCGCAATGCCATATGTCTGACCATGATATTAAACGCTTGTCAAGTTGTTCATAGAATTTGCTTTTAAAAACGATCAAAATAGGCTTAATTAACGTGATGAATTACGGATGAAAAATGAAGAAAATGTACTGGAAAATAAAAAAATAAACATTAAAAACCGTGCATGTGCACCTTTAGTGTTAAAACACCACGCGTCCTAAAAAAAAGAATTGATATTGAAAAAAAGTTGAAGCAAAATCGATGAAATCTTGATTCACTCAAATTTCGCTTGGCGCCCCTGAGATAATGCGTTTGTGTTTGTGAAACTCACATACTTAGAAAAATGCTTCAATTCTGTTTCATAAGACCCTAAACCTAAAATTGATGGACTATCATTTTTTGACAATTTGTGTTCTACTAGCTTTGTAGTGCAATTCTGCATTACCAAACCTAGTTGAGATTCGAATGCGCCCATTTCTTAGGGCAGTTTTTAGCAACTAAATTTTCGCTGAATTCTATTTCAAATCATCAAATCAAATTGGAAAATTTAAATTGGGAAAAGCGTATTCTTATGGTTCGGTTACTTACTTGCTTACTTATGGCGGGGCTACAGTCCAAGTCGGACCAGGGCTTCACCCAACAGCTCGGTCCCTAGCTAGTTGTCTCCAGTTTCGCACGCCAAGTTGGTTCAGTTCCTCTACCACCTGTGTGCTCCACCTGAGTCGCTGTCTTCCTCTTCTGCGACGTCCTTATACGGTTTAGATTCGAAGACTCTACGAGCCGGAGCATTATTTTCCATTCGCTCAACATGACCCAACCATCTAAGTTGTTGGACCTTAACATTTCTAGCTAGGTCAGTGTCGCTGTACAGCTCGTACAGTTCTTGGTGAATCTTCATCTCCATTCTCCATTCTCCCTTGATGCAGACAGGACCAAAAATCACTCAAAGAATTTTTCTCTCAAAGCAGCCCAAAGCGTTTTCATCAGATGTTGTCATTGTCATCGTCCATGTCTCTGCACCCTACATCAGGACCGGGATGATGAGGGTTTTGTAGAGTGTTACTTAAGTTTCTCAGGAGAGGACTTTTACTACTCAATTGCCTTCTAAGTCCAAATAAGCAGCGTTTGGCAAGAGTGATTCTTCGTTTGATTTCAGCGCTGGTGTTGTTGTCTGAGTTGATAGCAAATCCCAGGTAGACAAAGTCCTTAACTACCTCGAAGTTAAATCTGTCTATGTTGACGTTTGCTCCAAGACGTCGATGTTGGTGGTCCTTTCTTGTCGACAGCATTAACTTGGTCTTGGCCTCGTTAACCGCTAGACCAATCTTCCTGGCTTCCGTCTCAAGACTAACAAACGCTCCACTGACATCACGCTGTGTTCTTCGTATTATGTCAATCCCGTCTGCGTATCCTGGCAGCTGGAAGGACTTTTGAAAGATTGTGCGTGTGCCTCTGGTGTTGACGTTGGAGCTTTGCACAATCTTTTCAAGAATGATGTTGAAGAAATCGCATGACAGCGCATCGCCTTGTCTTAAACCTTTTCTGACATCAAATGCGTCCGTTAAGTTTTTTCCGACCATGATGGAACAGCGTGAATTTTCCATTGTCATCTTACATAGACGGACAAGTTTTTCTGGGATGCCAAAACTAGATATTGCTCTATATAATTGGTCTCTACGCGGCTTCAGTTCGGGATGTATAAGCCCTGGAGGTTTGTTTCACCTTTTTGTAGAACTTTTCGTTCCTGTTCTGACATCCCTCTATCTCCTCGATCGCGCGCTTCTCATGCTCCCTTTTTTTGTTTCTGAGAAGTTTATGCCCCTCTCTCCTTTTCTTCTCGTAGAGCTCACGAACTGCTCGTGTCCTTCCTTGCAGCGCCGCTTTGTACGCCTCTTGTTTAACTGCATGTGCTCGCCGGCACTCATCGTCAAACCAGGGATTCCATTGTGGTGGGCCTAGCACTTCAGAGGCGGCATCTCTGATTGCTGCTTGGCGGTGTTGCCACTGGTTCTCTATATTTTGTGCTGGCAGCAAAGGGCTTCTGAGGAGATTTTCGGAGACACGATCGGAAAAGGATCTAGCAATCTCTTGCGATTGAAGCCGTTTGACGTCGAATTTCCTCCTAGCATTTTCGCGTGTTGGCCTTGATGGGGATATCCGCAATCGTACCTTGGCTACAACAAGGTATTGGTCCGAGTCGATGTTGGCACCTCGGAATGTGAGGACATCTCTAGAGAAGTGTCGTGTGTCGATTGCAATGTGATAAAGGAGAACCGGCATTTTGGCCTAGGAACCAATAGCGACATGATAATATCATATATTATATATCAATGGAAAGGTTTTTTTTTGTCTACTTTAATATCTACTATGGCAGTAAGTCCCAAATCACTGTATGGAAAAAGTTATTGCATAATAAAGTCATTCACAAGTAATAAGTGATTTCTTGTTTTCATCATGACCTCGGAACCAATAAAAAAATAAAAAAAAGGTGGCATGCCTTAGTGGGCGCATACCTCCTCCCCCTCTCTCTCTTTGCTGCGTCCAACAACTTCCCACCGGGGTTGGAACCCAATCTTCGGTTGAAGGTGCTGGGAACCCTATGTTCACCAGGGGGAGAAGGAGAGTAGGAGTTGATAGACAGAGGTTTCTGTGGACGCTTGTGTCCACGTGTCTACTCTTCGAACATCACCGTTTCTGAAGCATAAAATCGTCTCCAAAAATTTTAAGTATACATTTATTCAAATTATGAGAAACCTTTTGTTAAAATTGGTTACCGAACTGGTTGAACAATTTATTAATAATAAAAGAAATAATTGAGAAAAAGTATACATAAAAATAAGGAATTATATGATTCAAACAAATTTAAGTTAACAAGTGAAATTATGAACAGTAAATTAAGTTGATATTTCAATACTCCTCCTCAACTTAATAACTTTTAAGAATACATTAAAATTTAACACTAATACATCTCATTTCATCTCTAAGCTTTGTAAATTGTGGCTTTGCCAAAGGTTTTGTTAGAATGTCAGCTATTTGACTCTTCGTGTTGATATATTTTATGTTGAATAATCGTTTTTCATATACATCACGGACAAAATTGTACTTGACATCAATGTGCTTGAGTCGCTTA
>CAKKXW010000004.1:58800206-58813400 GCA_920937365.1 Sphaerophoria rueppellii | reverse complement strand
AAAGTTGTATCCTTTTTACTATCTTTTACATTTAGCGTTTAATAAGTTTTTTAACGACTATCGTTCAATTGCAGTAACAACTTGATTATATTCTGTAGGCATTGTCAGAAGTAAATGGCACACAATGTCTAACTCTTCAAGCTTTGCTCCAGTGGATCTAAGATCTCGCATAAGTTTGTCAAAATTTAAAAAATGGGTAGAGATATTATATTTTTTAGGATCAAATTTCATGGTTAAGAGTGCTTTTCGAATCAGTAATTGACTTGCAATTCCTTTGCGTTGGAAAGTGTTGCAAAGAGTGGTCCATATATCAAAAGCAGACTCTTTTCTTTTGCATATTCCAAATGGCTATCAGCAATTTTTTGAATAATTTGCGATTTACATTTTCTATCATTTTTCCTATGTTGAAATAGTTCTTTCTCCTTTTGAGCGTTTATTTCAGCTGTATCATTTCTCTCAAACCTGACTTTCATATGATATGGTTCTTTGATATAATTCAAAAGATTAAGTTCATCCAGCAAAATTTCGAGACGGAACTTCCAATTATCAAAGTCTTCTCCATTGAAAAGAGGAATCTTGTATTTTTCGATTTCGTCATTCATTTTTCAAATTTTCAAATCTTGTTTTCAAATATCTGTACAAAAAAAAAAATAATAAGTCTGCAATTCGGTACTATTTATTAAAAAATGTTAATGTTTGGGTTCTGGGCCCATAACCTGTTAAAATTGGTTACCGAACTGGTTGAACAATTTATTAATAATAAAAGAAATAATTGAGAAAAAGTATACATAAAAATAAGGAATTATATGATTCAAACAAATTTAAGTTAACAAGTGAAATTATGAACAGTAAATTAAGTTGATATTTCAATACCTTTAAACAAAAAGGCGCCCATTGGGGGACTTTTCGTTAGTTTCATGCATTTGGTTGATTCGAAATTAACCACAGACCACAGTGTGACCAGTCCATTAAAATATATAAGGTACATTAAGCAATATCATGATGATAACTGTCCAAGCTATCCTATCAGTCATTTTGAATTTGTTCCTTTGTTTACATTTCACTCGCTGTTTGCAAAACGAAAATTCGGTTATCTTTCGCGTCAAAGACTCCACACTTGAGTTCAAGTTAAAATACATTCACGCACTTCGTTCCAAGTCCACTCCGGTGATTCAGTTAAACAATAACTTACATATTATTATGATTGATGGACATAATATGGAACAGCAATATAAGAAAGAATAACGAAGGTATCTTCTGATCTCCCTTCAGTAATCATTATTCATATAATTTCCTTTATTTGCCTCCTGTTTATTTGAGGTCTCGTTTTATTGATAAGAATGTCAATTTAAATTTAAAGTTTTTCTCATAATGCGACTTTTTTCTAATTAGAAGTATTAAAAGTCGTATGTATTTTTGTTTGACGTATAAGCATACCTAGGTACGCCGCCGATGAAAGTTTTGACCGTAAGGTCTTTTAGCATGATCAGCTCATGATCGATGTACTTATCAGTTCCTTTATTTTGTTTCTCATTATCAGTCTGAATATTTTATTGTTCAAAATTAATTCAATTTGAACAATTTCATTTAATCGAGAAGCGTGTGCGCGGCCAGTTGTGTTGAGTTCCCTGCAAAGAAAAAATTTCTTGTTTGTCTTCAAGTTCATATATGTACATCAGAGACTACTTGGTGTTTTGATTTATTTTGTTTTTGTAATAATGACATTGACCTTGTATCGCGGGCGTTTTAAAAGAAAGTTGATTTTCAATTCATTCGGAAGCTGATGTTTAGATAATTACTTCGAAATTCAAGGTGGGTTTAGTGTAATTCTTGATTTGTCTGCCTATTGATTACAAATTTATTCAAATTTAATATAATTTTTTTTCGACTTACGACTTCTGTATACGTAAGTTTTGCGTTAACTTTAGCATCACTTTTGCACAAAATCGTTTATGATAAACTAATAAACACTGAATTCAGCACCTAAAATCTTGCTGTTTTTGAGTAAAGTTTCTCTGCAGTGTACCTAAAATGTATATATGTATGTATGTATGCGATCACAGAAGTTTAGTATTAAAATAACGACAAATAGAGATAATGAAACGTCCAAAGTGCGTGTGCTTCAATTTATTGCAATTGAATATATTTTAATGCGTAGGTTACGCGTGCCGTGCATTTAACATTTATTGATTATAAACAAATTGTGTCAGCCATTTTTTTTATCTATTATCTTTAAGTTGTTTTTACAAAAACGTTTAGGACTTAACACTTTGTTGTTTGATCTGATAGGTAGGTACAGATTGTAAATTTGATTTTATTCAAAACTTTGTTGACCATCTATTTAATAAATATTTCCCTATTAAAAAAAATAAAGAAAATCTCCTTGGTATAGCTCAGAAATTCAATTTGCTATTAAAAATCGAAGAGAAAACTCCAAGTCTTGAAAACTGGAGAAGATATTGCTTGGTGCATGCGCAATAATGTAACTTTAATTGTGCGTTCAGCTTGATAATTTTTTTCGCTTGATGCGACCTAACTTACTTACTTAAGGTGGCGCTACAGTCCGTTCTAGACTTGGGCACCAATCAACAGCTTGGTCCCTAGCTAGCTGTCTCCAGTTTTGACAGAGCCATCTGAGCCTCTGGACCTTGACCCTTCTGGCTTGGTCCATGTCATTGTACAGCCCGTAAAGTTCGCTTTTATTTTCTTCGCCATTCCCCTTTAATGCACACGGGGTCAAAGATAACCCGAATAACTTTCCTCTCGAAACAGCCTAAGGCATTTTCATCCGATTTTGTCAAGGTCCATGCTTCTGCACCATACAGCAGGATAGGGATGATGAGGGTGTTGTACAGTTTTACCTTAGTTGCTCGAGAGAGGGCTTTTCCTCTCAATTGCTTTCTTAGCCCAAAGAAACAGCGTTTAGCAAGAGTTATTCTTCGTCTGATCTCGGTGCTGGTGCTATTTCCTGTGTTTATAGCGGAGCCTAGGTAGACAAACTTCTCTACTACCTCGACGTTCTATTCGAGCCGTCGGTGTTGCGTGTCTGTCCTCGAAGACAGCATATACTTCGTTTTTCCCTCATTTACCGCTAAACCCTTTAGCCGCTTCTGTCTAAATTCTCACAAAGGCGCCATTGACATCACGCTGTGTTCTTCCCATTATATCAATATCATCGGCGTACGCGAGAAGTTAAACAGATTTTTGGAAGATAGTGCCTCTGATGTTGACGGTGGAGTTCTGCACTATCTTTTCAAGAACGAGAAATCGCACGAGAGTACATCGCCTTGTATGAATCCTTTTTTGACGTCGAAAGATTCCGGAAGCTCGTTGCCAACCTTGATGGAGCAGCAGAGTTCTCCATCGTCATTTTGGAAGAGCGAACGAGCTTGCCAGGGATGCCAAAACAAGACAAAGCTTTATACAGTACGTCTCTGTAGACGCTTTCATACCATACAGCCTTAAAATCGATGAAAATGTTGGGGGGGGGGAACGATTTTGAGTTTATAGGTCTTTTCCAGGATCTGCCGCAACGTGAAAATTTGGTCGATGGTTGACTTTTCTGAAGCCACATTGATAAGGACCAATCAGATGGTTGACGAAAGGCTTCAGATGTTTACATATTAAGGCAGAGAGCATCTTGTTTTAAGGATCTCCCTTTTTCAGGATCGGGCAATCAATGCTGAGGTTCCATTCATCGGGCATGCATTCCTCTGACCATATCTTAAAGATGATTTGCTGCATGCTCCTATCTAGGTCGTCGCCTGCTGCTTTGAACAGCTCGGCAGCTAGACCATCTGCTCCAGCGGCTTTGTTAGATTTCAACCGTGATATTGCGGTTTTCAATTCTTCTAGGTCAGGTTCACGGAATTGTTGGCTTTCATCGTGTCCGATGAAAAGCTCCTGTCTGACGGCGGTTTTGTTCGTCGTCGCCGTTATACAGTCTACAGAAGTGGTCTTTCCAAATCCCCAGCATTGGCTGCGATTTTACTATGATGTTCCCTTGTTTATCTCTGCAGGCATCGGTTCTTGCTCGATGACCTTGAGTCAGCTGTTTAGCCTTCCAATAAAACCTCCGAACTTCATTCTTGTTGTTGGCTCTTCCTCGATCTGACGCTTCTCATGCTCTGTTTTTTGTTTCTTCTGAGAAGCCGGCGTTCCTCTCTCCTCTTCCGCTTGTAGAGCTCACGATCAGCTCTTGTCCTTCTATGCAGCGCCACTTTGTATGCCTTCTGCTTGGCTGCATAGGTCGTCGCACCAGGGATTTCGTTTTGGTGGCTGTGTGAAACCCAGCACATAAGAGGTGGCATCTCTAACTGCTTTCTGGCAATGTTGCCACTGGTCTTCGATACTTGATGTTGGCGGCATAGGACTCCTTAAGAGGTTACTTGACACTCGATCAGAGAAGGATCTGGCGACCTCTTGCGATTGTAGCTGTCTGACGTCGACTTTTCTTGCAGCATTTCCTTATTTTGGCCGTTGTCGGGATATTCGTTGCACTACCTTGGCTACGACGAGGTAGTGGTCCGAGTCGATGTTGGCTCGTCGGAAAGTTCGAACATGTTCGAAATTGTTGGACAAGTGCCTTCCGTCGATCGCAATGTGATCAATCTGGTTGACGGTTTATTGGTCAGGAGATCTCCATGTACCTTTATGGATGTTGAGATGTGGAAACCAGGTGCTTGCTACCACAGCATTTCGCCCCGCAGCAAAATCGATCAGCATGAATCCGTTATCGGAAGTGGTGTCGTGCAGCCTGTGCTTTCCGACTGTTCCACCAAAGATGTCATCTTTTCCCAGCTTTGCGTTTAAGTCGCCGAGGACAATTTTAATTTCATAGCTAGGACACTTTTCATACGTTTTGTCAAGGAACTCGTAGAACTTGTCTTTGGTGTCGTCCTTTTTCTCTTCTGTGAGGGCATACGCGCATATTAGGCCTTTGTTGCCGAATTTAGCCTTGATTCGGATCGTCGTGATGCGTTCGCTTTCACATTTGAAGCTCAATACTTTTTGCCTGAGTCTGCTTCCCACGACGAATCCGCATCCAAAGGGTCGCTGTTGTTGCTCTCGATAACAATCGCCATAGTTAATGTCGTAGTTTCTCATCCTTCGTTTGCCCATTCCATCCCATCGCATTTCCTGGATAGCGGTAATGTCTACTTTGTAGGAGTTGAGGGTCTCCGCTATTTGTTCGGCAGCACGCTGTCTATTAAGGGACCTAACATTCCACGTGCATATCCGAAATTCGTTGTCCTTTATACATTTGCTTGGGTCGTCATCAGTGTATCCGTCGGTTTCCGAGGAATGTTATTGCTTCGCGACTAAATGCTTTTCTACGTAGTCGGCCGCGACCTACAACACCAACCCGGAGTACCAAGCACTTGATGTGACTCAAAGTGCAAGAGCCGGAAAAAGCGCTTCTTTTACGGCCTTGGATTCAAATAAATCGAAGTAGCCCATAAAGGTATCCACCAAGTAGATCGACCTAACTGGAACTGAAGACGCCACCGTTGAGTCCAAAACAGAAATTCATTCGCTGCCGTCCCTCGATGGGAGTGCCTTGGTAGGAACACTCCGTCGTTGTTGGGTGACCGATTTCCAATTTCATGCCATTTCTAAACTGAAATTCTAAAGAGCATCCCTTCTTTTGTACTTCGGACTTGTTAAGTTTTATTTAGTCAACAGACAATCATTGTGTTTCTATCTCAAACCTTAAAACTAAAATTTCCATATAACTTAACACTTAAGTGCCAGAGTGACACAAGTAAATTGGCATGACGCACTGCTCAAATATTCTATATCTATGGGAACAAGTTCCGTTGAAATTCTATCAACTTGCCAAGAAATTGAAAACAAAAATTGGAAGTGATGATACTAGTTCTTTGAATATCAAACTACGTGATTTGAGTCATTAATACAAAAACAATAATCAACATTATGTCCTCACACGACAAAATTTTCGCAGAAAATTGCAAATTCGATCATACGTAACCTGTAGTAAACTCTTCATTCAATCAGAAGAAATATTCAATAAACAAAAAACAAAAAAACAAAAAAAAATAATATGCACAAACAAATTTAAAAGTATTCAATTGGAAACTTCTGCCGCCCCTCTGTTAACACAAAAAAAAAAGAAATAATTAAAACGTCAATATCAATTCGAATATCAAATATCAGTGTCATAGTAGTATTGTATTGTATTTAGTTGGTTTACATTTACACTTAGAGCACCTGGGACAATAAACTTGTGTGAGTTTTCCATTCATAAGTGTTTCAGGTGCAGGGGATTGATGATGATAATTCATATCGCTCGTTGAATTTCCCACTGTTTACGTTTTTTTTTCGTCTTTTGTCAAATGTCAAATCATTCACCTCTGCTGAATTCCTTGTTTTTTTTTTTGTCAATAAGGTTTGGGCAAAGTTGCATTGATGTGAAACCTTACGATGAGGAGGTATTTCACTTAACTTAAATGGCAAGTTGCAAGTTTCGCTTTCATTATATACGACAATGATTGTAGTGGCGGCTTTTTTGTTTGAAATTGTAAGAAAGCAGAGCTTAAACGAATAATTCCACTATAATCCAAATTTATAGCTGATCGATTGATTTCAATCTAAGGCAATTAAAAATCAATTTCCAAAAACGTCATTTCTTTTTCAACTAAGTATGTTTCGGTCAAGTTGAGTTGAATTTATTTTTATTTCCCATCGCAATAAGATGTACAACTCTCAGAGTTGGGCAAAATTTATTCGAATAAGCATTCGAATGATAAATAATCATTTTATTTGTTACTCACGAATAAGGTCCTGGTGAGCGACTGATCGGAGCGTCGTAGAAAAAATAAAACATATTGAACTGTATGATGGGCCACGTACGCCCTGAGCGGTGTAGCGTCAAAGCAGCGGCGCACAGTGTGACATTTCGCTCATCTAGCGGAATAAAATTAATTGCGGCGAGTCTGAGCGGCAGGGGGCCATTTGTTAATAACCAAAGAAGCTTTCGTCAAGTGCGGCTTGTCGTTGGCCTTTTAATTGAAAGTCAGGCTCGTATATTTTATACTCGTAGCTTTGGTGTTCACCCAATAAATTAAGAAAGAGAAAATTATGGTGGATATCATCTTTCACCACCTGTGTACTCCACCTGAGTCGCGGTCTTCCTCTTCTGCGACTGAAGACTCTACGAGCCGGAGCAGTATTTTCCATTCGCTCAACATGAACCAACCATCTAAGTCGTTGGACCTCAACTTTTCTGGCTAGGTCAGTGTCGCTGTACAAGCTCTTACAGTTCTTGGTTGAATCTTCGTCTCCATTCTCCATTTATGCAGACAGGACCAAAAATCACTCGAAGAATTTTTCTCCCAAAGCAGCACAAAGCGTCTGCTCCAGCGGCTTTGTTCGACTTAAGTTTAGATATCGCTATCTTCACTTCGTCCATGTCGGGTGGGTGGAATTGTTGGCCTTCGGCACCCAAATTTAATGGTTCTGTATTGCTGGCGGAGTTTTGCTCGTCATCGCCATTATACAGATTCGAAAAGTGGTCTTTCCATATCCTCAGCACTGACTGCGGTTCCGCAACGATGTTCCCATGATGGTCTCTACAGGCTTCGGTTCGGGGTGTATAAGCCCTGGAGGTTAATTTTTATAGAACTTTCGAACCTCGTTCTTGTTGTGACATCCCTCTATCTCCTCGATCGCGCGCTTCTCATGCTCCCTTTTTTTGTTTCTGAGAAGTTTATGCTCCTCCCTCCTTTTCTTCTCGTAGAGCTGACGAGCTGCTCGTGTCTCCATGCAAGTGACTCCATTTGAAGATTGTTATAAAGTCGAAAAGGGAAATATTCGTATAACAGTATAACAAAAATAAACGACAAAAAACAGAGTATTTTGTTTTCATTTATAGGCGTTTTTCTTTTTTTAGTTCGGAGCATTGTATATAGGTATAAGGTTTTTTTTTGCATTTTTATAATTGTATTAATAAATGATATATTCGACTTTTATTAATTACAAAACTGATATTCTCTTCCATAACAACTTGTTTTCTTCACCATTTAAATTATTCGAAACATTTCTATTTATTGTTCAGACTCTGTTCAGATGTAAAAAAGAAAAACGACTTATTTTTTGCTTTTTTTTTGTTGGTTAGACGTCAAAAAGTCGAAAAGGGACATTGACTGTCATCTTCAAATGGAGTCAAAAAAACTGTTATACTTTGTAGGTAATACACTATCCAGTGTAATATAGAGATCAGTGGATAGTATACAACTTTCCATCTGTGTAAGATGATCATTCTGAAATCAAATTTTTTTCTTGGAGTCTTGGCATCACTCTGTTTAGTTCATGTTTAAACCTGATTGTTGTTGTTGTTTTACATGCTTTCAAATTTGTTGAGACATAAACAAGAAAATAAAAATAGAGACGGGAATATGAATATTGTATCTATGTGTCCTTTTTTGATTCGTATATATCCTATTAGCTGACTGTGTGTCAAAAGTTTGTTTTGTTGTTTTGTACAATCAATTTTTTTTTCTTTAACTGGGAGCGGTGAGAATTTTGTTAAAGTTAATAACACAAAATAATAACTTTATTTCTGTCTTTTGTGGTTATATTAGAGAGGCTAATGAATGAGTGTAATTCGAAGTGAATGTTTTTCAGAGGATAATAAAGTGTTGGTACAATACTGTTTCTTGAATAAGATTTCTCTTTCTCGTGACTAAAATAAAGGTGTGAATTTAATTTAATCTTGGTTTTTACTTTCGTTGTTTTGCAATTGCAAAAACAATTGCACCAGCCGACCCAAAAATATTAATTTTTCCCAAAGGAGGAGAAAACCCAAGAAAAAAAATGTCCAGTTGAATCAAATTGACACCTAAAAAGGTGTCAGCTGAAAAAGTAAAAAAAAAGATGACTGTCAATTTTGACTATCAGCTTACACAGAGGACTTTACTTGAATTTGACTGTCAACTATCAAAAATCAGCTTACACGATTCCACCCCTGGTTACGGTTGATTGGTCAGGAGATTTCCATGTTCCCTTGTGGATATCGAGATGTGGGATACGCGTACTTGCTACCATTACGTCTCGCCCCGCAGCGAAGTCGATTAGCCCAAATCCTTTACCGGAGGTGGTATTGTGTAGGCTATGTCATATTTATATTTAATGTCATAGCTAGGGCATTGCTCATAGGTTTTGTTGAGGAGCTCGTAGAATCTGTCTTTGGTGTCTTCATCCTTTTCCTCAGTGGGGGCGTGAGCGCAGATGAAGCTTATGTTTGTGAATTTAGCCTTGATGCGGATTATCGTGATGGGCTCATTCACTGAGTTGAAAGTCAAGACCTTCCTTCTGAGTCGAGCCACACTACAAATCCACATCCAAATAGACGCTGATTTTGTTCCCGGTAGCAGTCTTGCTTATTTACTTAAGCTGGCGCTACAGTCCGTTGTGGACTTGGACTTCAATCAACAGTCTCCGCCAGCTAACTCGGTCCTTAGCTAGTCGTCTCCAGTTTTGCACTCCAAGTTGATTACGGTCCTCTTCCACTTGAGTGCACCACCTGAGTCGCGGTCTTCCTCTCCTCCTACGTCCCTCGGGAATAGTGTCGAAGGCTTTCCGGGCCGGAGCATTGGTGTCCATTCGCTCTAAATGACCGAGCCATCTGAGTCTCTGGACCTTGGCCCTTCTGGCTAGGTCCATGTCGTTGTACAACCCGTAAAGTTCGCTGTTGTATCTTCTTCACCCGAAGAACTTTCCTCTCGAAACAGCCTAAGGCATTTTCATCCGATTTTGTCAGGGTCCACGCTTCTGCACCATACAGCAGGACTGGGATGCTGAGTGTGTTGTACAGTTTTACCTTAGTTGCTCGAGAGAGGGCTTTTCAACTCAATTGCTTTCTTAGCCCAAAGAAACAGCGATTAGCAAGAGTTATTCTTCGTCTGATCTCGGCGCTGGTGTTATTGCCCGTGTTTATAGCGGAGCCTAGGTAGACAAACTCCTCTACTACCTCGAAGTTATATGTGTCTATTGTGACGTTCTGCCCGAGCCGTCGGTCGGTGTTGGGTGTCCTTCCTCGAAGACAGCATATACTTCTTGGTTTTTCCCTCATTTACCGCTAAACCCATTTTTGCCGCTTCTGTCTCAATTCTCACAAAGGCGCCATGGACATCACGCTGTGTTCTTCCCATTATATCAATATCATCGGCGTACGCGAGAAGTTGAACAAATTTTTGGAAGATAGTGCCTCTGGTGTTGACGTTGGAGTTCTGCACTATCTTCTAAAGAATGATGTTTAAGAAATCGCACGACAGTGCATCGACTTGTCTGAATCCTTTTTTGACGTCGAAAGATTCCGTAAGCTCGTTGCCAACCTTGATGGAGCAGCGTGAGTTCTCCATCGTCATTTTGCAAAAGCGAACGAGCTTGGTAGGGACGCCAAAACTAGACATAGCTTTGTACAGTTCGTCTCTGTAGATGCTGTCATACGCGGCCTTAAAATCGATGATAAGGTGGGGGGTATCGATTTGGAGTTCATAGGTCTTTTCCAGGATCTGCCGCAACGTGAAAATTTGGTCGATTTGGTCCCGGTAACAGTCGCCGTAGTAAATATCGCAGTTGTTCCTTTTACATAGGCCCGGACCATCCCATCGCATTTTTTGGATGGCAGTTACGAAGAAATCATCGGTTTGTGTCTATGTTGTTTTAATTTTACCTTTTACTCTACGAAGGAGAAATTGCTTGTCAATGTAACCACTTAAGCCTTGTGACTGCCAGGACTGTCACGCCATGCCACCCTTTTTTATTTCAGAATCAACCCCACCAAAAAAAGATCAACGTGTCAATTTTGTACGCCTGATTTTATCTCTCCACCAAAACAGTGTCCTTGTAAAATAGTTGTAACCGCTCAATACTTATGCGACACCTCACTGCTGGTATCTACATTTGTATAAAAAAGAAAACTGCTCCAACAAAAGCTTAAATTCCGCCATCGCATTCATTGTACAGTTAATACAGTTAATTTCAATTTGTCTGGGGTCCATCAACCTACAAACACGACTCAATCTAAACGCAAAAAAAAAAACACGAATTAACGACGTAATCTTTGTTGTGTGTTATTTTTAGACTTGCTAAAATTAAAACCACTATCTTGAAACGTGAATATCATATTGTTACTCTCGAACGATATATCTCAAGATTGATGCCACGCTTCAACGGATCTTGTCAATTAAGAGCGAACAAAAATGTCTCGCTGAGATTAACTGTATTAAACGCGTGTTTCATTTTTTACAGACGTTTTGCTTTCCTTGTATTGAATATAAGCAATTTATTCTTTGTCAAGTCAATCCCACCTACGTCAAATAAGGTTAAATGTCAGCTAAAAAAAAAAAAAAAAACTAAAGACAAAATTATAATAAATAACACTATATCAAAGTTTATTTTTAAATTAGAAAAAAAAAAGCTCTCATCATTCCTGAAATTCTTAAAGATGTTGAAGTGGTTTGGCTTTCAATCAAAAGTCTGTTAATATGTGTGTTTCTTAGTCATGTCGATTTTGTTTTAATTAAATTTGATGACTACAATAAACAATGAAGAAACTCCCACTAAATAATTGACATATTAAAATGTACATACCTTCTGGTAATGTGAACGTTAATGCTGACAAGTATATGATTTAATTTGGCATCATATAATAATGGGACGTACATATGTACGTACGTACATATGTTACGTCATGAAAGTTTAAAATAAGTTTCTTTATTTTTAAAGAAGCTTTTGTGAGAAGCATCACCTATCAATCTTGGTGTCACCCTGTGCAAATTGCAATATACTTTCTTACATACTTATGGTGACGCTACAGTCCAGGTCGGACCAGGGACTCACCCAACAAACTTCTACAGCCAGCTCGGTCCAACTTGGTTCAGGTCCTCTACCACCTGTGTGCTCCACCGGAGTCGCGGTCTTCTTCTTTTGCGACGTCCTTCCGGGTTGGATTTAAAGACTCAACGAGCCGGAGCATTATTTTCCATTCGCTCAACATGACCCAACCATCTAAGTCGTTGGACCTTAACTTTTCTGGCTACGTTAGTGTCGCTGTACATCTCGTATAGTTCTTGGTTGAATCTTCGTCTCCATTCTCCATTAATGCAGACAGGATCAAAAATCACTCAAAGAATTTTTCTCTCAAAGCAACCCAAAATGTTTTCGTCAGATGTTGTCATGATCCATGTCTCTGCACCATACGTGAGGACCGGGATGATGAGGGTTTTGTAGAGTGTCACTTTAGTTGCTCGGGAGAGGACTTTACTATTCAATTGCCTTCTAAGTCCAAAGAAGCAGTGATTGCAAGAGTGATGCTTCGTTTAATTTCAGCGCTGGTGTTGTTGTCTGAGTTGATAGATAGTTGATAGGTATAGGTAGACAAAGTCCTCGACTACCTCGGAGTTAAATCTGTCAATGTTTACGTTTGCTCCAAGACGTCGATGTTGGTAGTCCTTTCTTGTCGACAGCATTAACTTGGTCTTGCCCTCGTTAACCGCTAGACCCATCTTCTCGGCCTCCGTCTCAAAACTCACAAACGCTCCATTGACATCGCGCTGTGTTCTTCCAGTTATGTCAATGTCGTCTGCGTATCCTAGTAGCTTGACGGACTTTTGAAAGATTGTGTCTCTGATGTTGTTGTTTGAGCAATGCACAATCTTTTCAAGAATGATGTTGAAGAAATCGCATGACAACGCATCGGCTTGTCTAAAACCTTTTTTGACATCAAATGCTTCCGTTAGGTTTTTTCCGACCAAGATGGAACAGCGTGAGTTTTCCATTGTCATCTTACACAGACGGACTAGTTTCGTCCTCGCCATTATGCAGCTTCGAAAAGTGGTCTTTCCATATCCTCAGCACTGACTGCGGTTCCACTACGATGTTCCTTGATGGTCTCTACAGGCTTCAGTTCGGGGTGTATAAGCCTTGGAGGTTTGTTTCACCTTTTTGTTGAACTTTCGAACCTCGTTCCTGTTGTAACATCCCTCTATCTCCTCGATCGCATGCTTCTCATGCTCCCTTTTTTTTCTTTCTGAGAAGTTTATGCTCTTCTCTCTTTTTCTGCTCGTAGAGCTCAGGAGCTGCTCTAGTCCTTCTTTACAGCGCCACTTTGTACGCCTCTTGTTTAGCTGCATGTGCTCGCCGGCACTCATCGTCAAACCAGGGGTTTCC
>CAKKXW010000004.1:58767153-58799903 GCA_920937365.1 Sphaerophoria rueppellii | reverse complement strand
CCCTACAATGTTGTCCTTGCTCCAAGCTTTCAAGTTGTTTTTCCACTTTGTTTGGAGGTTCCGAATATGTGTCCCAACCGTTACAAAATTTGTAAACAAAATTTGTTTACAAATTTTGTGACAAAAAACAGTTTAAAACATATTGTTTTTAATTATGTTTTAAACAAAATGTTTTTTTTATGAGGTGTTTTAAACAGTGTTTTAAACATTTGTTTAAAACAAATGTTTAAAACATTGCCAACCCTGTGTATAAGCCTTGGAGGTTTGTTTCACCTTTTTGTTGAACTTTCGAACCTCGTTCCTGTTGTAACATCCCTCTATCTCCTCGATCGCATGCTTCTCATGCTCCCTTTTTTTTCTTTCTGAGAAGTTTATGCTCTTCTCTCTTTTTCTGCTCGTAGAGCTCAGGAGCTGCTCTAGTCCTTCTTTACAGCGCCACTTTGTACGCCTCTTGTTTAGCTGCATGTGCTCGCCGGCACTCATCGTCAAACCAGGGGTTTCCTTGCGTTGGCCGTGTAAACCCTGGCACTTCGGAGTCGGCATTTCTGATTGCTGCTTGGCAGTGTTGCCACTGATCTTTTTATTTTGTGCTGGCAGCAAAGGCCTTCTGAGGAGATTTTTGGAGACAATTCTCATTTCCGTTTCTACTTTCAAATCGCACTATGTATGAAAGTAGAATAGAATGAAAATAATGCCAAGCTACTTGCTAGAAAATTATCGATTTTCGAACGAGACTAGGATTTTTTGACATAATATTCAAAAAATAAATATTTGCTGTGGAAACAATTATATGAAGTGAAAATATAGTGTTTTCCATTAAAGCCGGGCCGATTTGAAAATTGAATAACACAATAGTAGAATAGTCGGCGACTAGCTCGATACCACTCTACATGCCTTCCCGAAAAAATTGAAAAACCATTTGTCGGTGTCTGGGGTTACTTCAAACCGCCGACTTGTTTATAAGAAATTAATAAGGTCTCATCTTTATTTGATTGGTTGTTCACTGAGCCGTCTCGAATTTGGTCTCAAAACGTTGAAAAGTGTACTTGAAAGTACACAGCGCAGCTTGTGCATCGTTGCTTTAAGAGAACACCCATTTTGATACTAAAAAATTATCATTTGCACGTATTGCTCGACGTTGTAACTTGTCATCATGATTTGTATTGAGTGACTGAATAAAAGATAAAATTGTAACAGAAAGCAAAAGAAACAACATATGGTCGCCACGAGCCATCAAAATCAACACGTCCCCATTGAACAAGGGCGGATTAGAGATAAATGTAATGGATGTTAGAGCGAATAGGTTTAACCTTGCAGTAATTACTGAAGAGTAGGTAATGCGATTCAAAAGATGCTTTATGTGTCTTTTGAACAATACTTCATCGATAAAGTGTTAAAACACCTTTTTACTTACATTATTAGAAACAAACCGATCTGCTCGCAAACACATTTGATGTACAGTGATTATTTTCGATTTTGCCTTGTTTTGAATTCTACTTTCGAGTTACGTAGTTCCTCGATTATTCGAAAGTTCATAAGAATATAGTTGGCACTACAAGAACTATTCGATTCTCGTCGGTAGGAAAGTAGTTAAGAAGATATATAGTTCCAATTTTTTGAGTTGGAGCAATTTTATTGCAGAATCGAGTAGGGCCCCTGTTTTCAGAAAAACTTACATTTAAGTTGTCCCGAGTCCTAATAGAATGCGATTTATCTTTTCATACAGAATAAATCTGTTTTCCGCACTTTTTCATTATTAATGACCTCATTAAAGACGACTCTTCTATATAACCCTGCTCTATACCCTTCTTCTACAGACTAGAACGATTTATTACTCGTTTATTAATAATGTACAGACGAACCTTGGATTTTAAATCTCTTAAAAATGGATTTAAGATGTTTGGTTTTGATTGGTATATTACTTATGAACTTGTAAGTTAAATGCACCGAAATCCATTATTTGCAAGTTTCATTTAAATTCACGTGTTTCGCTCATTGCGAGAAGAACGAAAACGAAATTCTTGAGATTAGCAGTTTAAGCTAGTTTTAAAAATAACAAGAGTGATTTTGTTGTTTCCCCTTAAAACCCCTTTAAACGAGATATCAATTAACTGCAAATAAATTTGTTTGTATGGAAGTTAGCTTTATTCGGTGCAAACAAAATGTACAAATAATTGGTCGGTCTCGGTCTTAGTTGTTCTCAGAGATTTGTCCTGCAAAGAAGTTGCTTGTCAAGTCGAGCTTTTGAGGTGGTATTTATTTATTTGTTGGTCTTGTTCAAGCGAAGTGGAAACTTTACAAGCAGTTTATTTGGCAAGTATAAGGAGAACATTTAATTTATTCAATAAAAAAAAAGCCATTTTAATAAATCTTTAAATTCTGTAACATACATTTCTTCTCAAATTGATGCTATATTTCCTTAATAAATTACAAATCAGAGAACTAAATAAAGAAAGAAATTGTTGAGAACTACAAATAAAGCAGTGAATTGGATCAGAAAGTATTTTGTGTATTCAGAAGGACGTATAATGGAAGCTCTTGTTACCTCAAAGTTGCTTATAAGACGAAATACGGCAATTTTGTTCATGAAAGTATCCCTTGCGCGAGAAATGGGCCTCATTACTGCATCCTGTAAAATACTCAAAATTGGCGATTACGACAACGACAAGTCAAGGTGCTGAAAATGACGAATTACAACTTCTTTTCTATGATCGAACCGCTTCATGCTGGATGTGGTCCAACCGGTCGAGTAAACTAATGCAAAGTGGTTGGCAATGAGCTTGATCTCCAAAATCGCAAAACTTTCTACCAAACCTGTATCTTCACAGTTTTCAAAACAAAACTATGATTTTAGAAAAAATGAAAAAAAAAGTCCAAATACAAATTTTCACACCCCAAATTGAATTTCTTACTTACTCACTTAAGGTGGCGCTACAGGCCGGGGTGGACTTGGGCCTCAACCAACAAACCTCTCCAGCCAGCTCGGTCCCTAGCTAGCTGTCTCCAGTTTCGCACACCGAGTTGGTTGAGGTCGTCTTCATCTTGCGCGCCACCTGAGCCTTGGTCTTCCTCTGATGCGCCTTCCCTCTGGGGTGGATTCGAAGACTGTACAGCCCGTACAGTTCGTCATTAAATCTTCTCCTCCATTCCATTTCTCTATTTCCCTCCAACCCGCCGCCTAGGTCGCTCTCATCCGTTTTTGACAGTGTCCATGGTTCTGTGCCATTTTAGCAGGACTTAGTTGTTCGGGACTGGGCTTTATTACTCAATTGCCTTCTTAGCCCGAAGAAACAGCGATTAACAAGAGTTATTCTTCGTCTGATCTCGGCGCTGGTGTTATTGTTCGTGTTTATAGCGGAGCCTAGTTAGACAAACCCCTCTACTACTTCGAAGTTATATGTGTCTATTGTGAAGTTCTGTCCGAGCCGTCGGTATTGGGGGTCCTTCGTCGAAGACAGCATATACTTCGTTTTTCCCTCACTTACCGCTAAACCCATTTTAGCCGCTTCTGTCTCAATTCTCACAAAGACGCCATTGACACCACGCTGTATTCTTCCCATAATATCAATATCATCGGCGTACACGAGAAGTTAAACAAATTTTTGGAAGATAGTGCCTCTGGTGTTGACGTTGGAGTTCTGCCCTATCTTCTCAAGAACGATGTTAAATAAATCGCACGACAGTGCATCGCCTTGTCTGAATCCTTTTTTTTGACGTCGAAAGATTCCGTTAGCTCGTTTCAAATCTCGTCATTTTGCACAATCGAACGAGTTTGGCAGGGATGCCAAAACTAGACATAGCCTTATACAGTTCGTCTCTGTAGATGCTGTCATACGCGACCTAAAAATCGATGAAAAGTTGGTGGGTATCGACTTGGAGTTTTTTTCCAGGATCTGCCACAACGTGAAAATTAGGTCGATGGTTGATTTTCGTGGCCTGAAGCCACATTGATAAGGATCAATCAGATTGTTGACGAAAGTCTTCAGACGTTCACATATTACGGCAGAGAGGATCTTGTAGGCGATGTTAGTAAGACTGTTTCCTCTGTAGTTGGCGCAACTTTGAGGATCTCCCTTTTTTCAGGATGGGGTAAGCAATGCTGAGGTTCCTATTTATCTATTTATTTTATTTATTACCTCTGAACATATTCTACAGATGACTTGGTGCATGCTCCTATCTAGTTCGTTGCCTGCTGTTTTGAACAGCACGGCAGCTAGACCATCTGCTCCAGCGACTTTGTTGGATTTCAGCCGTGATATTGCCGTTTTTACTTCTTCTAGGTCGGGTTCATGGAATTGTTGACCGTTGTTGCTCCTACCGACGACGGCAGGATTTTGTTCGTCGTTGCCGTTGTACCGTCTAAAGAATTGGTCTTTCCAATCCCCAGCATTGACTGCGACACCTTTTAATGCGAAACGAGTAAAATTACGTTGTATCGATTCGAAAAAAAAGGAAGGTGGTATGGTTGAAATAAATCAAATTGTAGGTACTGCTGTTTCTGACTTGAACTTTGAATCCATCCTTTTTTTTAATTTTCGAAAAGTAGATGAATTACCAAGGATTTGTCTTTCTTTTTTAATTGATACATCCTCGGAAGCCTTACTTTTTTTTATCTCGGTAGGTAGGTAGAAATGGCTGTCCTACTTACGCGTAAGACACAATTAGCGAAGTGCGCCATTTTAAAACCATACCTCTTGAAATTCTAAATAGCTTTAAAAATGGGTTATGGTTTATGGATGATGTATGTTCCGCACGTACAATCCTATATATAATGCTGTATTAGTCTCCTACCCTACGGCATATTATCTCATAGTGCCATTTAGGGATGGTTTGATAAGGGGGGAGGGGAGGGTATTGAGATATGAGATCAAATCTTTGATCTAGAATTCTGAGAGTTCCTCGATACCGTTGAAGAAATCTTTACCTAAGTAGAGTGCTCTTTTCCTAGCCAAAGCCGAACAATGTCAAAGAAAGTTTGGGACCGTTTCTTTTTCGCCCTGGTTCTCACAGCTACGGCAGAGACCAGAGAGTGTTATATGGTATACCCAATTTTGCCGCATGCTCTTCTATAGGCCAATGCCCTTTGAAGGTAGCAACAATCCTGGCTATGTCATGCCTTGGTTTGAAAATTAAATTGATTGATTTTGGTTTGTTATGACGGGCCAGATTTTCCTAGATATAACGCAAATCGTTAAACTATTCCACCTATGATAAGCTTCTGATGTGTATTTGTTCGGGATATTGCCCTTTTCAACTCCAAGAGGAGCATATACTCTCACTGCCAATGAGTTATGAAGGGCTGATCCTTCCCTAGCTGGCTCATCTGCCTTCTGATTTCCCTCATAGCACCTATGGCCCGGTATCCAGATAAGAGTGACGATCATATCAAGTTCCTTGAGGGCCTCTCTGCATTGCTTAACCAGTTAAGAGGATGATAAAGCTTAATCAATGGCTTACATAGCTACATGACTGTCTGTTAGTATAGCTACATTTTGGTTCTATTGGATATTTTTAAGGGCTATACAAGCTTCCCTTATCGCTAACAATTCTGCCTGGAATACACAGGCAAAATCGGGAAGTCTATAAGATTTTGAAATCTTAAGAGATTCACAGAAGACACCTGCACCATTACCGCATTCCATCTTCGAACCATTCGTGAAGATAGTTGTGTCGAAGTTTTTCGTCACATCGCCTTCCTCCCATTCGATTCTTGACGGGAGCAAGGCTCTAAACTTCATTTTTGGTGTTTAGGGTAGGGATGTAGTAATCGATGGTTGTGGATAGAATGTCTGATGGTATCAGGCTTGTTTGGTTGCAGTACCTGATCAGCAATAAAATTCCCAAAAAGCAAAATCAAATACAAACTTCCAAAACGTTATAAAGTAATGTATTTAAATAGAAAATTATTGGATCAAGACATATTCAATATTACAAGTGGAATGTTGATCTTTACTCGTTGATGGTTGCTTGAAAAAAAGATCAAGAAAAACCAAATTGCATCGATCGCAACCACAGCAAAAAATTACAAAAGCTAGCATAAGCTACCATAAGCATAGCACAAGCATAGCATGAGCCTATGAATAAAAAATTATACAATATTTTATATCAATGACGGATTAGCTAAAACAAACAACATGCTAAAGGGATTAAGAGATTAACTCATAACTAAAATTTAATACGTAGGGTATTATACGACTATGTTTGGCAATTTGAAAATTAATTAATTGAAATATGAAATTGATTAAGTTTTTAACAATAATTAAGCAAAATATTATGAAAATAAATAGTTTTTATAAACGACATAATTTTAAATGGCAAAACGGAAATTTGATGATTCATTTCCAAACAGTACCCGTAGGATCTAGTTTTCCAGCAGCCTGGAACATGAAAACATTTTTCAATTAAAGAATACAACGTAAACCAAAACAATATTTAGAAAAATCTCCAAAAACAATAAAAAAACGTACCTACTTACAAAAAAGCAATTATTGAGTTCATTAATCATCACAAAATTACAACTGCATGATTAAAACAAATTTATCAATCAATTTCTTTGTGGATTACTTTCTTAATCTTCTTACAATCAAAGATAGTACACTTTATGGCCATATTTTTTGTAAGATTACGAGTAAACACGCCATCACCTCATTTTCAAGTTACACGATGTGCAAATATTTATCAATCGCAAGCGCAGCCATGATTCTAACTCGTTTCATTGTCAAGTTCATTACAATGTCAAGTGCAAGTATTGTTTTACAATTTTTCGAAACTTGTTACGTTCTATTTGACTTTCTCAAGCAAATGATTGTAAATTTATCAGATAAGACTTAAGTTCTTAATCACATAATTTTACTATGTACCTTGGTAGAGGTTTAATGGCTTTAGCGTGATATTTGAAGAAGTGTTATAACAGCAATGACTTGAGCTGTTCTTAGAATAATTTTGTAAATTTGTATTTTGAAAATGGCAATTTCAGAACATGACTACATCAAAAGCAGATGGTAGTTATTCAACTGAGTGCACATGCTACACGCCAAGTGTTAGTTGCTTGAAAACCCATTTGTAAGAGACTTTTTGAACCTAAACCTGATTTCAAAAAGAGTTGAAAAATGTCCAGTAGTAGGCCACTCTCGAGTACGAGTTGCAAGTTGATTTTACGTTGTGTGGGCTAGTAATTTCTGCAGTCGTTTGAATCATGTCAATACCTCTAAATTGCTAGGATTCAAAGATGTTATCTTTTTCCAGGAAGTTACAATACTTCGATTTTAGTTTAAAGCTAACAAGATTCTCGATGATGCCGATGATGTTGCCATCGCCGTCACAGGAAAACATCCTAATACCCTGACAGACCTCCTCCAAAACGCACTTAATATGCTCACTAGATGGGCTGATCACTGTGGACTTAATATTAATCCTCAAAAAACAGACCTCGCCTTTTTACACGGAAATACAAAATCCCAGTAATTGTACCTCCTTCAATTAAAGGTTTACCACTAATTTTTACAAATGAAGCCAAATATCTTGGTCTGATATTAGACAAAAAAATAAGTTGGGAACCCAATATTCAGAAAAGCGTTAAGAAGCTCTTTTCTCTTGCAAGAAAGCGATAGGAAGCAAATGGGGTTTTCAACCTCGTATAACCTATTGGCTATATGCATCGGTCATCCGACCAATACTCATGTACGGGGTTGAAGTATGGTGGACTGCACTGGAGAAAGTCACTTACTACGACAAACTCAGCAGAGTGGAACGCATTGCATGTCTCTGCATAAGCGGGGCATTGAGAAAATGATAACCACAGCCTCATCAGCGTTAGACACTATCCTTCTTCTGCACCCCTCAACATCTTCACCAAACAAGTGGCAGCGAGTACAGCTATAAGACTTAACGCCTCATCTCAATGGACCAACAATAATGTGGGACATTCCATTATTTTGAACTTCTTCGGTTCTATACCTAAGTACATAGACTTCACCATTCCAAAACCCAAATGTGGGAAACATTTTCAGGTATCCATTCCATCCAGAGATGAATGGGAAGACAAACAACTCCTGGATGACAAAAGCATTCATTTTTATATAGATGGATCCAAGACATGATGGAGTTGGTACTGGTGTGTACTCAGAGAACCTTAATTTAAGCCTCTCATTCCGCCTCCCTAATCATTGTAGAGTCTTCCAAGCGGAATTTTTAGCGATCAAAGAGGTTCTCTTCTGGCTAAGAGAAAACGTGATATCAACTTCTGATATCCGAAACTTTTCTGACAGTCAGTGGCCTATTGCACCACCTTACAAATTTGTGAATTACAAACGTTTTAATACAAATATGTAAACAAATCAAGTTTTGTGTTTTGTCAAATTCTGTAGGCTACAAAATTGTAGTTGTGATTCCCAAATTACAAAATTGTTGAAAAAATTGATTTTCGGTTGCACGACAAAAAGTTTGTAGTTGTAACTCACAATTCAAAAAATTGTGAAAAATCTACTTTATTGTAAGTTTCTGTTGCACAATATGAGTGAGGATCACAAATTTATTTCAGTTTGTGAAAAAATTCTACAGGCGAAAGACCTACATATTTGTGTTTAACATTAAATTGAGTGCCCGCTGTAATTCTGAAGCGGATTTTGTTGTAATTAAAAGCAAATATCAATAGCGTTAAAATTATAGTTTTGAAAATTATTTTATTTTCATATTCTGTTACGTTAAAAACTATTCACATGAGACTGACCGACAAATGACGGATGAAAGAAATAAAAGTAATTTAAGATAGTTTCAAGCCATATTTCCTCACAAATTCACAACAACACCATGGAAATATAGTTTTTATCTGATTTCTGATGCATACATTTGAGAAAAAAAATTTCCCGTCTCGAAAATATTCTAGTTGATACTAAAGCACTTTTCACATGAGCACGAAGTACGAGAAACGAATGAACGAAAATTTGTCGATTTTGACATTTCTTCCACATGAGAGTTTTTAATTCGTCGCGAATGAACAACCCAAACACAAGGTAAAAGTTATTTTTGAGGTTATTCGTGCGAGTGACGAAAAGTCTTCGATCCCCGAAATAAAACAAATTGTGTACCTCGGTGGTCAAACAACTACTATTATACTTTATACATCAATCAGCAAATTTCATGGGAATGGAAATTGAATGTAATTCGATTCATGCAATTTCCGTTCCCATGAAATGAAAAATTCAGAACCGCCTGGTTTTGGTGAATTGGAGCTCTGCGGTGTCATCGTTAACTTTTGGTTTGACGATGTCCTCGCTTAGCTCCATAACTCGCGCGAACATTTTGTTTGTTGGGAGTGTGGATGATGTGGAACTCGAATAGAGTTTGACAGTTCGTATCAAATAAAATAAATTTGTTTTCTCAAATACATTAACATTTGAGATTAAGAAGTTAATTAATGCATCATTAATCAAACATAAACTATACTTTTATCGTTTTGTTGAGAATTTGTAAGGAAATACGGCTTCAAACGTATCTAAACTCACTTCATTCATTCGTCGTCCGTTGGTCGTGCTCATGTGTATAGTGCTTAGCAGCCAAACTCTATTCGCGTTCCACAATATTGGGAATATATAATACCTAGAGTCGCGACTTCGGGTGTTCGCTCTCTTTTTGCCTACCAGCTGCAATTTGGTCGTTCTGTACTAACCCAGTGAGAATGTGTTAGTTTTCCAATGCTTTTTAAATGAGAGACTGCACCAATACATTCGCACTGAGTTAGATACAATGCTCAGGGTTGAGTTGAGGTGTGTTTCATGGGCTCAGATTTCGAAAATAAGATTCCGTTGAGCTCAAAATTTTCAAAAAAAAACTTAAACATACAAAAAAATGCATGTAATATAAGAAATTAATACGTTTTATTGTTTCTTAGCACTTTTAACATATAAATGCACAAGAGAAAATCGAAATAGTACGCATACAATCGTGCTTTTAGTCTCGTATTTGCTGTGGTGAAAGTCTGTCACTTTGGTTTGGGCAACAGGAAACAAATTTTACTCACGGCTGAGTACTCACTCCTTTTTCAACTCTTACACAGATTCACGGACACGAAAAAAAGATAGGATTGTGAGAGTTCACCTCAGAAAATTTTTGAGGGTGTTTTCGGCACGGGAGGAAAAGGTCGCGACTCTATTATAATATTCTCTATGTTCCACACAATAAACACTCCCAACGAATAAAAACTTTGCACGTATTTAACCTCAAAAATCATTATTTTTGGTTTTGGTTGCTCATTCTCGACGAATTTAAACTGTCATGTGAAAGAAATTTCAAAATTAACGAATATTCCTTCATTCGTTTATTATTTGGTCGTTCTCCTGCGTAGTGTTAAAAAAAATTGTAATTTAAATTTGTAACTTACAAGTTTCAAACATAAATGGTGCAACGGTGAATTGTAAATTTATTTTACAGTTTTTAACTCTCATCACAAAGATGTAATCCCACTTATTTGTAGTTGGTGCAAAGAAAATTCAAATACAAAATTTGTGATTGTGAATTACAACTACAAATTTGTGGTTGTAATTTGTAAACTGGTGCAATAGGGCCCAGGCAGCTATTAAGTCTCTCGACGGCTGCTATTAAATCTCTCGACGGCTCATATGGCCGTCATTTGACCTAAAGCGCTCTAAGGACTTGTTATTTCAAAGCAGATTTTATATAAACTCCCTAATAGGTGTCTTTAAGGGACACTGTCTTATAGGCAGACACGCAATACGACTTGGTGTAGCCTCAAACGACTTCTGCAGGTGCTGTTTGGACGAGAAAGAAAAGAAAACAATCTCTCACTTTCTCTCCACATGCCCTGCATTTCACTAAGACGCAAACTTCATCTGGGAGAATACTTTTATGATAATCCTAGTGAACTAGCTAGTAAGGATATCAAATATCTTCTTCGCTTTTAAAAAGCTCAAAATGGTTCGACTAGTCTGGCCTTAGTGTACGGATTCTGTTTCCGCAGCCACTTTAACCTAACCTAACCTCGAGAAGAAGTTGTGTTTGACGATAGATTACCGTTTTGCTAGGAATTCGCCAAAAAGGTTAAGGATAGGATTTGAACATAGATTTAAACCAGAAGCCATATGCTGCTGATAAAACTAGGTCTACCAATACCTTAGGTTAAGTTAGATTAGGTGATTAGGGGTGTGCACAGAGTGAAACTGTTGCATACACGGGGGCCTACCGATTAACGTAGATTGGTTCATTAACGAACCAGCCTGTGCTATCTATAAATTTCCTCATATTTGCCATTGAGATCTGTGCTAGATCATCCAATTCTCCAACAAACCTATTCCCGAAAAGACGAAGTTGGGTAGTTTGGAGGTTCGGACAGTTACAGAGCAGGTGTTTAATGGTTTCTATTTCCTCCTCATCCTGACAGCTCCTACAGAAATTGGGTGCAAAAGCCCCTATCTTGTTGGCAATACTCTGTTTACTAAAAAGTGAATTGGTATCCCAACCCTGTCTTCCTGGTATGCAAATAGAAAATTTCCTATCAAAATCTAGTAGAGAGGAATATAATCGGTGGTCTCCATCAGTCCTGGAATCATGTCATATCTTTGTAAGATTGACCCGTGCCCATAAGTGCTGTGCTTCCAAAAACTCAGTTCTTTTAAACGAATTGTAGTTTTGGCTGCCGTGCACTTTATGAACTCATCCAGAGCCGGGAGATCCAAGATCATTTCCAACCCAGCTTGTGGTGTGGATCTCTAAGCCCCTGTTATTCCTATACAGGCTAGTCTCTGTACCTTATTCAGGTTCTTGAGATAGCTTGATTTTTCCACCGCTTTCCACCACACAATAGAGCCATAGGTAAGAATGGGTCTAACAGTCGCTGTGTATATCCATTGGATGACTTGCGGTCGCATACCCCAACGTACACCGAAGGTCCTTTTGCATGTGGAGAATTTACTTAAGGTTTTTTTATCCTTTCTTCAGTATTACGCTTCCATGTAAGCTTGGAGTCAAGAATTACTCCTAGAAATTTAGCTTCCATAGAAAGTTTTAGAGGAAATTTAGTTTAGGAGGGTTGAAACCCTCCAGTTTACTTTTTTTCGTGAACGAAACTAGCTCTGTCTTGGTGGGGTTGACTCCGAGACCGTTCTTAATTACTCAAGAAGATAAATCCTTTAATACATTTCCCATAATGTGTCCGTAGCTTAGTGGTTAAGTGCCGTTGGCTGCTTAGCAGAAGGTCGTGGGTTCGAGTCCTACTTGTGCCCATAGTTTTTATTTCATCTTTCACGGGCACTGCCTCTTGCGAAGAACTGACAAAACTTCCAAGAGTATCAATCTGTCATGAAAAAGTGCTTCTCAACTTTGCCGTTCGGAATCGGCGTTAAATTGTAGCTTCCCTCAATTCTTCACACGCACCTAGAGAATTGTTGATGAGAGTAAGCCATTTAGGCCATGGCTCTTCAAGAGCTGTCGCGTCACTCTATTTATTTTTTTATTTTTTATATTTTCCATAATGTTTTCGACGATGGTAAGGAACTTGTCTGATACCAGAACCACTATGTTATCTGCATATGCTACAATTTTTATGCCCTGATCTTTAAACTTTGTGAGAATTTTGTTGACTACGAGGATCCAGAGCAGGGGTGAGATGACACCTCCCTGTGTGTGCCTCTAGACACTAACTAACATGGTGCCTTTTAACATGGTGAAGATCAAATCGACGATGACAGATTCAACTCCACCTTCTACCAATACCTTATCTCGGTTCCAAAGAACAAAACTTGAATTGTTTTTTTTTTTTTTTCATTTCAAAATAATTCATCTCTAAAAATATGTAGAGTTCGTTGTTCCTCTAGATTAGATTTAGGATTTGTTAAAAAAGGCTAAAAGACCAAAGTCCCAAAGTCTTCTTCTTCTTAGCAGCTTTAAACTGAATTGCTAGACAAACAAAAAATTGTGACTTCTAGTCTCTGTCTTCAAAGTGTAATGCCCTTGTTAATTGACGTTAATAAAATTCGAAACCTTATCTCTCTTCAATGGGGCCCAATACAAAGTTCAATTCGAATTCTGTTTTTGTTTTTTTCTTTTTAATTAGTTTTTTGTCGAAAAAAAAAAATTGTCTCACCTCTTCACCTCCCAAATGTATCCTTTGTTAAAACTAATGTTTTTTTATACCTCCCTTTTTCAGAGGTATCAGCTCGACAGTTCGGCGATGTATTGAAAAAGAAACCGGCAAGGAGTTTGCTGCAAAAATCATCGATCTAGGTGGCGCCACCGAAGCTGGTGAATCAAATCCTCTGCATATGCTTGAAGCCACGCGGCAAGAAATATCCATTTTAAGACAAGTTATGGGTCATCCATATATAAGTAAGTCACACTAATTCAGAAATAAAATTTCATACCAGTTAACATTGTTTGGTTTGTTTCCACAGTTGATTTACAAGATGTTTTTGAATCGGATGCATTCGTATTTTTAGTATTTGAACTCTGTCCGAAGGGTGAACTCTTCGATTACTTAACAACAGTTGTAACTCTATCAGAAAAAAAGACTAGGACCATTATGAGGTTAGTTCCTCCTATAAAAGGGTCATTTTTAAACTATCTATTTTGTTTTTAGACAAATCTTTGAAGGCGTCGAATACATACATGGTAAAAATATCGTCCACAGAGACTTAAAGCCCGAAAATATTCTGCTGGACGAGAATCACAATGTGAAAATCACAGATTTTGGTTTTGCGCGTCAATTGAAAGAAGGCGAAAAACTAAACGGTTAGAAAGTAAACTATTTTTTCTCGAACACAAAAAATAGGGTCAAGAAAAAATTTGTTTATTTTTTACAGATCTATGTGGCACTCCCGGCTATTTGGCACCAGAGACCCTCAGGTGTAATATGTTTGAAGGATCGCCGGGTTATTCGCAAGAAGTTGATATGTACGGTGGAGTTTGTTTTTTGATATTTTTGTATTTTTCAGACAACCAATTTGTGTTTTTTTGTTTTTTTTTTTTTTGCAGTTGGGCGTGTGGTGTAATTATGTTTACCCTGCTTGTTGGTTGCCCTCCGTTTTGGCATAGAAAACAAATGGTAATGCTGCGCAATATCATGGAGGGAAAATATAGCTTTACATCGCCCGAATGGGCGGACATATCAGGTAAACAATAGATTTCAATTTTTGACAGATGCAGACTCTTACTGTTGTCACATATAAAACTTGAATATGAGAGTTATGGTTGATGGTTTCATATTTGACTTTTTGCGATGATGTTGGAAACCCTCCACAGTGCATTGTTGCCCTAAAGTTAGAAGCTGAGTTCCTCGACAAATTATAGGTACGAGGGTGGTCCCAAAAATACCCGACCCAACAAAGAAAACACACAAAATTTGGGAAAACAAACATTTATTTATCTACGTAATCTCTATTTAGTTCGATACACTTTTTCCCAGTGATGCTCAAAAGCTTCGATACCCTGTTTGTAGTAAGAATTGTCGAGCTCCATAAAATAGCCACCAACTGCAGACTCCACCTCTTCGTTGTTGGAAAATCTATTTCCACCGAGCAATTTCTTCAAGTTGGGGAACAGAAAATAACCCGAATATGGTGCGTGAGGAAGCAATTCAAATTTCAACTCATTAATTTTGGCCAAAGCAATGCCGGATGTCTGAACTAGTGCATTGTCGTAATGAAACAAAACTTTCTTTTTCGCTAAATGGGGCCGTTTTTCTTTGATTTCATCACCCAAACGCTGAAACAAATTCGCATAATATTATTTTTTTTCCTTTTTGAAAATAATCGATGAAGATCACATCTCGTGCATCCCATAAAACTGACGCCATGACCTTGCCTGCTGATAGAACTGTCTTTGCACGCTGTTTTTGTGCCATTGTCAGTAATCGCGGCACCCACCTTGCGCACAACTTTCTCATATCCAAATATTCGGTAAGTATACGGTGTACCCCGCTTTTTGCTATGCCTACCATGTCTGCTAACTCGCGCACTTTCAATCGGCGGTCATCCAATACCATTTTATGAATTTTTGTCACTATTTCTGGTGTTGTCACCTCATTTGGTCGCCCACTACGGTACTCGTCTTGGCAGCTGGTACGGCTTCGTTTGAACTCCGCCACCTAATTTATTACGGTTGTTAATGAAGGTGCAGACTCCCCCAGAGTAGAATCAAGCACTTCTTTGATATTGGTTGGGCTAAGGCCTTTCAAATGAAAGTATTGGATCACATAACGATGACCAATTTTATCCATCTTGACTAATTCAGCATCCACTGTAACTGACTGCCAAAATAATATTAGGCAATGCAGGATTATCAAACTTTAATTTTACGCTGCCAATGGTTAGTAATTTCTACTATCTATAGTCAATATTTTTAATCAACTACCGGCATCGATACGATATGTCGAGTACTTTTGGGACCACCCTCGTACCCTTAGAAGCTTTGTCAGTTCTTCGCAACAGTTTTATTCTATCCAACCGACCGACGCATTACCGACGAAGTTACTAGTCAACGCATATAACCATTCCGCCACGGGTCCTACTAGATTTTTTAAAGAAAGAGCAAAGCATTTTAACTCTCTTGTCTTCATCGATAGCTGGGAAAGCAACACATACGTAAAGCAACTGCTCAAAACTTTGAAAACTTCTTGTTGAAATTCCGAAGAAGCTTGAATTAATTGCTTCCTTTACGAAGCTTAAAAAAAGGATCCACCAAATAACTTTTTTTTTT
This sequence comes from Sphaerophoria rueppellii, assembly GCA_920937365.1. Taxonomy (NCBI): domain Eukaryota; kingdom Metazoa; phylum Arthropoda; class Insecta; order Diptera; family Syrphidae; genus Sphaerophoria; species Sphaerophoria rueppellii. The sequence continues at coordinate 58,784,198 of CAKKXW010000004.1, read as the reverse complement.
TAAATGCTATAAAAAAAAAAACGAATACTTTCTCAAATTTCTTTTTTTTATTTGAAAGTACAATCCTTCCGGTTAATAATGGACAATAATTTCATTCAAATGACTGCCTTGGCTGGTCATGCAGTAGCCTACACGATCGGTTCAATCTTTAAGCACATTATCGATTATATGCGGCTGTATTTCACCAATGGCTTCACGAATATTGCCCTTTAAAGCGTCAATTGTCTCTGGCTTGTCGGCGTAGCACTTATCTTGTACGGTACCCCACAAATAATAGGCCAACGGTGTCAAACCGCAGCTCCGAGGTGGCCAAACGACATCAGCTCTGCGGCTGGTAGCGCGGTCTTAAAAAAACAGGGCGCAAAACATCGAGTGTAGCGTCAGCTGTGTGGCACATAGCGCCGCGCGCCGTCCTGTTGAAACCAAATGTCGCCAATATCCTCCTCTCCAATTTTTGTGAATAAAAATTCGTTCAACATGGCCCTATAACGGTCGCCATTGAATGTAACGGCCACTCATTTTCGAAGAAAAATGGCCCAATTTTGCCTCTGGACCGAAATCCGTGCCAAACCATGATTCGTTTTGGGTGTATCGGCTTTTCAATGTATGCGGGTTTTCTGTTTTTTTTTTTGTTTTTATAATTTGCACCCACTTAAAGGATTTTTTATACCCTTTTTATGCCAGAGACACAGTGAGTGCATTAGGGAGAAGGGAAGGGGTTGGAAAGGAGATGTCGGTGTACATTGGTCTTAAATTCTTGAACATTGTAGTGACTGGGAAAAACAGAGTGTGGAAGAGAGTTCCACATTCGCGTAGTACGGCTAAAGAATGATTCCCTATACTTGAGAGTACGTCCGAAGTTGGGCTCGAGGGTAAACTGATGGGCATTCCTAGAAGCGCGAGTATTACGGGCGAATTATTTAAGGGGAGGAATGCAACTGGCTATTTCACAAGAGCACATACCGTAAAAATAACGATAGAACAGGGAGGGACACGAAACGTTACGACGGTGGTCTAAAGTGGTGAATGCGTCGGTGATCTCTCTATCACCAATCATTCTTACAGCTCTTTTTCGAATTCCATCCAAGAGGCTTAAGTAAGTAGCTGGAGCACCAGCCCAAAGATGTGAATTGTACTCAAGCTTTGGACGGATATAGGTTTTATAGATAATAGCCAGATCAGACGGGGAGAAAAATTTCTTGCACCGTCTTAAGAAACCCAAACATCTTGCGGCATTTTTGGCGACATCGCGTATGTGCTCTGACCACAAGAGGTGATCAGTGATGCACATACCGAGAATCTCGAGATGTTCGGTCTCATTGATGCAAGTGCCACTCATGGACAGTGGCAGGGGGGGTATATCTTGCTTCAACGATACCAGACAGCATTGAGTTTTCGGAGCATTAAACTCTACAAGGTTCTTAATTCCCCATTGGACAATGCTGTTTAGGTCAGAGTTTAATGAGCTTATCATATTTTGCCGTTGCAGTTCCACGTCCGAAGAGGAGGGATGTGAATCTGGAAACGAATATGAGAAGCTAAGGGTACTATCGTCAGCGAAACAATTTATTGGATTAGAAGTAACAGACAAGAGATCATTAATAAAAATGATCAAGAGGGTTGGAGACAAAACGGAGCCCTGGGGGACACCAGCATTTATATTGTGGGTTTCAGACTTGAATCCGTCCAATACAACTTGTATTGAATGGTTCGATAGAAAGTTTCTAATCCAACGAAGAAGGGATTCATCGATACCGGAGGCACGCATTTTCGATAAAAGAGCAAGATGCCAGACTTTATCAAATGCCTTTGAAATATCAAGTGCAACAATCTTACTTTCTCCAAAACGATGTAAAGATTTGTTCCACTGTTCGGTGAGATAAACCATCAAATCACCAGTGGACCTGTTGCTGCGAAAGCCGTACTGCCGGTCATTAAGAAGCTTTCGGTCTTCGAAATATTTCTTAAGCTGATAGTTTATCAGCGTTTCCATGACCTTAGAAAGAAGGGACGTAAGTGCAATCGGACGATAATTGGACGGAGAAGAAGATTCGCCTTTTTTTGGGATTGGGTGGACAAATGCTGTTTTCCAACTGCTCGGAACGAGCCCAGAAGAATATGATAGATGGAAAAGCTTACGCAAGGGTTTTGCCAACGTGGAAGAACACCTCTTCAGAACAATAGCGGGGATACCATCCGGACCAGCGGATTTATGTATGTTGAGATCCTTTAAGACTCTCACCACAGCACGAGTGCGGAAGAAGATTTGTCCCATGGAATCATTGACGCGCTCAAGACCTGGAGGAGTCATGACACTCTGGCAGCGAAGAGTTGGCGGCGAACTGCCTAGCAAAAAGGTTAGCTTTCGCGAGAGAGCTAACAACTGGAATGTCGTTGTCAACGAGCGTAGGGACCGAAGAAGAAGAAGAATTCTTCATATTTTTTACAAATGACCAAAAATTCTTACTGCCTTTGGGACGTTGCAGTATTTTTTGCCTTAATTTTTGGTCATGTAAAAATTTGGTCCGCCGAATATGGGCATTGCAGGCATTCCTGGCTTGTTTAAACTTGTTCCGGTTTTCCTCAGTTGGGTTGGCTCTAAAACACCGGAACTTTACTTCTTTTTCCCTGATAACCTCTTTACAGCTTGAATCAAACCATGACCCAAATGCGACAATTCTGCTTGTTTACACACCCGCCAAGATCAAAGTGAGCTTCATCTGAAAATATGACTTATTTTTGGAAAAATTGGCATCTTCTCTAAGTCGATCGCATGCCCACTTAGCGATACGAAAACGCATTGGATGGTCATTTGGCTTTAACTCCTAAACCAAGTGGACTTTGTATGGCGTCATACCAAGGTCTTCTTGCAAAATTCGTCTCAATGATCTCTCCGAAATGTTCAATTTTTGACAATGACGGTGAATTGATGTTGATGGCGCTTTACGCACACTTTCTGCCCCAGCAGCAATACTCTCGGGTGTACGTATTGTTTTTGGCTTTTCACGCTTTGAATTATCGATGAGGATGCCAGTTCCTAGCACTTTTTTCACAAGATAACGAAAATACGGAGCTGACGGTGCTCCTCTTCTCCCAAACGCCGTACGAAACTCCGTACTATGATTTTCAAAGTAATGTAGCAATATTTGCTCCAGCGTTGTTCAAGCGTATACTAACTTACTTACTTATGGTGGCGCTACAGTCCAGGTCGGACCAGGGCCTCACCCAACAAACTTCTCAAGCCAACTCGGTCCCTAGCTAGCTGTTCCTAGTTTCGCACGCCAAGTTGGTTCAGGTCCTCTACACCTGTGTGCTCCACCGGAGTCGCGGTCTTCCTCTTCTGCGACGTCCTTCCGGGTTGGATTCGAAGAGTCTACGAGCCGGAGCATTATTTTCCATTCGCTCAACATGACCGAACCATCTAAGTCGTTGGACCTTAACTTTTCTGGCTAGGTCAGTGTCGCTGTACATCTCGTATAGTTCTTGGTTGAATATTCGTCTCCTTTCTTCATTAATGTAGACAGGACCAAAAATCACTCGAAGAATTTTTCTCTCAAAGCAGCCCAAAGCGTTTCCATCGGATGTTGTCATGGCCCATGTCTCTTCACCATACATGAGGGTTTTGTACTTTAGTTGCTCGGGAGAGGGCTTTACTGTTTACTACTCAATTGCCTTCTAAGTCCAAAGAAGCAGCGAGTGAATCTTCGTTTGATTTCAGCGCTTGTGTTGTTTTCTGAGTTTATAGCGGATCCCAGGTAGAAAGTCCTTAACTACCTCAAAGTTAAAACTGTCTATGTTGACGTTTACTCCAAGACGTCGATGTTGGTAGCCCTTTTTTGTCAACAGCATTTACTTGGTCTCGCCCTCGTTAACCGCTAGACCCATCTTCCTAGCCTCCTCAAGACTCACAAACGCTCCACTAACATCACGCTGTGTTCTTCCAATTATGTCAATGTCGTCTGCGTATCCTAGTAGCTGGACGGACTTTTGAAAGATTGTGCTTCTGGTGTTGTCGATTGAGCTTTGCACAATCTTTTCAAGAATGATGTTGAAGAAATCGCATGACAACGCATCGCATTGTCTTAAATATTTTTTGACATCAAATGCGTCCGTTTGGTTTTTTCCGACAATGATGGAACAGCGTGAGTTTTCCATTATCATCTTACAGAGACGAACGGAATGCCAAAACTAGACATTGTCTATATAATTGGTCTCTACAGACGCTGTCATACGCGGCTTTGAAATCAATGAATCCGACCAAGTTTTGCAGATGCGCTGGTGCATGCTCCTAACCAAATCATCTCCAGCTGCTTTGTACAGATCAGCGGCTAGCCCGTCTGCGCCAGCGGCTTTGTTCGACTTAAGTTTAGATATCGCTATCTTTACTTCGTCCACGTTGGGTGGGTGGAATTGTATTGTAATCTGTATTGCTGGCGGAGTTTTGCTCGTCGCCGCAATTATGCAGCTTCGAAAAGTGGTCTTTCCATATCCTCAGCACTGAATGTGGTTCCACTACGGTGTTCCCATGATGGTCTCTACAGGCTTCGGTTCGGGGTGTATAAGCCCTGGAGGTTTGTTTCATCTTTTTGTAGAACTATCGAATCTCGTTCCTGTTGTGACATCCCTCTATCTCCTCTTTTCTTTTCTGTTCGTAGAGCTCACGAGCTGCTCGTGTCCTTCTTTGCAGCGATGCTCTGTATGCCTCTTGTTTAGCTGTGTGTGCTCGCCGACACTCATCGTCAAACGAGGGATTTCGTTGTGGTGACCGTGTAAACCCTAGCACTTTAGAGGCGGTATCTCTGCGATTGTTGCCGGTTGACGTCGAATTTCCTCCTAGCATTTTCGCGTGTTGGCCTTAATCGGGATATCCGCATTCGTACCTTGGCTACAACAAGGCAACAAGGTAGGACCGAGGACCGAGTGCGTCGATCGCAATGTAATCAATCTGGTTGACGGTTGATTGGTCAGGAGATTTCCATGTTGCCTTGTGGATATCGAAATGTGGGAAACGCGTTCTTGCTACCATTACGTTTCGCCCCGCAGCGAAGTCGATTAGCCTTAATCCTTTATCGGAGGTGGTGTTGTTGTTGGTGAGCACAGATGAGGCTGATGTTGGTGAATTTAGCCTTGATACGGATTGTCGTTCCTCCTGAGTCGAGTTCCAACTACAAATCAACATCCAAATAGAGACTGGTAGCAGTCGCCGTAGTAAATATCGCAGTTGTTCATTTTACGTAGGCCCGGACCATCCCATCGCAATTCCGCATTTCTTGGATGGCAGTTATATATGCTTAATAGCAGTCAAGGGCTTCCGCTAGTTGTTCGGCTGCACGTGGTCTGTTAAGGGGCCTAACATTCCAAGTGCAAAACCGAAATTCGTTGTCCTTAAATCGTTTGCGTGGGTCGTCATCATTAATTCCATCCGTATTCGATGCTTGTTGGTATTTCGGAACCATGTCTTCATTATGTAGCCCCTAACCTGGAGGGCTGGTCTTTAATTTAACCCTAAGCCGGCTAAATCGTTCCTTAAAGGCCTGGGCTACGAATATGTTGTAGTAGGCCTATAAGGTGTTCACTAAGTAGTTCATCGTGATTGGAATGCAGACGCCACCGTTGATTCCATCTTGGGAGTTTTTCCGCTGCCGACTGCCCCCCCGCCCTCTCTCTCTCTCTTTGCTTCTACCAACAACTTCCCATTGGGGTTGGAACCCAATGTTCGGTTGAAGGTACTGGGCACCCGATGTTCAGAGGTTTCTGTGGACGCTTGTGTCCTCTTGAATGCACATGTACACCCTTCGAACATCATCTGCATGAGCAATTAGCAATTTTAATTTTATTAAATCACTATAAATGTTTTACAGAAGATCCAAAGGACCTCATTCGCAAGTGTCTAGTCGTCGATCCCGCACAAAGGATCACAGTCAAGGAAGTATTAAGACATCCGTTCTTCAACCAAATCGTAAGTTATTGAATTTTATCTCTGCACTAGCACTTAATATTAGTAAAATAAATTTCTCTTTCGAAGAAAATTATACTACTTCTCTCTTAACTTGTCTCCTATTCTTCCAAAAGAGATCATTTTTCTTTCCTTAATTTGCATAGTTCGCTTATATTAATTTTTTATATATTTCTTTTCTATTGTTTATAAAAAGCATCAGCAAAGTCAATTTTAAATTTATTAAATCTTCAATTTCGTTCGAAATCAACTCTATTTTTCTTATTCAATTTAACTTATTTATTTTCTTATCTTTTACTTCTTTTTCTATTGACGATCGACATAAACAAATCACTCCTTAAAATCACTTTACACACAAATATTTACATTAAACAAATATTAGCTATTTGAACAAAATATCGATGGAATTAAACGCAGCCTCTCATACAAGTCCAGGAGAATGAGTCGTATCACGGAAATTGCACTGGTAACGATCCGTTTCTGGACAAAACACTGTTTCGATATTAAAAGACGAGTGATTGTTTCTCATTTCATTTAGGTTTTCTTTATATAAAATTACTGATTAATCATTCATTTTTTGTTTTTGTTCCTGGTCTCTCTTTGAAAAAAGAATAACATTTTATGAATTTGTGTTTTGTTTCACACAACTCTGGATCCACAAGTGATCGTGCGTCGTTTTCGTTCGTCTTTTGGGTTTTTTTTTGCTGTAGATGCGTTTAATGCTTTTTCTAAAAAAATTTGTTCGACTTAACCTTTAACTGTTTTGTCTGTTTTCAACAAATAAAAAGGAGAAAAACTAACACAAATATCTGAGGGGAATCAAATAACGCTTGCATGTTCTTGACTCTTTTTTTTTATGATTGCATGCTACATTTTTTATACAAATATTCAATTAATCTAATTTATGTACCTAGCATGTTTACATTTACGATGGTCACCTTAATGTGGCCACATTGTTTTCAGCAACCAAAAGTCACAGTTTTGTCTCTTAGCTTTTTTTTTTTTTTAAATTGAACTAAAAGCAAATAATATACACTGCCCATCACTAGGATGAGGCCACATATTTTTAATCGATTTTCGCTCAAACCTGCTTGAAATTTCTTTCCCATAAAAATTACTACATTTGAGTAGGTAGATGTTTTTTTTTAAAGAAAGTCATAAAATTAAGGGGTTAATTAGAAAAATCCGTTGGAATTTCCTTACATCAATTAAAGAGCTACTTAAAAAGAGTATAAAAAAGTACATCACTTGGATGGGGCCACATGAAAAATCTTATAAAATATCAACCATTTTTTTTTTATTACAAGCAGCCAATCAAGGGTGCCCTTTTGCACCCTTCTCATGCCAGAGACACAGTGAGTGGTTAAGGAAGGAAGAAAAGAGGTGCCGGTGTACATTGGTTTTAAATTCCTGAACATTGCAATTATTTGGAAAGAAAGTGTGGAATGGAGTTCCACATTCGCGTAATGCGGCTAAAGAACGATTCTCTATACTCGAGGGTAAACTGATGGGCATTCCTTGAAGCGCGAGTATTACGGGCGAATTATTTAAGGGGAGGAATGCAACTGGCTATTTCACAAGAGCACATACCGTAAAAATAACGATAGAACAGGGAGGGACACGAAACGTTACGACGGTGGTCTAACGATGTGAATAACTTGGTTATGTCTCTATCCACCAATCATTCTTACGGCTCTTTTTTGTATACCGTCCAAGAGGTTTAAGTATGTGGCTGAAGCACCAGCCCACAGATGAGAATTGTACTCAATCTAAGGCAGGATATAAGTCTTATAGATAATAGCCAGATCAGACGGGGACAAAAATTTCTTGCAACGCCTTTAGAAACCCAAACATCTTGCGGCATTTTTGGCGACATCGCATATGTGCTCGTTACACAAGAGGTGGTCAGTAATGCGCATACCGAGAATCTCGAGATGTTCGGTCTCATTGATGCAAGTGCCACTCATGGACAGTGGCAAGGGGGGTATATCTCGCTTAAACGATACAAGACAGCATTGAGTTTTCGAAGCATTAAACTCTACGCGATTTTGATTTCCCCATTGTATAATACTGTTTAAGTCAGAGTTTAATGAACTTATCATATTTTGCCGTAGAAAGAAGGGACGTAAGTGCAATCGGGTGGACAAATGTTGTTTTCCAACTGCTCGGAACGAGCCCAGAAGAATAGGATAGATGGAAAAGCTTACGCAGGTGTTTTGCCAGCATGGAAGAACACCTCTTCAGAACAATAGCGGTGATACCATCTGGACCAACGGACTTATGCATGTTGAGATCCTTGAGGACTCTCGCCACAGCACGAGTGCGTAAGAAGATTTGCCCCATGGAATCATTGACGCGCTCAAGAACAGGATGAATCATGACACTCTCTGGCAGCGAAGAGTTGGCGAGAGAGCTTACAACTGGAGATGTCAACGAGCGTAGGGACCGAAGAAGAGGAAGAATTCTTCGTAGTTTTTACAGATGACCAAAAATTCTTACTGGCTTTGGGAATTTGCAGGATTTTTTCTTTATTTTTTGGTCATGCAAAAAATTGGTCCATCGAATATGGGCATTGCAAGCCTTCCTGGCTTGTTTAAACTTGTTCCGGTTTTCCTCAGTTGGGTTGGCTCTAAAACATCGGAACTTAACTTCTTTTTCCCTGATAACCTCTTTACAGCTTGAATCAAACCAAGACTTTTCTTTGGGTTTGATGTTTTTAACCCTTTTCGGGATAAAAGTTTTCATTCCCAAAGTAATCATATCTGCGCTGGGGTCTACGTGACTATCGAGGAAGCATAGTGATCAGTTAAAGATCCGGAAGAAGTTATTGAGATCGTCCCAGTTGGCTGTCTCGTATTGCCGTACGGTTCTCTTCGGAGCTCTTTCTTTAACTGGATTAGTTTGACACGAGAAATTTGCAGATATGATACTATGGTCAAATCTACCTAGAGGTGTTAATACATTGATAGTGTATTTATCGGCGCAGTGTCATAAGTCCGTAGGTCATAAGTCCGTAAAGGACTTTTGAACCACTTAGGTGGGTCAAAACTTCATAAATCGATTATGAACTTATAACCCACGTAAGTGAGTCAAAAGTCAGCAAAAAAAAGAGCCATAAGTTCTTGGAAATCAAATTTTATTAGATATGGCTAATTTTTTTTTTCTTTTATGAACTAGACTAAAAATACAATAATTTATGAAGCTATCATGATACAAAATGGAATTAAGAAAAACTATTACGCTCTCTTTGTTACAATATGCCTGCAAAAGAGGCACAAAATTTAATGTTTAATTGATTTGCTGTTTGAACTGCTCGTTAAATATTATTATTATTTTTTTTCTTGATGCTCAGAAAACAATATCCACACTTTTCTGTTATCGACCCTGAAAAAATAAAGCGTTGCACTCTGAGATGTCAAAGAACGGCGAGAGTAGGGCATCCTATAACCACAGGACAGTAGGATGCCCTACTCTCGCCGTTCTTTGACATCTCAGAGTGCAACGCGAATTTTTTTATTTCCACACCCCAAATTGATTCTCTTTTTTCCGCTCGCTTCGCTCGCAATCAAACCAAATCAATCTTGAGTGTTTCTTATCGGCCTCATCCACAATCGAAAATAAAAAAAGATGCCCAAAATGAATCTGCTTGAAAAATTCTCTATGCATTATAGGATGTATAATTGTGTAGTGGTTACTTTTTAAAATAGAACGAAACAGCTTAAAAAATGTTTTTAGTCGACAACTAAAATAAGCTATTAATCAAATATATTCATATTATTTTTAGAATTTTGAGAACTGAATTCGGTATGACTGAGTTTCTGAATGATTTAGGTTCTTTGATTTAAAAACATAAAATCAGAGTCATAAAAACTCATTTTAACATTGCTCAGTACTTGAATTCTTACTTAAGTTTGTCTGGTTAGATGGCAGTATATTTCACATTCCAAGGGAACTAGAACCACTAATTGGTTAAGGAATTTAATCCTCACCGTAAACCACTTTACAAAAGTGGACCAAATCTTCACTTGGTGGAAACTAAATCCCGCATTGGAGTTAGGTCCCGTGGACTTATTTTCCTCCACCGCTCGGAATAAGCAAAAAAAAAAAATTATCGATTTAACTCACCCTTTGCTGGGGTCAGAATTCCATCAGAAATTTTGACGTACTTTTGACTCACTTACGTGAGTTATAGGTTCATAATCAATTTATGGAGTTTTGACCCACCAAAGTGGGTCAAAAGTCCTTTACGGACTTATGACTTACGGACTTATGACACTGCGCCTATTTATCAGGGTCAGACGTAAGGGACAAGTCAGGAGTATTTTCCGCTTGGCCATTAATGTCCGATATTCGAGGTGCTCGGTGACTAGCTGAGTAAGGTGTTTAAACTCAGCAATGATTTCAGCACACATTCCTTCGGGTGTTGTCTGGCCCGAATGGAGAAGCCACGAAGTATTGTGTACATTGAAATCGCCCGTAATAATGATTTCCGTGTGAATATACAATTCTTTGAATGGAGTCAGACAGAGTATCAAATTCGCGAGAAGTTGAAGCTCTGTCCAAATTTGGGCTTCGATAAAGAAAACAATAGTCAATGATGTGTTTATTTATAGTGAACTTAAACAACCTAAATTGAAAACAGGGTTGGAGCAGCGTCCATATTTTGGAAGAAATTGGTAAGCGACATCATCTTAATGTAAACGGCGAGACCATGGTGTAGGAAGGATAATGGCACTAAGCTATACCCATGAATAAGGAATTCAGTAGGATCGGAATTCTCACCTTCTTGGGTTTCACTCAGCGCCAAAACAGCTGGCCTGTCCCAGGCATCACGGATAGCTTCAATAAAGTTGTCCTTGTCTTCAAATTGTCTACCGCCTTCATAAACTTTTCGAGTTAGCCATGACCATACGTTTTCGATTATGTTCAAGTCCGGTGAATAGGGCGGACATGACAAAAGCTCTTCGTTTTCTGATAAAGATGTCCTAAAATATTTTTCATTTTTGAAAATTGCCGTTTCAACAAGGATTTGTAGCTGTTTCCGTTCATTGTTATAGAAAGAAACTCTAACTCGCCATAGTAGGTGATAGCTCCCCACACCATAACACGTGATGTATGGCTGTGATATATTCCCAAAATTAGTTCCTCTTTTCTTAAATCATGGAAATAAAAGTTGTAACCATCGGGGCCGTCAAGGTTAAAGTTTTTTCATCCGAAAAGATAACGCGTTTCCATTGATTGTTCCAAGCGACATGTTCTGTTGCAAAGTTCATTCGCAACTCCATGTGTACTTGCTTTAGAACAGGTTTCTTTTTTAAGTTTTCTTCACTGGATAGTACCATCTTTTTTTACTATCTTTCGGACTGTCGAAATACTGGCTGATACTCCGCTTTTGGATCTTATTTTAGTAGCTGGTTGAGTGGAATTTGAAGCAATACGTAGGATTAACCGCTTGTCTCGGGATGTTGTTGCTTGGGCTGTACGTCCTTTGTTTTTTTTTTCACAGTTTTGAGGATCAGCAAGATGGTTGTTTACAACTGTCTTACTTCTGTTCAGCTGCCTTGCTATTTCTCAGCTTGAGAGTCGCATTTCCTTGAAAACATCGATTTGTCTCTTCCTGTCACTGCCAATGTCTTTCCGTTGTTTATAAAACGTTAATAAATATTGCAACTACAATTTTGAAAAAAAAAAATCGCTGATATGAACTCCTACAACGACATATTCGCAATAGCTTCATCCTCCTGACGCACTTTTTTATATCCTTTTCAAGTAGCTCATTCATTAATGTATGGAAATTCCAAGCGTCTTTTCTAACTAACACTTTAATTTTATCACTTTATTTTAAGAAAATATGTACCTACTCTCATGTAGTAAAATGTTCCGGGCTAAACAAATTCCAACAGGTATACAGAGCGAAAATCGGTTGAAAAATATGTGGCAGTGTATACATAAGTAGTTTACTGATTCAATTCAACGTACCCAATTAAGATAAAAAAAAAAAAAAACAGAGTCTGATGAGCTCGTTGGCAAGGTTGGTGTTATGAAGGCCAGCGTCTAACAGCCTTCGTGGTTTAACTCGGGTCAACAACTGATATATCCATTTGTAAATAGTTTAAAGCTCTGAATTTTGTTAGAAATTATTGTCAAATATTTTGATCGTTCTTTCTTTAAGTTGCCTTGAAGTGAGACAGCCACACCAAATATTTTAATGAATGGCAGTTTAATACTTTATTGGCTGATATTAGAAAAGTTTGTTTAGTTACTATTAAATAACATGATTCCGCCGACTTCATTTAAGTGTTATGATTTATAAATTAAAATTAGAACATTCCCACTGAACGTTTAATAAGGTTAAGCTTGACATTGATGACAATCTTGACATTAATTTTGAATCTTTCAATAAAATATAATAATATTTGTACTTACTTATTAGGGTAACGCTACAGTCCGTTGAAGACTTGGGCCACCATCAACAGTCTCCGCCAGCTAGCTCGGTCCTTAGTTAGTCGTCTCCAGTTTTGCACCCCAAGTTGATTGAGGCCCTCTTCCACTTGTGTGCCCAACCTGTGCCGCGCTCTTCCTCTCCTCCTACGTCCTTCGTGAATAGTGTCGAAGGCTTTCCGGGCCGGAGCATTGGTGTCCATCCGCTCTAAATGACCGAGCCATCTGAGTCTCTGGATCTTAACCCTTCTGGCTAGGTCCATATCTTTGTACAACCCGTTAAGTTCGCTGTTATATCTTCTTCGGCATTCCCCTTCAATGCACACGGGGCCAGCTTAAGGCACTTTCATCCGATTTTGTCAAGGTGCATGCTTCTGCACCATACAGCAGGACTGGTATGATGAGGGTGTTGTACAATTTTACCTTAGTGGCTCGAGAGAGAGCTTTTCCACTCAATTGCTTTCTTAGCCCAAAGAAACAGCGATTAGCAAGAGTTATTCTTCGTCTGATCTCGGCCTAGTGTTATTGCCCGTGTTTATAGCGGAGCCTAGATAGACAAACTCCTCTACTACCTCGAAGTTGTATGCGTCTATTGTGATGTTCTGTCCGAGCCGTCGGTCGGTGTTGGGTGTCCTTCCTCGAAGACAGCACATACTTCGTTATTCTCTCATTTAACGCTAAACTACTAAAGTTGTTTTTGAAGGACTAATCCATTACTTATGGCGAAGCGGAATATTAGTTTATTTTTTTGGGATAATGGATTAGCTGAAACCCTTTTTCCTAGTCATCTACTATTTTTGAGAAGATTAAACATACATGCATCTGATCAGAAAACCCACTGTGTAATGGACTTTTTCTTTTCTTTGTATTTAAAAGTAAAAGCTTATACAATTTCGTACAAAATACTTCTAGCGACAGTTTTTTCGTCGTGTGTCGAGATGGGCCATTTACCTAATTAGAAACTTTTCCTTGACTTTTTATTTCATTTTTTCTTTCTTCAGGAGTTGACTTGGTTTCTTGATCTTTTCTTTCCTTAAAATACAAATGAACGAATTTTTTAAACCTCGTTTCGTTAAAATTAAAGTGATGCACTCTTTGGCACTAAAGTATTATGATTATTTATTTTTCATCCACCACGAAAAAAAAAACCAAACAAAATTTTGCATTTTAGATCTCAAAAAGTGAACACTCAATTGGACAGCCTTCAAACTACGAGCAATTCAGAGAACAGAGTATACCAAATGGAAATTACACTCTCAAATTGTATATCACCAAAAAGACTTATGATAATCTTGTCAGTGGTGAATCACCAGCGTCGAATCAAGTTCAAAGTACACAGGCAGGTTTTTTTTTTTTTTAAATAATATTTACATATATATTTTTTTGTAAAGCAAATTTCTTACTTCACCTATCTTTCGTATTATCGTAAATTTTTGCTACACTTAAATTAACTCATGCTTAGCTGATACAAACACTTTATTTGATAAAAGTAATGTAAATATTATACACTATTTATTTTAATTGCTTTCTAACGCTTGCTGTAGGCCTTAAAGTTAAGTATATTTGCTTAAACATACATTTTTAATTTGGCTATTGGTGAATGGGATACGATATATTAATTTAGTTCTATAACAAACCAGCTTTCTAGGTCAACGCACTTTTCTCAGCAAATTGTGCTTTCTTTTTAACCTTTAAAAAAAAAACTTTCTGCAGGCAAGATCCTTTAGTGAAAACTACGAGTAACCCGGTTGTCAAAAAATGTTAACGCTGAATCACAAAGACGCTTCAGCTTCATCTGACGTTTACGAGTTCAGCTAAAGGAATTCAATGCTTTCTATCACAATCTTTGTATATAAATTTAACAGGTATAATCGAAATGGAATTCGACTGAAGCGCCAACTGGTTACAAGCAGAGATAACCATTTTTTTTACATAAGTTTGTATTGTGTGTTCTCTGCCTGGTTTGACAGAAGATCTGTCAAACCAAGCAGAAAACCACTGATCTCTATTATAACTGGATAGTGGATAGGAGCAAAAAGTTTGACTCCCATAGAAGACTGTTATAATTGTAAAAGTACCATCCAGGTATAACAGTTATACCAAAATATAACACTTCCCCACTGAGAGCTGAAAAAAAAATAAATACGGCTGTGCTGTGAAACTTCTTAAATGATAAATAATAAGTACCTTGCTGCTCTAATATTTAATTGTTATTTATTGTAATTAGTGGTTGGCCCCTTTAGTTAAAAATAGCAATTTTTCAGTAAATTTATTTTAAATTATAAACTCAGGCCATTGATGAAACTAAGAAATATCTTCGTCACTTCACTTCGTCTACTGATCTCTATAATAGAGATCAGTGACTCTGTCTCACTTTTTTGGTTTATATAGAAAGAGATGAACAAGTTTAAGAGTACCATGTCAAAATCAATAGGAGCCAAGAAAAGTGTTATAATCTGTATGGAATCCACTATCCAGTGTATTATAGAGATCATTGGATACTACCCCCCAAATATATATACAAAGTACTGAACTTTTGCTTTGTCTGACAGCTCAACAGCTTTTTAAAAAGACGTACACATACAAAATTTATTTGTTTTTGAAACAGCGTTACCACTTGAAAAAAAAATGGAATCGAAATAGATTTGGGAGTAAAGCGAAGTTGATTGAAAATAAGCGAAACATTTTTTTAAAATAGTGAATATTATACTTACTTACTTACTTAAGGTGGCGCTACAGTCCGTTGTGGGTTTGGGCCTCAATCAACAGTCTTCGCCAGCTAGCTCGGTCCTTAGTTAGTCGTCTCCGGTTTTGCACTCCAAGTTGATTGAAGTCCTCTCCCACTTGAGTGCGAAACCTGAGTCGCGGTCTTCCTCTCCTCCTACGGCCCTCGGGAATAGTGTCGAAGGCTTTTCGGGCCGGAGCATTGGTGTCCATCCGCGCTAAATGACAAAGCCATCTGAGTCTCTGGACCTTGACCCTTCTGGCTAGGTCCATGTCGTTGTACAACCCGTAGAGTTTGCTGTTATATCTTCTTCGCCATTCTCCTTCAATGCACATGGAGCCAAAGATGACCCGAAGAACTTTCCTCTCGAAACAGCCTAAGGCACTTTCATCCAAATTTGTCAAGATGCATGCTTCCGCACCATACAGCAGGACTGAGATGAAGAGTGTGTTGTACAGTTTTACCTTAGTTGCTCGAGAGAGGGCTTTTCCACTCAATTGCTTTCTTAGCCCAAAGAAACAGCGATTAACAAACTTTTCTACTACCTCGAAGTTATATGCGTCTATTGTGACGTTCTGCCCGAGCCGTCGGTGTTGGGTGTCCTTCCTCGAAGACAGCATATTCCCTCATTTACCGCTAAACCCATTTTAGCCGCTTCTGTCTCAAGTCTCACAAAGGCGCCATTGACATCACGCTGTGTTCTTCCCATTATATCAATATCATCGGCGTACGCGAGAAGTTGAACAGATTTTTGGAAGATAGTGCTTCTGGTGTTGACGGTTGAGTTCTGCCCTTTCTTCTCAAGAACGATGTTAAATAAATCCCACGACAGTGCATCGCCTTGTCTGAATCCTTTTTTTGACGTCAAAAGATTCCGTAAGCTCGTTGCCAACCTTGATGGAGCAGCGTGAGTTCTCCATCGTCATTTTGCATAAGCGAACGAGCTTGGCAGGGACGTCAAAACAGACATAGCTTTGTACAGTTCGTCTCTGTAGATGCTGTCATACGCGGCCTTAAAATCGATGAAAAGGTGGAGTTCATAGGTCTTTTCCAGGATCTGCCGCAACGTGAAAATTTGGTCGCTGGTTGACTTTCCTGGCCTGAAGTCACATTGATAAGGGCCAATCAGATTGTTGACGAAAGGCTTCATATGTTCACATATTACGGCAGAGAGGATCTTGTAGGCGATGTTTAGTAGACTTATTCCTCTATAGTTGGCGCAGTTTAGGGGATTTCCCTTTTTCAGGATCGGGCAAACAATGCTGAGGTTCCATTCATCGGGCATGCATTCCTCTGACCATATCTTACAGATGATTTGGTGCATGCTCCTATCTAGCTCGTCCCCTACTGCTTTGAACAACTCAGCAGCTAGTCCATCTGCTCCAGAGGCTTTGTTGGATTTCAGCCGTGATATTGCGGTTTTCACTTCTTTTAGGTCGGATTCACGGAATTGTTGGCTATCATCGTGTCCGATGAAAAGCTCCTGTCTGACGGCGGTATTTTGTTCGTCGTCGCCGTTATTATACTGGCCATGGATATATTGACGCAAAGAGGGATGTACAGTTATTATCAAAATGTTTATATGGACAGATCTACAATTTGGGCCGTTTCCGAATTGTGTTAGGTTAGGTTAGGTTAGGTTAAAGTGGCTGTCATGGATGTTAAAAAAGACACACTTAGGCCAATCAAAGGCCCATTGTGATACCACATGAATCTAGAAAGGCTTTTCTTCGAAAGCTCATTGAAACCAATTAGAGTTCCTTACGAAACGTAGAAGATTAATTATATTAATATTTACGAGATCGTTTAGGTCATTGTAGAAGTATTCTCCTAAGTGAATCATACGTTTATGAGCCAGAGCAGGACAGGTACAGAGCAGGTGAAAAACCGTTTCCTCCTCCTCCTCGTCCATGCAGCTTCTGC
>CAKKXW010000004.1:58748632-58764719 GCA_920937365.1 Sphaerophoria rueppellii | reverse complement strand
TTGTGTTAAGCCTTTGCCGGGTTTAACATCTAGACAGGTATATTTGTAAAACTATTATTGACATGTAGGGAGAAACGCAGTTATATAGGTACCGGTCATATTATTGCCGCTGCTGCTTGTTTTATGGCGGCAGTCTGTCCTCGAAAAGTAGCCTGTGCTACTATCGGTTGTTAAGGCACTTAGGCTGGATTTTCTTCACTTTTGGCGTTATAGTGCCGTTTGTTCGTCGTCGCCGTTATTATACTGGCCATGGATATATTGACGCAAAGAGGGATGTACAGTTATTATCAAAATGTTTATATGGACAGATCTACAATTTGGGCCGTTTCCGAATTGTGTTAAAATGTTCGATTTTATTTTGAACACTACATTGTGGATAAAATATGTTAACTAGCAGGCTTAAATCTTACACTAGTGGATAAATTCAACCAAAATTTTTACGCAAGTCGCACACGGCATAAAATATTAAACAATTCAATGCAAGCTCGTAACTCATATTTTTCGTATTTGTATGGGTTGACTGTGTCCGCTTATTGTTCGCAGATGTCACTTATCTATTTTCCTCTTGAGAATAGAAAAAGTATGATAATGGCATGCTATTTTTCACTATAAACTGTAGGCATAAGATTATGTCTTAACTAGTTAATCGAAGCGGATTTTGGAAATATTAAGTAAAATTGAACTACATGTTTTCTTAGTGAAGTAGATTTTAAGAAATTCTTGGTGGTGCGAAGTAGGAGTAGATTTTCAAAGTTTTTCAAAAACCAAAAAAAGTAAAGTGGCAAAGCTGTTTTGGAGAGATGATGATGCGACGGAAAGAGAACTGTCATTCAAAGCCAGAGACAAAAGGAGATCGGAAACTGACTTACGTTTTAACCTCCGGATACCCCAAATTATATTTTACCGTTACCTAGTGAATGTGAATAAAAAATAAAAATAAATATTGTTGTATTATCTTCTATGAATTATTAAAATATTCAGTATAACACTTTTACTTGTTAAGAACTTGGCGTTCTTCTAGATCTCATTACTTTTGGTGACTGACTTTTTATACAGTGTTGTTCGTTGATAAGAGAACTTGGCTTTGGCTTTTTTTACATTTTATGTTTTTGTTTTGATTTCACATCTTTTTGCAAAGTACTTGGCGTTCTTCTAGATCTCATTACTTTTGGTGGCTGACTTTTCACGCAGTGTTGATTGCACATAAGAGAATTGGCTCTCATTTCACATTTTATGTGTTTGTCTTGATTTTACATTTTTTTGTAAATTTATTTATTATGAAAGCGTTTATCTCGAAATACACTGAATCAGCTAGCAATTTGCAAACTTGAACAATATAATTGCTCCCAATTTATAAATAAATAAAAGGTTAGATAATGTTAACTCATTTAGACCCCAAGGGTCCATTGTGAAACCACTAAAGATAGTTAGCCATGGGAGTGTTATGCCATTTTAAGAAAGTGGGCGGCAACCACTTATATTTTCTGTTAAACGTTTTCGACCATTTTGATAGATAAAATGGGTGGATACCACACCCCTAAATGGAAATAGATTTTTTTCTCATTTTTTCATGTCATTCAACCAAAACCTTACAAGAATTCCAAACTTCAACATCCTACGACCGTTTTAAGAAAGTAGGCTGAATCCACACCCCTAAATGAAATTTAAATATGTTTCTTATATTTCTCCTTATATTCAACCTAAACCCTATTCGAATCCCGAATTTCAACATCCTACGACCAATTTAAGAAAGTGGGCGGATACCACGCCTCCTGAATAGAAAAATTTAAATTTTCGATATTTTCCTTTGTATACACCCGAATACCTCCCAAATTTCAAGATTCTGATATTGTTAGAAGTGCTTCATAATTTTGATGATCAGTCAATCAGTCAGTGAGTCAATTACGGTTTTAGAAATTTTTACTGTTCAGTAGTGGTTCTACAAAACTATATAATAAACACTATTTTAAAATCTTCTTTGCTTTCTCTCGATCGACTTCGTTTTATTCTCAAATCTACTTCGATTCAATTTTTTTGTTTTCAAGTGGTAACGCTGCTCCAAAAATAAATTAATTTTGTGTGTGCACAGGGGCCGACCCATTGAATCCGTCAATGGGTTGCTGCCAACGCATTTGCCGGATGGAACCGTCCCATAGAAAAGGTTGTTTACTTTGACAATCTCATTTGCTTGGTGTAAAAATTAATCACAAAACCGCAAATCTGAACAAACAATTTTAAAATAAAATATCAAAATCGTGTCGAAATTATTTTTTTGCAAATAATTTTGATAATTCATTGCTTTTCCTTGTTGCTGTGGGAACACATTGAATTGACTGCTCGTTAAATTCAGGTGTCAACGGATCAACGGACGCAAAAAGTATGTATGGGGATTTTATGTCGAACTTAAGAATTCCGGAACGTCCCATATAAAAATGAAAACTTTAAGTTGAACATAAATTTATGTTCCGAATCTGCAAATGGGCCTAAGCAACTCTATCCGTCGTATCCGTCACATGCGTTGCTTATGGGACGAGTTTCATAAAAACATGTATATTCTATGGTGCTGTCAGTTGAAAACGTCAACGCTGACGCACTGACGGATTCTATGGGTTGGCCCCTTACCGTTTTTCTTTTTAAACAGCTGTTGAGCTGTCAGACAAAGCAAAAGTTCAGCAAATTTGAACTAGAGCTTCCGTTTGGAGTCACATTACGTAACATTACGATTAATTTAATTTCTCCATGAGTAAAATCTAACGTAAAATACAAGATGTCATTGGTTTTTGGTTTTTCATTTCAGTGCCTATTTGATTTGATGAATTAACATTTAAGAAAATCCATCTTTTACAAACATTTAAAAACTTTACAAATATTTTGTTTTTCACATCCTTAAACATTCGCAAAATTATTATTTCTGAGAGAAACGTCATATATGCAACAAAAATTTCAATGACATTCTCTTTACTTATGTTAACGCCATCTAGCGTGAACAAAAAATGTAGCTATAGCGAGGAACTACTTTGTGTTCTGGTTAAAAATAGTTCAAAGTACGCAGAAGTACTTAGCAGTAGTGGGACCCCATGGAACGCACCTGCGATTGGTCACACAAATACATGAGGATTCAAAAGTGCCTTGCATAAAGTCGTACCAAATGAATTTTTAGGTTTTAGTTGATTTTCATGAAAAGTATTTTCTTGTAAAGGATCCGCCAAATACTTACATACATAGAGTGGTGCGGCAGCTCTTGAAGAGCCAAGGCCTAAGTGGCTTACTCTCATCAACAAGTCTTTAGATGCGTGTGAAGAATTGAGCGGACCTACAATTTAACGCCGATTCCGAACGGCAAAGTTGAGAAGCACTTTTTTTAATGACAGATGACACTCTTGGAAGTTTTGTCAGTTCTTCGCAAGAGGCAGTGTCCGTGAAAGATGAAATAAAAACTTTGGGCACGAGTTACGAGTAGGACTCGAACCCACGACGTTCTGCTTAGCAGCCAACGCAGCTAAGGACACTACCGCCAAATAACTTTTTTTTTTTTGAAAATGCTATACAAAAAACAAAAACTACTGAATATTTTCTCAAATTTCTTTTTGTATTTCAAAGTTCAATACTCCCGGTTAAATAAATTCATCCAAATGGCTGCCTCAGCTGGCCATGCAGTAGCCTACAAGCACAATATCGATCATGTGCAGCTGTATTTCCCCAATGGCTTCACGAATATTGTCCTTTAAAGCGTCAATAATTGTTTCTGGCTTGTCGGCGTAACACTTATCTTTTACGGCACTCCACAAATAATAGTCAAACAGCAGCTCCGAGGTGGCCAAATGACATCAGCTCTACGACTGTGTGGCACAAAGCGCCACCGTCCTGTTGAAACCAAATGTTGCCAATATCCTCCTCTTCATTTTTTGTGAGCAATCGCCATTGACTGGAATGCCCACTCCTTGCTCATTTTCGAAGCAAAATGTCCGTATTATGGTTCTAGACCATAATCCGCACAAAACAGTTTTCGTTCGTTGTGGGTGTATCGGCTTTTCAATGTATGCGTGCGGGTTATCTGTGCCCCAAAATGCGATAATTTTGCTTGCTTACATACCCGCCAAGATCAAAGTGAGCCTTATCTGAAAAGATGATTTTTTTTTGGCAAAATCGGCATCTTCTCCAAGTCGATCGCAGGCCCACTTAGCGAAGCGAAAACGCATTGGATGGTCATGGTCAGTTGACTTCAACTCCTGAACCAATTGGACTTTGTATGGCGTCATATTAAGATCTTTATACAAAATTCCTCTCAATGATGTCTCTGAAATGTTCAATTGTTGAGAACGACGGTGAATTGATGTTGATGGCACTTCACGCACACTTTCTGACACAGCAGCAATATTCTCGGGTGTACGCACTGTTTTTAGCTTTCACTCTTTGGTTTATCGAAGAGGATGCGAGTTTCTTTCATTTTTTTCACAAGATAACAACCAAACGGAGCTGACGGTGCTTCTCTTCTTCCAAAATTCGTACACAATTTTCGCACACATTCTCCAACATTACCATGATTTTCAATGTTATGTCGCAATATTTCCCAGCGTTGTTCAAGCGTATACACAACCAGCGGAAGTATAAAACTAATTATCTGTCAAATCAGACATGAGCTAAGTGTTACCATTCACGAAATAAGTACTAGTTGAAAAAAAAGTTAGATGGTGGACCCTTTATTTTTGAAAAAAAAAAAAAATTAAAAGTTTTATCGAAACAGGAATTGCTACCTTCACTTCATTCCCCGTTTATAAATATTTTTGATTACCTAACAAAATGATGTCACCTATGCAGGAATCATTACTTACTTACTAAGGTGGCGCTACAGTCCGTTGTAGACTTGGGCCTCAATCAACAGTCTCCGCCAGCCAGCTCGGTCCCTAGCTCGCTGTCTCCAGTTTTGCACTCCAAGTTGAGAGGTCCTCTTCCACTTGAGTGCGCCACCTGAATCGCGGTCTTCCTTTCCTCCTACATCCCTCGGAAATAGTGTCGAAGGCTTTCCGGGCCGGAGCATTGGTGTCCATCCGCTCTAAATGTCATCTGAGTCTCTGGACCTTGACCCTTCTGGCTAGGTCCATTTCGTTGTACAACCCGTAAAGTTCGCTGTTATATCTTCTTCGCCATTCCCCTTCAATACACACGGGGCCAAAGATGACCCGAAGAACTTTCCTCTCGAAACAGCCTAAGGCACTTTCATCCGATTTTGTCAAGGTGCATGCTTCTGCACCATACAGTAGGACTGGGATCATAGAGAATATATAATACCTAGAGTCGCGACCTTTTCCTCCCTTGCCGAAAACACCCTCAAAATTTTTCTGAGGTGAACTCTCACAATACTCTTTTTTTTTCGTGACCGTGAATCTGTGTAAGAGGTGAACTGTCACAATCCTCTCTTTTTTTCGTGTCCAAGAACCTGTATAAGAGGTGACAAAAGAGTGAGCACTCAGCCGTGACAAAATTTTTTTCCTGATGCACAAACCCAAAGTGACAGACTTCCACCACAGCAGATACGAGACTAAACGCACGACTTGTTTCTTAAGATTTTTTAAGATTTTTGATACAAATATTGGTAAATTATAGTTCAATTATATGTTAAAAGTGCAAAGAAACAATATAACGTATTTATTTTTCATATTACATGCATTTTTTGTATGTTTGAGTTTTTTTTTGAAAATGCTGAGCTCAACGGAATTTTATTTTCGAAATCTGAGCCCATGAAACCCACCTCGACTCCAACCTGAGCATTGTATCTAACTCAGTGCGAATGTATTGGTGCAGTTTCTCATTTAAAAAGCATTGGAAAACTAACACATTCTCACTGGGTTAGTACAAAACGACCAAATTGCAGCTTGTAGGCAAAAAGAGAGCGAACACCCGAAGTCGTGACTCTAGATATTATATATTCTCTATGACTGGGATGATGAGTGTGTTGTACAGTTTTACCTTAGTTGCTCGAGAGAGGGCTTTTCCACTCAATCGTTTCTTAGCCCAAAGAAACAGCGATAAGCAAATGTTATTCTTCGTCTGATCTCGGCGCTAGTGTTATTGCCCTTGTTTATAGCGGAGCCTAGGTAGACAAACTCCTCTACTACCTCGAAGTTGTATGCGTCTATTGTGACGTTCTATCCGAGCCGTTCGTCGATGTTGGTTGTCCTTCCTCGAAGACAGCATATACTTCGTTTTCCTCATTTACCGCTTAACCCATTTTTGCCGCCTCTATTTCAATTCTCACAAAGGCGCCATTGACATCACGCTGTGTTCTTCCGTTTATATCAATATCATCGGCGTACGCGAGAAGTTAAACAGATTTTTGGAAGATAGTGCTTCTGGTGTTGACGGTGTGTTAACATTGTTCTCAAGAACGATGTTAAAGAAATCGCACGACAGTGCATCCATCGCCTTGTCTGCAGGAATCATTGTCCTTTTTAATCCTCATGTGTTTGAGGCACAAACTCTGTTTCTTGGAATCTACTTGCAGCATATTTTTTTCAAACATGTATCATTAGATTTTTGAGTCATCCATAAATTATGTATTGTTAATTGTAAATTAAATAGTTTCCTAGTTCTAAATTACTCCCAAACAAAGTCACCGAAAATATTAAACATTTGTTAATTTGTAAATAAATTACTATTACTACATAATCTTGCATGCGCCCAATTTGACACTTGCACTCGTGTATAAATTCAGAGCAAAAATATGTTTACATTAATGTTATACTGTCATTCGCTTCAATGCAACTTGTGCACTTTTCAGATATTAATATTGAAGAAAAAGAAGAAAGTGAACGTAAAAGGTTATTTATTCCTGTACGATGTTCTTGATTCATTATCTGCGTTTTTTATTTACTACTCAGTAGCCAGCACAGTAATCAAGTGCGAATAAAACGCTCCAACTCACTGTCAAATTCAATTTGTATGGCAATAGTTACATAAAAAGTCAAAAAATTAACCTGAGGGTTGCGTCTCGGATAAGGAAAATAGCAAATACTTTAACCTAAGAGAGTTGATTACGCAAATTATTAGATTCGCCTAGCAAAATAATGCTTCTTAACGCCATTAGCGCTGCCTTCATTTCAATAATTGAAAGCTCTATCGCCGGCCAGTACAACTGTCATTTTTTTTACTGGCTTTTTTATCGACTGCAATCCAGATTGTTGTTGTTTGCCAAGGGAAATTTTGTTGTGCTTGCTACTGAGTAGTGAAAAAACACGACTATTGTTTTCAGCTGTTTATGTAAAACCTCGCAGAACAAGCAAAACAAAATTTTAAACAAATTGTAATAACAAATAAATAGATAACCTTTTTCGTTCAATTTCAGTGCTCGAAAAAATATGTAAGGGCTTCCTTCAAAGACAAATTTCCAAAAAAAAAAAAAAAAAATGTTTTTTATAAAAATCAAATTAAAGAAAAAAAACTTTGAAAGAAACTCCCCAAAAGTCGTATAATCAATCTAATTATTAAAATTTAACCCCGCCTCGGTCCGAAACAAAATTGTAACAAGAAGAAATTCCTTTTGATTTATTTTGAATAAAATTTGTAATTTTGTGGGACTGGCAATGGCAACGCAACTAAAACCGATCATTATTTAATAAAGCTCTGCAAAGCGATATCCTGTCAAACAAAAATTAATCTAACCTACAAAAGAAACTAATTGGAGCTCCTTTTTGACAGTTATCTAACTTCAATGCCGCTATTGATCGAGTTACTAGTTGCTGTTTTGGGAAGTCCTTTGTGAGTATGAGTATACACATTAATGTAAACAAAACAAATAAAAACAACACAAAAGACGTTGTTAGTAGTGGACGTTAAATCCTTATTCTGTTATACGTGGGAAATGCAATGGAGCGAAACAAAAATGTGTTTCATTCATGGTCTTAGGGTCAGGACATAGCTTTCATTGGTTTAAATCATTGGAACGAATCAGTGGACTTCTTTTTAAATTTTTTTTTGACAGGTCTGGAATAGCTGTCATTGAAATGTAAATCATTGAACAAAAATGTCAGTGAAATGGAAAATACTTGTGCGTCAGACCAGATGTTTGTTTCACAAGAAAAATGAAAGCGGTTGCGTACGCCGATGATTTGGTAATTCTAGTTTCAGGAAAATTTCCAAGCGTAGTCAGTGATATCACTAATATAGCTTTGAAGAAAGTAACCACCTGGGTTGCGAGCTGTGGACTAGGTGATAACAGTAACAATACCGAGATGATGCTTTTCACCACCAAAACTTTCACTTTCACTCTGCCTCGGTTAAACGGACAAACAATATCATTGTCTTCCATTGCTAAATATCTGGGCGTAATACTAGACACCAAATTAAACTGGAAGCTTAACATTGAAGAACGGGTGAGGAAGGCGTGTGTCGCCTTCCACGCCTGCAACAAAACCCTCCAGTCAAAAATAATAAAAAGGACATACACAGCGGTTGTAAGACCGATATTTGTTTATGGTTCCATTGTTTGGTCGCCTGCTTTCTGGAAAGCTTACATAGTAAACAAGCTTACAAAGGTGCAGGGAAATGCTTGCGTAGGGATATCAGTGGCAATCAGGTCCTGTCCAACGGATGCACTTAACGTCATCCTGGACCTTCTTCCGATTGATCTCTTTATTAAATATCAGGTGTCCTGCAGTATCTTGAGACTGCTGGAAAACTAGATCCTACGGGCACTGAAACCAAACAAGCCTGATGCCATCAGACTTCCTATCCACAACCACCGATTACTGTGCCCCTCTTCTTAACACCTCAAAGAAGTTTAAAATCTTGATCCCGTCAAAAATCGACTGGGAGGAAGGCGATGTGACGAAAGACTTCGACACAACTATCTTCACGGATGGTTCGAAGGTGGAATGCGGTGTTGGTGCAGGTGTCTTCTGTGCACCTCTTAAGATTTCAAAATCCTATAGACTTCCCGATTTTGTCAGTATATTCCAGGCAGAATTGTTAGCGATAAGAGAACAGAACCAAAATGTAGCTATACTAACAGAAAGTCAGGCAGCTATTAAAGCCATTGATTCAGCTTTATTATCCTCTAAACTGGTCCAGCAAAGAGGCCCTCAAGGGACTTGATTTGAGCGTCACTCTAATCTGGATACCGGGCCTGGACAACAAAAAGTGAAAAATAACTATACTAACCTCTTTTTTCTAATGTTTACGCAAAGTCTATAAACGCATTTATCCTAATTCTGCGATTGCTGTATTGTATTCGCATACAGACAATGGAATTGTCAATTTGGTCTTAAATTTCTAATTTTCTTTTTGTTGTCGACTCGTTTTTATTTATTTATTTTTTAAAGAGAATTTTGGCTAAAATAGATCATTGAGAGAACCACTGACGGTTTGGAACAAAAAGAAATTCGAACATATTCATTGGTCCGATAGTACTGTGAAACATTGAATCACAAATCAGCTGGGGCCCTACAATGTAACTCGATTCTACTTTTCATTCTATTCGAAACTCATTTCCGATTCTACTTTCAAATCGTACTACGCATAAAAGTAGAATAGAATGTCAATAATGCCAAGCTACTTGCTATACTTCGTCCAAAACAAATCTGCAGTAGAGGGAAGATAGGACATTCACCTCTCACTCTATCTATAGAGGAATTCCATTACGCTGTGTGAAAGAAAAAATTGGCAAGGGTTACCGTTGGTTATAAACTAAAACTGTAAAAAGCTCTCCGAAAAATCGAAAGAGTTGCCTTCTATATTTTATTTGCATTGTCTTAAACAAGGATTTTCATTCAGAAAAAATATTTAATACGAACATGAAATAAATTTGAATTTCGTAATTCAAACAAAAAAATTTAAATCGCACTAAACTGCAAATTAATAAATATTTCTCTGCATTGAATAAGCCTACTCTTTTTTTTAACAGATTTTAAGTTTTTATTGCAAAAAAAAAAAAACAAAAAATGGGCTGGCAATGATTACCTAAGAAAAAGCTACGATTCTTGAAAGCTCCCTTACAGAATCGAAATAAAAGTAAGCATTATTATTTCCTGGCAACGCTGATTTATATGTTTGTTTGTCAAACAGAAAGAGCTCTGCAAAAACCACTGATCACTTATACCAAGATTGGAAACCTTGCTGTCAAAATGACATTTGCCTACAAGCTAGGGGAGCAGGTTAGCTGTAAGAGTATGCGTGTAATACAAACTTAAAGACACAGGTTAGCTGTAAGAGAATGCGTTTTATTGTAATAATGATACAATTGCCTACATAATAAAGCAAGTTTGCTGCAAGAGTATGTGTGTATGAAAAAAAATAACTTGCGGTATTTGGAGGGTAAAACGTAGGTAGGTTTCCAATCTTGTTATAAAGTGATCACTGGCAAAAACGAGCACAAAATCAGTATGGCGTTAGCCGTGCGAATAGCAGGTCATAGGGGGATGTACGCTTGCTTTTAAAAAGAAATCAAAACAAATTGTATGAGAAAACAGTGTTGTAGTATATTTTTTTAGGGGGATTTCAGATTTTTTTCCTGGACAGGCACCCTTTGGAGTAAAAAAGCTCTCACATAAGGCCTGTACTGCAGATTTGTTTTGGACGAAGTAAAGCAATTTTTCAATTTTCGAATGAGACTCGTAAATATTGACATAATATTCAAAAAATGAAAAATATTTGCTGTATAAAGTATTGTATGAACTTTAAAATAATTTGTTTTCCATTAAGGCCGGGTCGATTAGAAAATTGAATAACACAAGTTGTAAATTAGAAATCACTAAGGTCTCATCTTTTTTTGAGAGCCCTATGACATCCTGTTGAAATATTACATAGTTCAAATGGCTGAGTGGAGCGTGTTCAAAACAGCGATGGCTTTTCGCGCATGTATCAGGCTGAATTTGGTCGATGGCATCCATAAATTTGTTTTTTTTTTTAGGTCCGCGCAATTGACTGCTTCAGATTCTGATGCCAGACCTTCATGAAAAGTGGCGACAGTTTCTGCAGATCTTGCGTTTCGTCAAAGAACGGCTGTTGACTGGTTGTTCACTGAGCCGGTGGACTCTTTTGGCCACTAAACGTTGAACAGTGTAGTTGGACGACCATGTGCCTCATCAAAAGGGCGCAGCGTTCGCTTCCTAGCTTTAAGAGAAAACCCATTTTGATAATAAGGTTTTATCATTTGCCCGTATCATTCGACGCTGTAACTTGACATCATGATTTGTAGTCCTGAGTGAAACAATATGGCCGTCATGAGACATCAAAATCAACGAGTTCAACAAATTGATCCGAGGCGGATTAGAGATAAGTCCAATGGAGCGTAGGGAGCATATGTTTAACCTTGGAGTATTTATTAAACACATTTTTATCCAATAAAATGACTTAATCGACTTCATGTGTCTGTTTAAACACCCTTTTACTTACATTATTACAAAACAAACTTCTTAAGCCGATCTGCTCGCAAACACATTTGATGTAGAGTGATTATTTCCGATTTTGCCTTGTTTTGAATTCTACTTTCGAGTTACGTAGTTCCTAGTTTATTCGACAGTTCATAAGAATATAGTTGGCACTACTAGAACTATTCGATTCTCGTTGATTCGAAATGAATGTGGATAGTTCGCTTGGTGAGTTAATTCATTTAAAGCTGAATAGCTTAATAATTAAATCAGAACTTGGCGGCTTTTCCGCAAGAAGATCTGTCAGCAGAGGTACGTGCGCTGAAAGGCGGTGTTCTCTCCCCTCTACTCTGGAATCTGGTAGTTAACGATATTCTTACCTGTCTGTATAGAGAGGGCTTCAGAGTGATAGCCTATGCTGATGACGTTGCTATAACTGTTTCAGGGAAGCATCTAAATACCTTAAAAGAACTCTTAGGCCTCGGCCACGCAGTAAGCGGCTGAGCGGAAAAAAAATATAAAACATATGAAATCACATAGAAGCGGCCACGCAATGAGCGAGCGGCGAAACAAAATTCTGAGCGGCTAAGCGGCGCCGCTCAGCAACCAAACCTGTTTTAATTGTTCTGAGCGGCAAGAAGTAAAGATGGCCAAAGGACGCCCTTTTTCAGCAGCAAATCAAAAGATTCGATAGACATACGTAGATATTGCCAGAATCTATCTGGAAATTTCGGTAGATTCAAAAATAAATGATTTAATTATTCTCCAAACTTCGATCTTAATTTGTTAATCGGATGAACACCAAATCGTCTTCTTATTTGTATACGTTTAAGTAATTTGTACACATACAAACGATTTTCCGACAGTAAAATACGGCGAACTGTTCTTGACAACGGCATTTTAACTACTAATCGCTCAAAAGCAATAGCTCAGTGCCTGGCCATACGTCTCGCTTAGAACTGCCTCTCAGCCGCTATCCGCTTAGCCGCTCAGCCGCTTACTGCCTGGCCGAGGCCTTACAAAACGCTCTAAATAAGCTATTACTTTGGGCAAATCGGTGTGATTTAGGCGTTAACCGACACAAAACCGATTTGATCCTATTCACTAGGAAATATAAAATTCCGCACATCGACCCTCCTTCTATAAACGGTGTCCAATTAAAGTTTACAGAGGAAACTAAATATCTGGTCTTATCTTAGACAGAAAACTGAATTGGAAGAGCAACATACACGAAAGAATAAGAAAATCTATGGTAGCTCTTTTCACCTGCATGAAAGCCATTGGTAGCAAATGGGGTCTGCCACCCAGAATCACTCACTGGCTATACACATCGGTAATCAGACCGATTCTTCTTTATGGTGTGTTAGTACGGTGGAGTGCCTTGTACGTAAAAATGAACTGCGATAAACTAGTAAAATCCAACGCTCAGCATGCCTAAGTATAAGCGGATCACTGCGTACGACTCCATCTGCGGCACTAGACACCCTACTCTGTCTGACACCTCTGGATATAATCAGCAAACAAATAGCTACTAGTTCTGCTATTCGCCTGAATGCCTCTACACAGTGGACTAATAATAACATTGGCCACTCTGTTATTATTAATTATCTAGAATCAATTCCAAAGCACACAGACTACACCATTCCCCAAAACATTCGAACTTTTATACCTTCCAGATCCTTCTGGGAAAATAAAACATTCCTGGAAGACGAAGCAATCCATTTCTATACAGATGGATCTAAGACTAGTGATTGGGTTGGTGGAGGTGTGTCCTCCGAACGACTAAAACTAAAGGGGCCGACCCATACAATCCGTCAGTGCGTCAGCGTTGACGATTTCAACTGACAGCACAATAGAATATACAATTTCTAATGAAACTCGTCCCATAAGCAATGCATGTGACGGATACGACGGATAGAGTTGCTCAACTTTCTACTTTTTGCGTCTGTTGCTCCGTTTACAACTGAATTTGACGAGCAGTCAATTCAATGTGTTCCCACAGCAACAAGGAAAAGCAATGAATTATCAAAATTATGTGCAAACAAATAGTTTTGACACGATTTTGATATTTTGAATTCAATTTTTTGGTTCAGATTTGCGGATTTGGGAATAATTTTTACACCAAGCAAATGAGACTGTCAAAATTTACAACGTATTCTATTGGACGGTTCCATCCGGCAAATACGTTGACAGCAACGTATGCATTGACGTTGACGGATTGACGGATTCTATCGGTCGTCCCCTTAAGTCTCTCATTCAGCCTTTCAAATCATTGTAGCTTGTTTCAGGTAGAACTTTTGGCGATTAAGGAGGTCCTGTCCTGGCTCAGAGAAAACGTGCTATCCACATCTGATATCCGGATTTTCTCAGATAGTCAGGCAGATAAAAAATCCCTGGACTCTGTCTCTACAAACTCCACGAAACTGTAAAGCCGATAAACTCGCCAAATATGGTACTTCATTACCCATTAAATTACAAATGGCTAATGTATATCAATCGCTACATGGAAAATTTTTGCTAAAATAAGATGCTATTAAGAGAACTAACATCAGGTGGAATAGAATAACCTTATTTGGCCTAATCTGGACACAAAGAGATCTAGGTGCCTGATATCTCTAAGCAGATTGCATATAAGCTCGTTGGTGTCATAACTGGACACTGTCTAATAGGAAGACACGGCGCGCGACTGGGCGTATTTTTGGGAGCTGCATGGATGAGGAGAAGGAGGAGGAGGAAACAATTCTTCACCTGCTCTGCACCTGTCCTGCACTGGCTCCTAAACGTATGAGAATACTTTTATAATGATTTAAACGATCTCGAACACATTAATATAATTAATCTTCTACGTTTCGTAAGGAACTCTTAATGGTTTCAATGAGCTTTCGGAGAAAGCCTATTTAGATTCATGTGGTATAACAATGGCCCTTCAATTGGCCTAAGTGTGTCTTTTACCATCCATGGCAGCCACTTTAATTTGGTACCAAACTTAACAATTATTTCTTGTTGGATTGCTTTTAAGACCTGAACGAAAATTATCAATGACGAAAACCAATGAAAGCTATGCCCTGTTCTTCAGTTATTCATGAATGTTAAGAAAACATAAAGAATAGGCCTCTTCGATGTGCTGTCGGTCTGGAGGGAACTTTGGCTCCCTGAATTCAAATCGGACTGATGAATCCATCAAGTGTTCTAAATTTAGCTGAGGGGCTTTGACATTTCCTTTTGCATTCTAGAGCACGGTACATCGTACAGACTTAATGCTGTGAATGTCAGGATTCGGGTACTGCTAACGTCCTGATATGTATATGTATCTGTTACCCGGATTGTTTCAATAGGTAAGAGGCAGTGGGATCTTTTTAAAATTCCAGTAAATAAATCTCACGGATAACAGAATATGGAAGACCTCCTTATGCTTTGCCTTTGCTCGTTCATCTAGTTTATACCTACTTTGATAAACTGCTGCGCGCCTGATTAGAAATGCTGCTGCTCTCTCTCAGATAGATTCATATTTGGCCACAGTCTAAAGGAATGATTCACTTTTAACAAATTGGTGAATTTTTATTTATTAAAATAACTTTTTAAACGCTAACATTTTTTTGCAGAGAACCAATTTTTATTTTAAGCTTCAGCATGCCTTTTAAAAATTTTCATTTTATTGATTCGTGTTCCGTTTTCTTTTTATTTTTATTTGGTTACCTTTTTATCTGTTCATTTAATTGTTTTAACAAACAAAAATCAAAAGCAGCAAATTAACTCTTCACGGCTTCACAATGTTCACGAAAAAACATTATTCCTAACTTTTTTATGTTTTTTGTCAATAGCTCCGAAAACAGAGCCGGTTTAATGCTAAAAAGAAATTCCAGTATGCAATACTGTGTGTTCGTGCAATGATAAGGATACGAAGACTCCGCTACACTTCTGAACCACTGTGTGTCGACGATGCTATTCGAGATCCATACAGGGTTAAAGTGCTCAGAAAGGTAAGTCTCCAAATGTCTCCAAATATATTATAGTATATGTAATCCAAAAATCCTTAAAGGTTATCGATGGATGCGCCTTCCGAGTATACGGCCATTGGGTCAAGAAGGGCGAAGGCCAGAATCGGGCCGCCCTATTCGAGAACACACCACGCACAGAACTTCATGCCCTTTACATAAACAACCTTAGTCGATAGGATTAAATTGAATTCAACAAAAACAAAAACGAACAAAATTTTAAGTGTACTAAAGTACTGTTTTTTTGGTCACTCCTAATTACAACTCTAGTACTCACAATGTTACTATTATTTTATAATAATTTTATTGAATTGACAATTTTAGTTTTATTTATAATTTCGTAAGTCTGTAGCCTTAATTTTTTTTTTTAATTAGAAAAAGATAAAAAATGTTTATATCACAAAGTTCAGTTATTAATCAAATGAAACAACTGTGTTGAAAGAATACAAATATTTGAAGAAAAACAAGTGTAATTAAATTAAGAAAAAAGTATTTTGAAATTTGGATGACTTTCCTTATTGTTAATTTATTGTTGTTGTTAATGTTGTTGGTTGCTCATTTGAGTTCCTTTTTCTTTTGTAGAAAAAAGTCCAACTTTTAAGCAGTGAGCAACATCAATACATATTTCTTAGAAAAAAAAGCAAAAGAATACGTACTTTGTGAAGTGATTAAATAAATTATTGTTGTTGAAAAGAGAAGAATTTACCTGGATTTAAAATTCATACTTAA
>CAKKXW010000004.1:58736519-58748622 GCA_920937365.1 Sphaerophoria rueppellii | reverse complement strand
ACAAAGTAAACTAATTATTGACTTGAAACAATTTATAATTTCGTAAGTCTGTAGCCTTAATTTTTTTTTTTTAATTAGAAAAAGATAAAAAATGTTTATATCACAA
Source organism: Sphaerophoria rueppellii (assembly GCA_920937365.1). NCBI lineage: Eukaryota > Metazoa > Arthropoda > Insecta > Diptera > Syrphidae > Sphaerophoria > Sphaerophoria rueppellii. The sequence goes on along the minus strand of CAKKXW010000004.1, from coordinate 58,748,516 downwards.
AGTTCAGTTATTAATCAAATGAAACAACTGTGTTGAAAGAATACAAATATTTGAAGAAAAACAAGTGTAATTAAATTAAGAAAAAAGTATTTTGAAATTTGGATGACTTTCCTTATTGTTAATTTATTGTTGTTGTTAATGTTGTTGGTTGCTCATTTGAGTTCCTTTTTCTTTTGTAGAAAAAAGTCCAACTTTTAAGCAGTGAGCAACATCAATACATATTTCTTAGAAAAAAAAGCAAAAGAATACGTACTTTGTGAAGTGATTAAATAAATTATTGTTGTTGAAAAGAGAAGAATTTACCTGGATTTAAAATTCATACTTAATACAAAAACAAAAACAAAGAATTGTAGAAAAATCTGAATTTTTTGAGAAATCATTTTTTTTTTTTTTAAATATAAATGTGAAAACCTATTACCCATGCTTATTTTTGGAATGTCAATGTTAACAACGTTAATTTCAAGAGTCTTATGGCGAATTCTCAATTGAAAATTGGAGTCTATAGCGGGGTTTACATGATCCAACATGGTTGGAAACAGAGGCATATTATGCTAAAGGCAAACTAGGCATGTGCCTAAGGGCGCGAGGCAACAAAGGACGCTCGGAGAATGGATCTTATATTGATGAATGTTTTATTTAATGCCGGCAATTATGTAATTAATACAATATCAGATAAAAGTCCGCATCTGTTAGTCCCTTAAAAATTCGGTCCATTTTAGAATATTTTTCATTACACTCCCAAACATTTCACGCGGTATTTCATTAATTTCATCACGAATATTTTTTTTGAGTTGCTCGAACTTTTCTGGTTTGTTTGTATTAACCTTGCTTTTCAGATATCCCCACAAAAAGTAGTCCGGAGCAGTCAAATCAGGCCAATCAATATCTATATCATCATTTCTTGAAATAACTTGTTGTGGAAAGATGTCTCGCAGTAATTCCTTTGTAATCCTGGCTGTATGCGATGTGGCACCGTTTTCATTTTCAGACTGTAACTTTTAACGGATGCAAAAGTGACTGATAAATAATTTGCCCAGAACCGACTATTCTGTTCATCCACGTATTCATTCAAATGAAATTGTGACTTGTCCCTCATTATAAGTCTACTTTACGACTGCCAAATATGAACTGTCAGGACTTATGTTAACCAAAATGGCGGACAACCGGGGAATCCGCTTTGGAGAATGGAGTTGCAACTCGGTTTGCATAAAAACCATCTCATGTAAAGTTGGGTTATAAAATTTACAGTTCGGCATATCATTAATTAAACGAAGTTGTTAGACCTTGTAACGAAGCGTTACAATTATTTTATTTTGTTCGACAAAATCCAGGAGCGGACCCGCGACAAAACCAAAATCAGCATAAAAAATCAACCGCCCACTTGAAAAATCACCTACGGAGATCCGCCCCTGGAAAAGAAAAAAGGGAAATTCAAAACAAAGAGAGCACCGAAGCAACATCACCGCACATAATGATGAAAAGCAACAACACGCAAACACCGAACACAAGAAAAGAAAACAAAGCAAAAACCGATGCAACAACAAGAAATTACCGAAGCGACATGCGACAGACGACAACACATGATAACGACTTGGGTGTGATTTTTTTTTTATAATTAGCACACACTCAAGGGGTTTTTTATGCCCTTATTATGCCAGAGACACAGTGAGTGCTTTAAGAAAGAGGAAAGGGGTTGGAGAGGAGGTGCCGGTGTACATTGGTCTTAAATTCCTGAACATTGCAATGATTTGGAAAGTCAGAGTGTGGAAGGGAGTTCCACATACGCGTAGTACGGCTAAGGAACGATTCTCTATACTTGAGGGTACGACCGAAGTTGGGCTCAAGGGTGAAGCAATGGGCATTCCTGGAGGCGCGGGTATTACGGTTGAATATCTTTAGGGGTGGAATGCAACTGGCTATTTCACTAGAGCAAATACCGTTGAAGTAACGGTAGAATAGGGTGAGGCATGAGACATTACGGCGATGTTCGAGAGATGTAAATGACTCAACGATGGTAAGATCACCAATCATCTTGAATGCTCTTTTTTGGATACTGTCCAGAAGACTTAAGTATGTCACTGGAGCACCAGCCCAGACATGGGAGTTATACTCAAGCTTTGGACGTATGTAGGTTTTGTAGATGATAGCCAGATCAGACGGGGAGAAAAATTTCTTGCACCGTCTTAAGAAACCTAAACATCTTGCGGCATTTTTGGCGACATCGCGTATGTGCTCGCTCCACAAGAGGTGGTCTGTGATGCACATACCGAGAATCTCGAGATGTTGGGTCTCATTGATGCAAGTGCCACTCATGGACAGTGGCAAGGGGGGTATGTCTCGCTTTGACGATACCAGACAGCATTGTGTTTTCGAAGCATTAAACTCTACGCGGTTATTAATTCCCCATTGTACAATGCTGTTTAGGTCAGAGTTTAATGAGCTTATCATATTTTGCCGTTGCAGTTCCACATCCGAAGAGGAGGGGTGTGAGTCTGGAAACGTATATGAAAAGCTAAGGGTACTATCGTCAGTGAAACAATTAATTGGATAAGAAGTTACAGACAATAGATCATTGATGAAAATGAGGCAGAGGGTCGGAGACCTTGTGGGGCACACCAGCATTTATGTTGTGGGTTTCAGACTTGAATCCGTCCAACACAACGAAGAAGGTATTCATCGGTACCGAAGGCACACATTTTCGATAAAAGAGCAAGATGCCAGACTCTATCAAATGCCTTTGAAATATCAAGTGCAACAATCTTACTTTCTCCAAAACGATGTAAAGATTTTTTCCACTGTTCGGTGAGATAGACCATCAGATCAGCAGTGGATCTGTTGCTGCGAAAGCCGTACTGCCGGTCATTAAGAAGCTTTCGGTCTTCGAGATATTTCTTGAGTTGCAGTGTTAATTCCGTCCAAGGAACTTTTCTACAAAAATTTTATATTATGGTTCCTAGTTTTAATTGAAAAAATGTTATTTTGTACCGTTTGCATCTCTGGTATCTTTGGATCATCGCCTGCAGGATTCCCTCCAATAATGTTATCAAGGATAAATTCGACATCCTCATTGATTTCGACGGAACTGTCATTATTTTCTTTCCCGTCGCAATCGAAAATATTGTGGTCCACTGCAAATTCACCAGGGATCAATGACATCAAACGGTCATCTTCATGATCTGGTGGTGCAGGAGGGGGACCACCTCCTGTAGCCCCTCTCTCTCGCTTATAATTAAAGCATCTCTTCTTGGCCTGCATTTTGATGCTGCGCCATTGGCATTGAATTTGTGCAACATCCCGAACGCTGGAGCTGCATTTATTGAAACTAAAATTAAGAAAGAAAATCAGATAAAGATTTTAAACATGTATGCACGACTTTTAAATAATACTTACGACGATAGAATTTCTTGCCAAGCTTCTCGTTTCTTCTTTGAAGTGTTTGTATCGACACATTTGTTTTCGATAATGGCTACTTTTTTCTCTATTATCTGCTTAAGGAGAGTCTGGAAATAATTCTTTATTATATTGATTTTATGAATTCTAAATACATGCAATGTTACCTTGTCGGAAGAGTCCCAATTTTCAGATCTTTTTCGTTTAGATTCCATATTTTTTTTCTTTGACACACAAAATTTTTGAATTAAATTTGTTAAAAATGTCAAAATGTGAAATTTAAAGGTATTTTTTGTACTAGATTTAGAATTCCTTTAAGTTTTAGACATCAACCGTGTTTAGTTAAGCATCAAAGAAAAAATGATTATAAATCCAAATTTAACTAACGTTGTTTAAAGGCTGCTTAAAAATTTAAGCAAGCTTAACTAAACACCCTTTGAGAACCATTTTAAGAAAATCTAATAAATACGGCTGTAACAGTTTTGTCAAACAAAAAAAAAAAATCATTGAATAAAATAAACTAAAAACGTAGCTTCAAAATCTTAAGTCAAAAATCTGATAAATTGAAAGTATTGACTCACTGCACTTTCATTTCCCCTGCAGTGCCCCAAAAACCAAACACACATGCACAGACTTTCTTTTCCCCTGCGATGTTAAAAAAAAAAAAAAACACTCACGTACAAAGACTTTTATTTCCCTAAAACCTTATTTTCAAGTTCTCCCGTGAGATCTTTCAGTTAGGTCAGAACAAAGATTTTGTTATATATTTACCACTTTGTACAAAAAACTCTAAGGCATATATGACAATTAGCAAAAGAACAATAGGCATTGTCTTTTCGGCCAGCAGTTAGCAACAAGTCTTTCAATAGCAACATAAAAAATATTCTTTTGTTCTGATTACGATTTTTAAAAGTCGAATTTCAAATTGTTCATTGGTCAAACCTTGAACAAACAAAAAGGAAAAAGCAAAAACCATACTAGTCTTTATAGTGTATTAAAGTGATTCAAAAACTATCCGGCTAGCCCGCATAGAACATACTCACGCTCTGGAAAAAAAAACCACAACTTGGCAAAGCAAGTACATTTTTCTGCATACGACAGGTGAGACGAATAAAATAGTTAGTTTGTTTAAACTTTAAATTAATGAGTGGATTATTGTGTTTTAGTGTCAGTCTTCACGAGAAGTGGAGACCGTTGTTAGTTCCGGCTTCCGGGGGTTGTTAGGACAGGACGAACAGTTCACCCACTTACACACATACATACGTACACATACATATAATATTGGATTGGTGCAGATTCCTGTATGGGAAAGAAACTTCCTTATGTTTAGTACCAGTCAACACATTTTCGGAGTCATTATTAGTCAGGTGGCTAAAGTACTGGACTTTTAATCTAGAAGATACAAGATCGTAGTATCATTCAATTTCTTTTTGCGACACTAACTTTTTTTTTAATTTGATTACCCAAAGCCCACACTAACATATTTAAACCTACTGCTAGTGCAGAACGTATGTTGACCAATGCATACGAGTAGAAGCTACTTGTAGGCGCTATCTAACGTGCACATTAAGGATTGATTTGATTTTGATTGGGACAAACAGATGAAAAACGATCAACAGACCTACTATTTGTTGATCAAGGTCAATCATAATTTTAAAGTAAAGCTACAGTGGGGCAACAATATATATTGTCTGACAAAATAATTTATTAACGTCCTTTTTTTTATTTATTTTATTCTTCATGTAATGTAAGTTTGTTTCCAACACTAAAGCACTAGTTTAAGATGTATTTGTATTATTAATTTTAACAATGGCAAAAATGAATAACTATATTATAATAAACACAAATATATATTGAAGCCCGTATTTAACTGATAATGGATCTTTAAATTAAATGATAAAAGGATGAGGTTTGGCAGGGCTAAAGAAAGGTCAATGAGGGAAAAGTGAAAGATGGAAAGAAAAGGGGTTGCTTAGGCGAGACGCGAGAGTAGCAACCATGGCAGGGTGGGTATAGATCAGAGATTTCTCGCGCGTCAAAACAACTACGACGCAAAGACTGGTATGTTTTTTTTTTGTCTGCAGGTTCTGATAGGGATCAAGAATTCACTCCCTCCGACGAGCGTGAGGCTTGGGCACGCATACCAGCAAAGATCCCGACGACGACGGCACCAAAGGAGCCCGCAACAAATGGCGCCCAACGTGTAGGCTTCGCAATAGCGAACAGTACATTTTTTGTTTTGAGTCATAGATTTTGTTTCACAGATATATGTTTTTTTAGTTTTAATAGTTTCTTTTTACTACGTATTTCCAATTTTTATTCACATTACTTTTTCAGTTCATTGTTTTTTTGTTTCCTTTAATTAAATTGAAAAAAAAAAAACTGTGCTTGGTCATAAGTCCCAGAGTCTGAGTCTAAGCCTAGACAGTGAGTTGCGATGACAAACATTTTTTTTTTCTTTTTTTTTTTGTATGTAGGTACGTAAATTTTACATGAGGCTTAGCGATCTGAGTCATCAAGCTTGCACTGGTTGTGGCTTCAACGTCCAGTGGATTATTGCACCACCTTACAAATTTGTGAATTACAAACGTTTTAACACAAATATGTAAACAAATCAAGTTTTGTGTTTTGTCAAATTCTGTAGGCTACAAAATTGTAGTTGTGATTCCCAAATTTCAAAATTGTTGAAAAAATTGATTTTCGGTTGCACGACAAAAAGTTTGTAGTTGTAACTCACAATCAAAAAAATTGTGAAAAATCTACTTTATTGTAAGTTTCTGTTGCACAATATGAGCGAGGATCACAAATTTATTCCAGTTTGTGAAAAAATTCTACAGGCGAAAGACCGTGTGTAATCTTGTCTACAAATTTGTGTTTAACATTAAATTGTGTGCCAGCAGAAATTCTGAAGCGTATTTCGTTGTAATTAAAAGCAAATATCAATTGCGTTAAAATTATAGTTTTGAAATTATTTTATTTTCATATTCTGTTACGTTAAAGACTATTCACATGAGAACGACCGACGAATGACGGATGAAAGAAATAAAAGTAATTTAAGATAGTTTCAAGCCATATTTCCTCACAAATTCACAACAAAACCATGGAAATATAGTTTTTATCTGATTTCTGATGCATTCATTCATGCTTTTCACATGAGCACGAAGTACGAGAAACGATTGAACGAAAATTTGTCGATTTTGACATTTCTTTCACATGAGAGTTTTTAATTCGTCGCGAATGAACAACCAAAACGCAAGGTAAAAATTATTTTTGAGGTTATACGCGCGAGTCACGAAATGTCTTCGATCCCCGAAATAAAACAAACTGTGTACCTCGGTGGTCAAACAACTAATATTATATTTTATACACAATCAGCAAATTTCATGGGAATGGAAATTGAATGTAATTAAATTCATGCAATTTCCGTTCCCATGAAATGAAAAATTCAGAACCGGCTGGTTTTGGTGAATTGGAGCTCTGCGGTGTCATCGTTAACTTTTGGTTTGACGATGTCCTCGCTTAGCTCCATAACTCGCGCGAACATTTTGTTTGTTGGGAGCGTGGATGATGTGGAACTCGAATAGAGTTTGGCAGTTCGTATCAACTAAAATAAATTTGTTTTCTCAAATACGTTAACATTTGAGATTAAGAAGTTAATTTATGCATCATTAATCAAACATAAACTATACTTTTATCGTTTTGTTGGGAATTTGTAAGGAAATACGGCTTCAAACGTATCTAAAATCACTCCATTCATTCGTCGTCCGTTGGTCGTGCTCATGTGAATAGTGCTTAACAGCCAAACTCTATTTGTGTTCCACACAATAAACACTCCCAACGAAGAAAAACTTCGCACGTATTTAACCTCAAACATCATTATTTTTGGTTTTGGTTGCTCATTCTCGACGAATTTAAACTGTCCTTCATTTGTTTATTATTAGGTCGTTCTCCTTTAGTTGTTTACGCAGCAGTGTTAAGAAAAACTGTAATTTAAATTTGTAACTTACCAGTTTCAAACGTAAATGGTGCAACGGTATATTGTAAATTTATTTTGAAGTTTGTAACTCTCATCACAAATATGTAATCCCACTTATTTGTAGTTGGTGCAAAGCAAATTCAAATACAAAATTTGTGATTGTGAATTACAACTACAAATTTGTGGTTTCAATTTGTAAACTGGTGCAATAGGGCCCAGATCTACTGCAGTTTTCATTCATATTTATTCATATTTATCATTATGTTTTGTGACGTATAGAGAATTTAAGTTGAGTTTTCTTGCGCTCTTACCGCGTCGTTATAAATATGTTTTGGTGTAATTACTGATATCCAAATTTGTAGAGTCTTTGTTACATGGCTTTTGCTTAGCTAGGACAGGTGAATCAGAATATTTAGTGTCGTGTTAAATAGTTTGTTTTATTTTTTTTATCTTTGCTCAAAGCACTTGACCATCTTTCATTTTTGTTTTCTCATTCAACAAATAAATAGACACAAACAAACAAAATTTTACAAAAACTTGATTAGAAATTTATCTTAAGCATATAATCATTAGGCAACAATAGTATTATTATTTCGTGGTTAATCAATTAATTGTGTTACTTTTAGGTCTAAGGCCGTTTTTTTTTTCTTCTCCTCCAAAAGTATGTCTGGTTTGATAGATTGTGGTTGTGGACAATTGGAATTCAGAATTGTGTTCAGACATTGACTTTGTTATATATGCTTTAGTGTTTTGATTGTTAATTTGGTAGTTAAGTTGTTGTCGTGGTTATGAATAATAAACAAAATAGTAGAGCAAGTAATCCAGGGGTTTTAAACAAAAGACTGTTATTAGAGGATTTTGAAAAGTTTCATCAATCTATCAACATTTTAAGATTGAACGATTCTTACAATTTAGAATCAGTTGATCCTGAATTGGAAAGAAACATGTCGCATGAACGGGAAAATTCGAATGACGACCTTAAAACGAGGGCGTGATTAGAGTCGGAAATGAACAGGTGGGTGATGGTCGTCAGTTAGTTGACCATAATCAAGAACATAATAGAAATGAATCTGAGTCTCCTATCCAACTCGCCAGGAGATCTGATATTGACTATTTAGCAACAAGAATTGATGAATCATTGGTTACAAACCAGATTAGATTCTTTGATCAAATGCATATGTTTATGACGGGTGTTATGGAGAAGTTAGAAAGCATAGGTAACCCCCGTTCGACACAACAAGTTTCTGGGTCTCGGCAGTCAGAAAATATCCAATGTAGGAGTAGGGTGGAACATGTTTCCCAAACGTATTCACCTCAGGGTCAGAACGTGGCACAAGGGCCTCCATCGGTTGTTTCAGTGCCACATTCAAATGGTGGAGTAAGTAGATTTAATTACTGTCGTCTTGATAGATGGAATATAAAATTCGATAGCAGTGAACCGGTGTCAGATTTTTTTATTTAAGGTCGATAGATTACAAAGTGCTGCAGGGTATAATGATGATCAGGTTTTCACAAATGTTCACATGCTTCTTAACCCTAAAGCAAGAAAGTGGTTTTGGCAATTTAAAAAAAAAAAAAACATCCTAACGCAAGTATGAAGATGGTCAAGGATGGCTTAAGAAGAGAATTTGGTCGAAGAGAAACAGATGTTGAGGTATACATGCGACTACTTACTCGTAAACAGGGTTTTAAGGAACCTTTTGATGACTTTTATGATTCAGTTGTTGGATTGAATGATCAGTTGGAAGAACCATTTGATTCCACAAAACTCATTCAAGTCATTAAAAGTAATACCAGGGATAAGTTGGGAGAGTTATTGTTGGCAGCGGAGACAACCAGTCTGGAGCAATTACGGAAGAAGGCTCGACAGGCTGAACTTTTCTTAGGAAGGAGAACAACATCACATCATAAAACCGTTTGTGAAATCGAAGAACAGGAACCAACTGAGCCTGATATGGAGAGTGAAGATGCAGCAATCAGCAAGGGTTACTTACGATATTCTCCGGCTACATTGATTTGTTGGAACTGTGGTGAACCAGGCCATTCAGTATACTTTTGTCCATCACATGAAAGAAGATTGTTTTGTTTTATTTGCGGCGAAAAGGGCGTGAGTACACCAGAATGTAAAAAGCATCATGGAAACCGCCCAAGGAACGACAACACAGTCGGGGTCAGTCGTTTCCAGAAGAGCCTACCCGACAATCAAAGCAAACAGTAGTAGTCGAAATTGGTGGAGGGTGCGATCGGGATTTAAATAAACTCGTCGCACAGTGTGGTATATGGGTCAAAAACCTGGCTAAAATGGTATTTTTTTGTTTTCAATTGCCAACCCTGGTTTGTTATTTTCTGAAAAGCTTAATAGTAAGCTCATCAAAATTCGAAACTTTCAAAGCTCTATCATGTCAAAGAGTAAAACGCGGTCAGCTTAAAGTAAACAAATGAGTGAAGTGTCAGATTTCGATAAAGTACAATTTTTGTGCAACATTCAAATTTTGTTTAAATTTAACTTTTGGTTTTTTTTTATTGAACAACTATATGGATAACGGCAGACCAGGTACTTATCCAAATATTTTATTAATGTTTTTGATTCGTATTCTTGTGTTTTGTGTGTATTCAGGCTTTAACTTTAGCCTTACGTGAATTGTTAGAATATATATGTTTTTTTTTGTTTAAAATTAATTTTAATTTGTTTCTAAGTGTTTCTAAGCAGTGAAATTTGTTTTGTTTTGTGGTGTTGTAAATATAATAGTATGTTTTAAAAGATTTAGCCGCCCCAAAGCGCCCTTTTGCAAAATATTGTGTTTTGTTTGTTTGTACATACCACTTTATATGGAAACCACATTTCTACGCTTATGTGCTAACTGGGATTAAATATGTAAACAGGACCATCTTGATTAAGATTAATGTCTCGAAGAGAGCTGTATAATATCATGCAAAGCTCAAATAAGTCAACATTTGATGGAAAACTCGATTTCATGCAACAAGAAATCTTGAGTCAGTATACAGAAGATGAAAAGGTTGACAATGCAAAGCAAAAGCTATAGGTCATTAAACACCAATTCAAGGTAAAATGGACCTCGGCTCGAAAAACAAGGTCTAGGTTTGAGCAAGTCAATTCTGAGTGGCTAGATGGGATGATATCGTTACCTATTGCAAGTTTGCCAAAAAAAATATTATGTACATTTTCGAGAATTTAATATAAAATGTTGTTCTGGTATAGGAGTAAGCCGAGGTCGTCCTCACAAATCTTTTATGGAATCGAGTGACAGAAGCAAAAGGCGAAGAACTGAAGAACTTCGATCAAATGATGTAGAGGAGCTGACTTATGCTGCACAAATGAAGTTGCGAGTGACAGGGAGTGTCGATGCATCTAAGATATTAAAAAACATTATTGAAGGTCCTCAAAACGCAAAAATATATGTCAAGGTTCTAAATACTAGTATGGAAGCAGTCAGTCAGTTATCACACCTTTACGTGCTCTGTCAATGTTTACGAAAGCAGGACTTACGAAAGCCCAGTATGAGATTGTTAGAGAAACAAATAAAAACTTCTTTCCTTATTCTCTGCTGCAAAAGGTAAAAAAAGAATGCTATCCTGAGATTCATTCTATTAATGAAACATGTGCTGAAGTGAAAGTACAACAGCTGATGGATCACATGGTGAGTCGTCTTTTAATACATCTGCGTGAACCTGTAGCTGTAGGTCTTTTAAGTGATGAAGACAAAAAAACACTGACTTTAATAATTAAGTGGGGTTGTGATGGATCCCATCAGAGCCAGTTTAAAATGAAATTCGAAAATGAAGCTGATTCGGATGCTAGTATTTTCCAAAGCTCTGTAGTTCCACTTCAGCTAGTTAATGGGCCTGAAAAGACAGTTCTTTGGAAAAACCCAACCCTCTCATCTTCTCACTATTGCCGACCAATACGGATTCGATTTATCAAAGAAACAAATGATATAATAAACGAAGAAATTAACTACATAAAAACACAAATTGAGGCACTATCTTCTACAGAAGTTGAAGATATGAATATAAAACATAAAATATTATTCACCATGATAGACGGTTGCAATGCCGCAACACACACTAAATCAACAGCAAGGTGTTACATATATGAAGCTCCTTCTTCGGAGTTCAATGACTTAACAAAAACAAGATCATGCAAGCAAGAAAATGTATGCTTTATGTTGCATGTAGCTTACAGGTGGCCTGTGAAAAATGGAAAGATAGATTATTGAGTGAAGAAAAACAAGCTGTGGAAAATAGGAAAAAAGATATTCAAAATCAGTTTAAGCAGCAACTTGGACTTTTAGTGGATATACCAAAATCAAATTTTGGAAACATAAATGATGGCAACACCAGCATCAGAAGATTTTTCGATTCGTACGAAGTGTCAGCAGGTATAACAGGAGACAGGACTCGATGAAAATTTGTTATATCACCTTAAAATAATTTTAGATACTTTGTGTTCCGGGTTCCACATAAATATTGAAAAATTTGAAGTGTATTGTCAAGAAACTGTCGAATTATATGTTTCCCTATACAAGTTCTATTCTATGTTTCCAACAATGCATAAGGTGCTTACTCAATTCAGATGATTAATAAAATGTTTGTTTATATGTGAAAAAATA
>CAKKXW010000004.1:58699407-58729476 GCA_920937365.1 Sphaerophoria rueppellii | reverse complement strand
GACTGTTTAACGAAAGGTAATAGTCGGCACTACCTTTGACCCTTTGGATTAGATGATTTGTAGAGAAATTCGTAGAAATAATAAAGCCTTGACCAATAATGAAAACAATAAAACTAAAGAAACACGGCCGAAAAGAAATCAAAATAACAAAAGTAATAACCAGTTCCGAAATAATAAAGATGCTTAAAGAGATGTTTAGTAGATTAGGTTTCCCAGTTTCCATCACGGCTGATAATGGAAAGCAATTTGTCAGCGAAGAATTTAAATCCTTTTGCAAGGAATGCAACATCAGACTTTTTAGCACGATTCCATACTGGCCCCAACAAAATGGAGAGGTCGAAAGACAGAATCGGGACATTCTAAAACGGCTAAGAATTTGTAAAATTGAAAAAAAAGACATGAAAGAAAGCCTATGGGAATACCTCATGATGTTTAATAGCACACCGAATTCCTCGACTGGTAAGACACCATCAGAGCTCTTCTTCAACAGACTGAATAGGGACAAAATATCTTCTCTAGAATCAATAGGTTATCACGCTAAGGATTCAGAAATTAGAGACAGAGACAGAGAACAAAAAGAGAAAGGAAAGGAATACGCCGATAAAAAAAGAAGGGCTTTTGAAAATACTATATCACAAGGTGATAAAGTCTACATTAAAGTAATGGAAAAACAGAATAAACTGAGCACAAATTTTGATCCAACGCCTCACACTGTTGAAAGCTCGAAAGATGGAGATACTATTGTGAGAAATGACGAAACTGGACAAAAATATGGGAGAAACATAGTTCATTTAAAAAAAGTAGAAGGAGTTTGGAAAGCTCTTCCAGAGAGCGAAGATAATGTAGATTCTGAATCGGAATAACTATTTTCGAGTCTAGTTTGTTTTTCTTCTATGTATTTTGAATTCCATTAATTTTGCTAAAATTATTTTGTTAAAAAAAAAAAAATGAAAGTTTGAATTTTGTTCCAAATCAAAGCTCTTATTCTTCAGCTAAAAAAAAAAAAAACAATTGTAATGATTAAAGGTAGCTTTTATTCAGTAAAATCTATTGAATTTAATAGATTAAAAAATAAATGTTGAATTTCCTGAAATCCGGAAAAACTTTTTTTTTTCAAAAAACAAAAAATAAAAATAGATTGTGGCGATTAAAGGTAAGATGTTAACTAGACCAAATATTAAATATTTTTATTAAAACAAGATACAGATGTAGTGTATGCGTAAGCCGATCTTAACGTAAGTCTATCTTAACGTACGGCTTATTCGGGTACCCTCACTACACCGGCTTAGAGAGGTATACCTGTCACTGTCTCGAGCGCATGTATGCACACACAGAGTCAGTCGGTGATTGACCCTCGTGCAGTGCGGATGCATACGTTGGCGAGCCTGTGAACTTTACAAACATTACACCGATGTCAAACTTGAAGCATCTCGCTTTGACTGGTTAATCGTGGAATTCTGATTTCAAACCCAGGACATAAATTCTCTTAGTTTCTTAGACCAGAACAGTGTCCTGGTCCTGGTATTGGTGCTGGGGCCCTACTCTGTAATTCGTTTCGAAAGGAAATATTTTCGAAAACGAATATTTTGTTATATTCCTAATGCGGATTAGAAATCTAGTACTTACGGAATGACAAATCGCTTTCGGATTTTTCGTACCTGTCAATGCGTTTCCGAATTTGATTAGCGTTCGAAACCGGAAATTTTGTTTCTATACAAAGAAAGGTAACGGATCGCAATTCGAAGGTTTTGAAACCACATAAAGGAGAAATTCGGCCCAATCGAGGTAACCATCAGAGTGGAATTTTCTCCAATTTCCTCCGATTCGGAGACATTTTGCCTGTCGGAGAACTTACTCTAAGCAAAATTCGGATAAAATTCCGCTCCGACGGTTACCTCGATTGGGCCGATAGCCGATTGTTTTATGTTATGTGAAATATATAAAATGTATGTAAGTGAGGAAATAATAATTCTATTCAAAATTTAAGAAAATAAATTTCATTGCTGGGAATTATCAGCCAAAAAAGTGCATACAAAACAGAAGCAATTGTGAGGATCTGCAAGAAAAATAAAAAGAAAAAAACAAAACAAAACTCACACGTACAGTACATAATATTACTTACCACACTACCAGTATCCATAGAACACACACATACTTACCACAACAACATTTTCCATACAACACTTCTTTACATACAAACACTTTACTCACACATTCATAAAAATCAAAATTTTTAAAATTCAAAAATCAAAATAATCAAAAATCAAAACCTAGAAATGAGTCAGTCTTGAGAAAAACTTTGTGACGATCATTAATTCAAGTATTGTTAAAATGTAGTGATTTGAAAATTCAAGCATTATATAATTTGGAGAAAGACAAAAAAAAAAGAAAAAAAAAATATTACCAAAATAAAAAAAAGTGTGTGATTTTAAATGAAAAAAAAAAAAATATTGATTATAAACAATCCAGACAATCAGGCGTATAAATTTTCATTAATAAACGGTGAAAAGAAAAAAATTAAATTATAAAAAAATTGTGACCAAAAATTTGTTGAAAAAAAAAAAAACTATACATAACTATAAATAAACATTTAAATAAGGATTGTGCAAGAAATGAACAAAAAAAAAAAACTATGCAAATTTAAATACATAATATAAAATATTATGCAAGAATAAAATAAAATTAAATGAAGAAAGAAGATTAAAAATTAAAAGAAGAAATTGAAGAAAGAAGGATTTCAAGAAAGAATATTAATAATCATTTTGTGTGGTTTTTTTTTGTGTTAATATAAAATATTTTTTTTATCATATTTTTTTTTTGTTTCCTGGTGCACCTGGATATATGTAGGTAATTTTAAATAATTAATTTAGTTTATTATTTTATTTGTTAAATAAATTATATAAGTTATTTTTTTTTGTATTACTACATTTGAAAACAATGCATTTTCTTTAAGATTGTCTATTTCTTTTTTAATTTTGATTTTGAATTTTTTTTTAATTAAATATGTTAAATTTACCTTGAAAAATTTTATTATTTTAATTATGGGAAATTAATTAAAAGATTTGGTCATGGTGAGTAAGATATGAGGACGGGTGGATAAATTCTCTGAATTCTGTTCCCTTCCTTCAGTGACACTCCCTCCTATTCATCTTCGGTTCCATTATTTTGGAACCCTAATAAAATACGGCATGTTATAATGTAACACTGTCCAGAGCTGCGACTGCAACAACTCACACCACCGACGAGCTGTGCAAAAGCAAGCATGCCGCAGTCGTAGCCTGGATCCCCTTTTCAGCCTGCAACCTGAATCGTTCTTAGGGTCCTGTAGACCTAAGAGCGTGAAGGGTAACGAAAGGTTGAAGAGGGAGGAACACGGGTTCCGTTACAGGTGGCGCCCAACGTGGGGCCCGAAGATTTGAGTATCGTCAAGACCGAGGGAAGCTTAACACATATTGTTGATGCGTATTGTTTCCTGGTCATGTATAGTATAGGTATTGGTTTAAAGTAAAGTTAATTACAATTAAATTTAGAGTTCAATACATCGTCCGATAAATAAGATTTCATTCTTTTTACTTCGTCGCGTTATGTATTCAATTCTAGAGAAAAAAAAAAACAAATATATTGCAGATGTTTATTAAATCAAAGCCTAAGAACAATTAAAATTTCAGTTTTATCTTCAGTTATTTGATTTAATAAATTTTTTTTCAGCATAAATTCATGCTTCAAATATTATTAAGAGCTTGTCTGCAAGTTTGGCTTGATAAGCTTACCTACAATGCAGGCCTTAATTTTGATAATACCTCATACGTTTGCCAGGATACTATATTGTGGATACAGTGTGCGCGGTTTGTCGTGTTAAGCTAGTATGTCGCTGATGGGAGCCCTGTCCTCTTCCTGTCTTATTCACCATGATCGTTTTGAAAGAACAGTAATTTATTATATAATTAATTTAAATTAATTAAATTCAACTTTTTTTTTAATTTCAAGATTTTGATTTCTTAGAAGCATTACACACATTTTTTCGTACATAACACAACAGCAAGCCGCTCTGAGGATTTCCGTATCTTCTCTTCGGAAATGGAACGAACCAGATCCGAAATGAGAGACGAAATAGCTGGAATCCTTCGTGAATCATTGGCTTCAGCTCCAACACCCCGTCACAACCCGTTAAATTCTCAACAATCTCAAACACGACGACACAGCCCAACAGAGCCCTCGAATATGAACGACTTTCTGAGTTAACTTCCACAATCCGTACCTCATAGTCATCAAAATTTCCACAAATGGGGTCTGAAATTTGATAATAAAAACATATCGGTGGATGATTTTTTCTTCCGTTTAGATCGATTAAAGACAAGTTACGGCGCATGAAGTGGTCATTAACTCTCATCACTTCATCGCGGGTTCCATCGAAACGTAGTTTTGGGTATATCTAAAGGCAAACCCACACGTCACTTGGACCGTATTGAAAGGTGCACTCATAGAGCAATTTAGGAGTTTAGAAACAGACTCTGAGGTATCCAGAATGTTGTATGAACGACAACAACGTTTCGGAGAGACATTCGATGATTTTTTTGCTGCAATTCAGCAGCTGAATGGGAGATTACGCCTGCCAAAATCCGAAAAAGAAATCATCGATGTCCTCAAAAACAATGTAAGACGACAAATGGGTATGCTCTTGATTACCTTTGACACGAATAACTTGGCGGAGATGGTCCACGTATGTCGGAAAGTTGAAAAGTACATTGCCGACCGTGAGACCCAAAAGTCTCGAGTTGTTCCAATTAATATACCAAGAAGAGCTGTTGCCGAGATAGTGACAGATTCAAGAGAAGTTGAAGAAGATGAACTTTTCCCTGAGCTAGAGGCATTCCAAGCCAAAAGGGAAAGAGATACTCACAGTTACGTTTGTTGGAACTGTAAAGGAAAGGGCCATTCGTTCTTCGAATGTCCTGACCCTCAGAGGAATCTCTTTTGCTTTAAGTGTGGAAAGGAAAACCCAATCAGACTGCACCAACATCTACATACACATCTAAGAAAACACCTACACAAATACAACCGTCTAAAACTTTGCATGAAAGACTTCAAAATTACATTGAAATCAGAAAACGAATTTTTGGACATCAAAACACGGTGTCGAAAAAAATCGCGAAGTTAAGGGAAAAATTCCGCGAGAAGAAACAGACATACAAGGCAATTGAAGCCACCACCTTATGTTGCTCCGACGATCCGCAGCCCTATGCTACTGTCAAAATTTTTGACGAACCGCTTTTGGGCTTATTGGACAGTGGAGCTAGTATTAGTTGCCTAGGAATGGATGGTTATGAGTTTCTTCAGAGACATGGCCAACATTACAATAAACTCACTTCTGGTGTTAAGAGTGTTCCGGACTGAAATTGAAAATTCTTACTGCTTTAAGCGCCACCTAACTGCAGACGACAAATTTTGAACTTAATGCATCTTACTAAGAGAGAGAGAATCGCCTTCCTATGAGCCAGCCGTTACTGATTTGAATTTTCAAATTTAGGCAGATTTTGCTATTTCTTAATTTTGAAATAAAATGTGTTTGATCAAAGTTTTTTCCAAAATTTTTTGATTGCTGTGTTGAGCACAAGTAAGGCTAAATAAATGAAGAGATTAAAAAAAAAAATATCGCATCATAAGAAAAATTGCTTATCAAAAATACAAATTTTATTCATAGATTTTAAATTCTTTTTTGTTTAAAAAGTTAATTTTTTCTCCAATAATTATACAGTTTAAATGTCGAATTTTATGCTCATTTAGAAATTGAAGCCAAAAATGTTTTTATTTTGGTGGAATTCTCTTTGAAAAAGTACGATTTTTGGCCATTTTGGAGTTTTTGAGCCTTTACTACTGAGTAAAGAAGTACTTAATTGAAATTGTGCTTCAACAGTTTTATAGAGACAGTTTTTGGCTACACAATGATACCTTAATCATTTCAATACGACATTTAATCGCCTCACAATACCATTTGAAAAAACGCAGTTTCAGTCCGGAACACTCTTAAGACAGCTGATGGGAAACATCAAGCCATAGTAGGCAAAATCTATGTTTATGTTTCGTACAAAGGGATGACGAAAAAAATTCCCCTATATCTCGTACCAACATTACAACAAAGACTTTATCTAGGAACTGATTTTTGGAGGGCGTTTGACATTGCACCTCAATTGATTTCGGAAGTGTCTTTACCGACAACAATTCCAGAACCTGATCCAAATGCTCACATACTGACTGAACAACAGTCCAAGTGTCTCAAAGATGTCATTAATCTGTTTCCTTCCAGTGCCCTTCAAGGTTTAGGACAGACGACATTGGAAATGCATACTATTGATACCGGAGAAGCTGAGCCCATAAAACAACGTCATTATCCGATTTCTCCAGCAGTGCAGAAACTCATATATGAGGAATTGGATCGCATGGTTAAGCTCGGAGTTATAGAAGAGAGCAATAGTGCATGGAGCTCTCCTGTAGTTCTGGTGCGTAAGCCAGACAAAAATCGCTTGTGCATAGACTACAGGAAAGTCAATGCAAAAACTAAAAAAGATGCGTATCCACTGGCTCATATAGGGGGATTGCTATCTCGTCGTTCAGATACTCGGTTCATTTCAAGCGTGAATCTGAAGGATGCGTTTTGGCAGATTCCACTGGAGAAATCTTCAAGGGAGAAGACGGCGTTTACGGTACCCGGAATGCCTTAAATGCACTTCACAGTCATGCCCTTTGGCCTTTGTAATGCACCACAGCGTTTAGTCAGGTTAATCGATAAAGTAATACCTCATCAGTTGAGAGAGAAGATCTTTCCGTACTTGGATGACTTGTTGGTCATATCGAGTATTTCTGATGAGCATTTGGAGCAGCTGAGGATACTTGCGAGTCGATTGAAGGAGGCGGGTCTAACTATCAATACCCAAAAGTCTAAATTCTGTTTCAAAGAGTTGAAGTATTTGGCGTATATTGTTGGCGACGGCTGTCTTAAAACGGAAACGGAAACGGCTATTTCAGATTTTCCTGAACCAACCTCAGCTAAACAGGTTCGACGCTTTTTAGGAATGACGGGTTGGTATCGAAGATTTGTCAAAGACTTCGCAACTTTGGCCAGTCCTTTGACCGACCTGCTCAAAAAAGGTAAAAAGTTCATATTTTCAGAGGAAGCTAGGGATTCTTTTACTAAATTGAAAACTGCGCTTACATCAGCTCCATTGCTGGTGAATGCGGATTTTTCAAAGGAGTTTTTGATATTATGTGACGCGTCCAACACAGGTATTGGCTGTGTGCTTGCCCAAATGGACAACGACGGAAATGAACGGCCCATTTGCTACCATTCGCAAAAACTCAATAAGGCTCAGCGCAACTACAGCGTGACTGAGCGTGAGTGTTTGGCTGCTGTTATGGGAGTTCAAAAGTTTCGAGCTTATGTCGAGGGGCATCCTTTTAGGATTGTTACCGACCATTCGAGCTTGAAGTGGTTAATGAGTCAAAAAGATTTAAGTGGACGGTTAGCTAGATGGAGCTTAAAGCTTCAAGGTTTTGACTTTTCCATTGAGCATCGTAAAGGAACTCAGAACGTTGTGCCTGATGCTCTTTCACGAGTGCATGAAGTCGACGCACTGCTTTGCGATGTTTCGATGGTAAATGATTCCTGCGAAGTATTGCATATAGATCTTGAGGACCCCAGTTTTCAATCTGAGGAATACCGCAAGATCATTGACGGCATAGATCAAAACAATCAGCCACCCGACCTTCGTGTGTCGGAAAATTTCGTCTACAAGAAGGTCAAACACTGCACAGGAAACCCAATTGAAGATGATGAAGTCTGGAAGCTTTGGGTTCCTGAACAGCTAACTGAACGTTTGATTGCACTGGCTCATCAACCACCAAGAGCTTCGCATGGTGGGATTGCAAAAACCCTCTATCGACTAAGGCAACAATTCTTTTGGCCAAACATGGCAGCTCAGGTTAAGGCATTCATAGGAGACTGTGATATCTGTAAGACCTCGAAAGCTCCTAATGCGACCCTTCGACCTCCGATGGGTAAAGCATTTGTGGCGGAGAGACCTTTTCAGATGATATTCATGGACTTCCTTGGACCTTATCCCCGCTCGCGACTCGGGAATACTCATATTGTTGTTGCGTTGGACCAATTGACTAAGTTCGTGGTAGTGAAGGCACTTCGCAAAGCGACAGCACAGACTGCGTTGAGATTTCTCAATGACGAAGTGTTCTGCTTATTTGGAATCCCTGAATGTGTACTGACAGACAACGGCAAAACAATTTGTCAGTCGAGATTTTGAAAAGAGTATGTCGACATTCGGCATTACTCATATCAAAACAGCGGTTTATTCTCCACAAGCTAACGCAAGTGAGAGAGTAAATCGCTCAATTCTCGCAGCAATCAGGGGTTACATTGACGTGGACCAGAGGAATTGGGACACTCATTTGCAGTCCATTGCTAGCGCTTTGCGAACGACCGTTCATTCTGCGATAAACATGTCGCCGTATGAAGCCTTGTTTGGGCAAGCCTGTGTTGAGCACGGTGCAGATTATCGAATTCTCCGAAAATTGAATTCACTTAACAAAGCCTCGAAAATGAACATTACGCACGCACATATTAAAAACACTCTTGCGAACACACACTGTCGTTATGAGGACAAATACAATTTGCGGAGCAAGGATGTTAAGTTTTCGGTTAGTGATATTGTCTTCAGGAGGAATTTTTCACAGAGTGATGCAACAAAAAAGTTTTGTGCGAAACTCAGCCCCAAATTTCTAAAAGCAAAAATAACTAGAATCGTCGGAAACAGTTTATACGAACTCAAAGATATGGCTGGTAAAATAATAGGCATATTTCACGCCAAAGACCTAAAAAAATGAAAAAGACAAATGCCCGGCAGCTAGCGTGAGCATGAGACTGTGAGGATCTGGAAGAAAAATAAAAAAAAAAGAAAAAAAAAAACAAAACAAAACTCACACGTACAGTACATAATATAACTTACCACACTACCACTATCCATAGAACACACACATACTTACCACAACAACATTTTCCATACAACACTACTTTACATACAAACCCTTTACTCACTTACTTACTTACTTACTTACTTATGGTGGCGCTACAGTCCAGGTCGGACCAGGGCCTCACCCAACAAACTTCTCCAGCCAGCTCGGTCCCTGGCTAACTGTCTCCAGTTTCGCACGCCAAGTTGGTTCAGGTCCTCTACCACCTGTGTGCTCCACCGGAGTCGCGGTCTTCCTCTTCTGCGACGTCCTTCCGGATTGGATTCGAAGACTCTACGAGCCGGAGCATTATTTTCCATTCGCTCAACATGACCCAACCATCTAAGTCGTTGGACCTTAACTTTTCTGGCTAGGTCAGTGTCGCTGTACAGCTCGTACAGTTCTTGGTTGAATCTTCTCCTCCATTCCCCATTAATGCAGACAGGACCAAAAATCACTCGAAGAATTTTTCTCTCAAAGCAGCCCAAAGCGTTTTCATCAGATGTTGTCACAGTCCATGTCTCTGCACCATACATGAGGACCGGGATGATGAGGGTTTTGTAGAGTGTCACTTTAGTTGCTCGGGAGAGGACTTTACTACTCAATTGCCTTCTAAGTCCAAAGAAGCAGCGATTGGCAAGAGTGATTCTTCGTTTGATTTCAGCGCTGGTGTTGTTGTCTGAGTTGATAGCGGATCCCAGGTAGACAAAGTCCTTAACTACCTCGAAGTTAAATCTGTCTATGTTGACGTTTGCTCCAAGACGTCGATGTTGGCTGTCCTTTCTTGTCGACAGCATTAACTTGGTCTTGCCCTCGTTAACCGCTAGACCCATCTTCCTGGCCTCCGTCTCAAGGCTCACAAACGCTCCACTGACATCACGCTGTGTTCTTCCAATTATGTCAATGTCGTCTGCGTATCCTAGTAGCTGGACGGACTTTTGAAAGATTGTGCCTCTGGTGTTGACATTGGAGCTTTGCACAATCTTTTCAAGGATGATGTTGAAGAAATCGCATGACAGCGCATCGCCTTGTCTAAAACCTTTTTTGACATCAAAAGCGTCCGTTAGGTTTTTTCCGACCATGATGGAACAGCGTGAATTTTCCATTGTCATCTTACACAGACGGATGAGTTTTTCTGGGATGCCAAAACTAGACATTGCTCTATATAGTTGGTCTCTATAGACGCTGTCATACGCGGCCTTGAAATCGATGAAAAGATGGTAGGTATCGATTTGAAGTTCCTGGGTCTTCTCCAAGATCTGCCGTAGGGTGAATATTTGATCGATGGTGGACTTTCCGGGTCTGAAGCCACACTGATAAGGACCTATCAGGTTGTTGACGAATGGCTTCAAACGTTCACACAGCACGGCAGACAAGATCTTATAGGCGATGTTAAGGAGACTTATACCTCTGTAGTTGGTGCAGTTCAGGGGATCTCCTTTTTTGAGGATCGGGCAAACGATGCTGAGGTTCCATTCATCGGGCATGCTTTCCTCCGACCAAATTTTGCAGATGAGCTGGTGCATGCTCCTAACCAAATCATCTCCGGCTGCTTTGTACAGTTCGGCGGCTAGCCCGTCTGCTCCAGCGGCTTTGTTCGACTTTTGTTTAGATATCGCTATCTTCACATCGTCCATGTCGGGTGGGTGGAAATGTTGGCCTTCTGCACCCAAATTGAATGGTTCTGTAATGCTGACGGAGTTTTGGTCGTCATCGCCATTATACATCCCTTTACTCACACATTCATTAAAATCAAAATTTTTAAAATTCAAAAATCAAAATAATCAAAAATCAAAACCTAGAAATGAGTCAGTCTTGAGAAAAACTTTGTGACGATCATTAATTCAAGTATTGTTAAAATGTAGTGATTTAAAAATTCAAGCATTATATAATTTGGAGAAAGACAAAAAAAAAAGAAAAAAAAATATTGTAGTGATTTAAGTGCCCTACTATTTGGTGTAAGCGCACCACGCTAAAATGTTAAGGCGAGTTAGCTCGCCGTAAGGTTGAAAGTAGAAGACCACAAGAATGTTCTTTTGACTCTGTTTTATTTTCACTAAATTCATTCCTTAAATACTATTGTCTTAACTGTTATACTTATTTTGTATCTTACTTCTATACGTTGAATTTCATATTCAAAATATTTCTGTTTTTCTATTGGTTTAACTATATTAATGAGGATCTTATTACTATTGAGTGACAATCAATGCAATCGAGTGGAATGTTGATGTTATGATATGACTAACATACTCGATTTGCATTTCACATAATTTGTTACTCATTTATTGAAAGGGCAGTGGCGGCGCATACATGGATACACTACAATATTACCAAAATAAAAAAAAGTGTGTGATTTTAAATGAAAAAAAAAATATTGATTATAAACAATCCAGACAATCAGGGGTATAAATTTTCATTAATAAACGGTGAAAAGAAAAAAATATAAAAAAAATTGTGACCAAAAATTTGTTGAAAAAAAAAACTATACATAATTATAAATAAACATTTAAATAAGGATTGTGCAAGAAATGAACAAAAAAAAAAAAACTATGCAAATTTAAATACATAATATAAAATATTATGCAAGAATAAAATTTTCAGCCTGCAACCTGAATCGTTCTTAGGGTCCTGTAGACCTAAGAGCGTGAAGGGTAGCGAAAGGTTGAAGAGGGAGGAACACGGGTTCCGTTACACAATTTGAAATTATGGTGGAATTCATGTGTGCTCATCCCGGTTTGGCAAACGGACGTTTGAACGCCTCGGACGCCAGAAACACTTTCAACAATGTGTGGGACAGACTATGTTTATCTTCTATGACACATTTCAAAAATATTTGACTTATCATTTTTAGTATATGAATAATAACAACATTTTCTAGAGGTGCTTCCACCAATGGCTTTTTTCCTTCAACTCCGTTTTTTGGCTGGAGTTAGAGCTATTTCACGGTTTTCGACTCCTTCAATGAGTGGTGCTGTCTATTTTTTCATGGTTAATTGAAATAATTTTTGGGTTCTCATCTTTGGATTTTGAACCTTAGACCACATACTTAAATGAAAAAATTGGCAGATGCGCCATTATGCATCGGAAAAAGTGTTGGAAAAGTACGTAAAATAATACCTATGTGAATTTGACGTCTACAGTCCGTTGTGGACTTGGGGCTCAATCAACAGTCTCCGCCAGCTCGCTTGGTCTTTGGCTCGCTGTCTCTTGAGTGCGCCACCTGAGACGCGGTCTTCCTCTCCTCCTACGTACCTCGGGAATAGTGTCGAAGGCTCTCCGAACCGGAACATTGGTGTCTATCCGCTCTTAATGACCGAGCCATCTGAGTCTCTGGACCTTGACCCTTCTGGCTAGGTCCATGTCGTTGTACAACCCGTAAAGTTCGCTGTTGTATCTTCTTCGCCAAAGGTGTTATTGCCCATATTTATAGCGGAGCCTAGGTAGACAAACTCCTCTAATACCTCGAAGTTGAATGCGTCTGTTGTGACGTTCTGTTCGAGCCGTCGGTTGGGTGTCCTTCCTCAAAGAGAGCATATACTTCGTTTTTCCGTCATTTACCGCTAAACCCATTTTTGCCGCTTCTGTCTCAATTCTCACAAAGACGCCATTGACATCACGCAGTGTTCTTCCCATTATATCAATATCATCGGCGTACGCGCGAGAAGTTGAACAGATTTTTGGAAGATAGTTCCTCTGGTGTTGACGGTGGAGTTCTGCCCTATCTTCTCAAGAACGATGTTAAATAAATCGCACCGCCTTGTCTGAATCCTTTTCTGACGTCGAAAGATTCCGTAAGCTCGTTGCCAACCTTGATGGAGCAGCGTGAGTTCTCCATCGTCATTTTGCACAAGCGAACGAGTTTGGGAGGGATGCCAAAACTAGACATAGGATCTGCCGCAACGTGAAAATTTGGTCGATGGTTGACTTTCCTGGCCTGAAGCCACACTGATAAGGACCAATCAGATTGTTGACGAAAGGCTTCAGCCGTTCACATATTACGGCAGAGAAGATCTTGTAGGCGATGTTAAGAAGACTTATTCCTCTGTAGTTGGCGCAGTTTAGAGGATCTCCCTTTCTCAGGATCGGGCAAACAATGCTGAGGTTCCATTCATCGGGCATGCATTCCTCTGACCATATCTTACAGATGATTTGGTGCATGCTCCTATCTAGCTCGTCGCCTGTTGCTTTGAACAACTCAGCAGCTAGTCCATCTGCTTCAGCGGCTTTGTTGGATTTCAGCCCTGGTATTGCGGTTTTCACTTCTTCTAGGTCAGGTTCACGGAATTGTTGGCTATCATCGTGCCCGATGAAAGGCTCCTGTCTGACGGCGGTGTTTTGTTCGTCGTCACCGTTATACAGTCTACAGAAGTAGTCTTTCCAAATCCCCAGCATTGACTCTACTATGATGTTCCCTTGTTTATCTCTGCAGGCATCGGTTCGATCAGAGAAGGATTTGGCGATCTCTTGCGATTGTAGCCGTCCGACGTCGAACTTTCTTGCATTATTTCTTTGTTGTGGCCGTTGTCGGGATATTCATAGCACTACCTTGGCTACGACGAGAAAAGTTCGAATATCTAAAATGCTGGACAAGTGCCTTCCATCGCTGTTGTTGCTCTCGGTAACAATTACCATAGTAGATGTCGCAGTTTTTCATCCTCCTTTTGCCCGGTCCATCCCATCGCATTTCCTGGATAGCGGTAATATCTGCTTTGTAGCAGTTGAGGGTCTCCGCTAACTGTTCGGCAGCACGCGGTCTATTAAGGGACCTAACATTCCACGTGCATATTCGAAAATCGTTGTCCTTTGTGCATTTGCTTGGGTCGTCATCAGTGAATTCGTCCGTTTCCGAGGCCTGTTGTTGCTTCGCAACTAAAATTTTTTCTACGTGGTCAGGAAGTCACCCCGACGCACAATCCCCAAGCTGGAGTACCAGGCACTTGATGTGACTCCAAGTGCAAGAGCCGGAAAAACCGCTCGTTTTACGGCCTGGGCTTCAAATAAGTCGAAGTAGCCCGTAAAGGTGTTCACCAAGTAGTTCGGCCTACCTGGAACTGGAGACGCCACCGTTGATTCCAAAAAAGAAATTCATTCGCTGCCGTCGCTCGGTGGTAGTGCTTTGGTGGGAACACTCCTTCGTTTTTAGTAGTTAGTTAGTAGTAACAGCCTACTCCGCTGCGACCTGTCGTCCATGGAAGGCCCTTCTGCGAAAACAAGTTTCGCGATCGCATAGCTCTAAGCTTCATAGTAGTAGTTACAGTGGCGTAGCAAGCCCGAATGTAGGCGTGGGCAAAGTCTCATCCGCGAGGCCATTTCCATGCACATAAATATTACTCACCTTGAGCTATAGTAATACATATCATATTAATTAAAAAATGAAAGCGGGATCTAGGGTTGAAAGTAAATGAGCACACAAATATGAATGAAGAAAACTATGTATGTTTATTTGCAATTTCACAAAAGCAAAGCTTTTCGACTCTGCTTTGCTGAAGTCTTCTAAAAGAGAAGTATAATTTATTTTAGAAGCTAATTCAGCTTCTATGGTAAACGTTCTTGTTTCATGGCATTTCTCAAAAAAAATTTTATAATTTTCAATTTAGAAAAACTACTTTCTGCCGAAGCAGTACTTACAGGAATAGTTAACATTATTCTTAATGATATGTATACGTTGGGGTATATATCTTGTAAATCATTGGTTATAATATATTGGATCAGCTGATTCGGTTCTTCAATTGAATCTGGGATATTAAGTGTTAAAACAAGCAATTCTTCATGCAGCTCGAAAGCTTCAATGTCTTTGTTATCCCCATGCTGAAGTCCGGCGCTTAAGGCATTACAGTGGTTCAAAACCTCACTGCTGTTCAAAGATTTTATATTCTTAATTTTGTATAAGAAGCCGAAGTTATGGTAAAATTGTGTAAGGGAAGAAAATCGTATGTCGTTATCCTTAATAATGGCGTCTACCATAGTAATAAAGAAAATTCTATTTTGAATTTTTTTTCTGGAGAAGCAGAAGGTTCATCAGCAGCTTCGAATCAAACATTTTCTTTTTAAGGCAAATTCTTTTTTCTTTAAAGGTAGTTGAGATCTCAAACTTGCTTTTTTCAATAAACTCGTTTGATTTGCATTGAGCATTCCTCAAAACCTGATTCACGAAAACTTTGCATCCATGATCGAAAATTGTTCAAATTTTCTATTGCTATTTTTAAGTTTATATTGGCCTTTTGCCAGATTTTGTTGATATTGTTAACACGAATTAAAATTTCGTACCAGACATGTATTCTTTACTGAACATTTCAGTAAAAATATCTTTGCAGTCACATAACGTATCAGCATCATCTGATTGATTTTTCAGACAAATCAAACAGTCAATCACGTCATCAAATTGTGATAGAATTGATCTAACTGATGCGATTCGGCTCTCCCATCTCGTATATTTTAAGGGTTTTAGTGATATTTTCAATTTTTTTTTGTAATATTTCCCATCTTTTGCTTGATTTTGAAAATAGCACATACATTTTTTGGATGAAACCGAAAAAAACCTTTGCGGTGGAAGAAGTATTTGCTGCGTCTACCAAAATGAGGTTCCAGCTATGGCAACCACAAGCAGTGAAGAAAGCCCTAGGATTGATGGCCAATATTCTGGATTTGACACCCTTGTTTATAACAACCATATTCGCGCCATTATCGTATCCTTGGTCTCTGCAGTTCTGAATATTTCAGTCGTTTTTTTTCCAATTCTTTGAGTATCGTGTCTGTTAAGAACTCTACTGTTGTCTCGGATACAGTCAAGAAACCAGGAAAGTGCTCTTCAGAATACCGGCCTTCTGAAGAGCACTTTTGACGTCAACAAATCTTAATATAACCGACATTTGTTCGATGCAACTAATGTCCCTCGTACAATCTAGCATTATAGCATAGTACTTAGCTTCTTTAACTTTTCCAGCGGGTTCGCGCGAGGCCCCTCCAGGCGCGAGGCCGTGGGCGGTCGCCCCATTCGCCCACGCCTAGCTACGCTACTGAGTAGTTACCGTAACCCGCTCCGCCACGTCAAGGCTTACCCCGTGGAGAGGAG
Source organism: Sphaerophoria rueppellii (assembly GCA_920937365.1). Lineage (NCBI taxonomy): Eukaryota > Metazoa > Arthropoda > Insecta > Diptera > Syrphidae > Sphaerophoria > Sphaerophoria rueppellii. The sequence goes on along the minus strand of CAKKXW010000004.1, from coordinate 58,713,386 downwards.
TTATCGTTTTACCTCTTGGTAAAACTTTCGAACCTCATTCCTGTTTTTTAGTCTCTCAACATCATATATCGATCGCTTTTCATGCTGTCTTTTTCTTTCTAAAAGCTGGTTCTTCTTTTCTCTTCTTCTCGTAGAGCTGCCGAGCTGTTCTCGTCCTCCAGCAGCGCTGCTTTATATGCTTCTTACTTGGCTGTATCTGATTCCATTCTCCATCAAACCAGGGGTTTCGTTTCGTTTTGGTGGCCGTGTTAAAAACTCAGCACACCAGAGGCGGCATCCCCAATGGCTTCCTGGCAATTCTGCTACTGGCTCTCAATACTCAATGCTGGCTGTAGAGGACTTCTCATGAAGTAACTTGATACTCGATCGGAAAAGGATTTGGTGTGTAGCAGTCCGGGTCAATGTTAGCCCCTCAGAAGGATCGGACACCAATAATGCTTGAAGTGTTGACAGTTGATTGGTCTCCAGACCTCCAGGTCCCCTTGTGGATTTTGAGATGATGGAAACGCATTCTTTCTACTACTGTTTCGCCCCGATGCAAAATCGATTTCGTGCAGGCTGTATTTTCCAACTGTCTACCAAATATGTCCTCTCTTTCTAGACAATTGCTTGTATGTATATCTTGTCGAGGAGCTCGTAGAACTTGTCTTTGGTGTCGTCGTGTTTCTCTTCTGTGGGGTTGTAAGCGCATATTAGGCTAGTGTTGTCGAATTAAAACGAATTGTCATGAGGCGCTCGTTGACAGCTCTGAAGCTGAGGATATGCTTCCTAAGCCTGCGGCCAACGACAAAGCAGTCGCCGTAGTGGATATCGTAGTTTTTTATCCTCCTTTTGCCCAGCCATTACATCGCATTTCCTGAATGGCGGTTATATCAACTTTATTACGGTCCTGGCTGCTGGGCCTCCGCTTATCGTTCGGATGCACGTGGTCGGTTCAGGGACCTAACATTCCACGCGAAAATCCGAATCACGTTGTCTTTATATCGTTTGCATGGTTCATCATCAGTAAATTGATTCGTAAGCGAAGCTTTCTGTTGCTTCGAAACTAACTTTGGGAAGTCACCCCAAAGCACAACAACCAGCATAAAGGGACAGGTCCTTGTTTTAACTCCAAGGGCAAAGGGCCTGATAAACCGCTCCTTATCAGCCTGAGCTCCAAATATGTCGAATGAGGCATATAAGGTGTTCCAGAGTAGTTCAACCTAACTCCATTGTTGACTCCATCCTGGAAATTCGCCGCCTGGAAAAACACTTTCCCCACCCTCTCTCGTAAGCTGTCGCCAACAACCTCCCATATAGGTTTTCACGGTATCTTCAGCTGAGGTACTAGACACCCGGTGGTCACCACGTGGAGGTGAGAGTAGGACTTGGTAGACACAGGTTGTTGTGGCCACTTGGATCCTCAGGAGCGCACTGACATTTACCATTGGAAAGAGAAAACGCATCTGGTTTAAACAAAAGATAACATTTTTTAATTATATTCGCACAAATGGCCACATTTAGGGCAAATAGACTTAGAAGAAAAGTATTCTTTGAGATGTTCTATGTGCCCACCGTGCGAACATCCCTGACACCATGCATATAATCCTCTTACAACAAGTCCACAAACACAGCATTTTGAACTCCGCACTGACTTGCATTTGGCGCAAAACCACCCAACTGCTCCATTTAAAGGTCTTCCACAATCACCACAATTTGTATGCACTGATGTTGATTTTTGATTGAGTTCCCTCACTGACCGAATCCAAGACAGATTAATTATCCGACAAGCCTCGTTCCAAAGCTGATAGCGATGCAAAACTTCAATATACGAATGAAACCATTCTTCCTAAACAAATACGAAATAAAGTCAACTTAAATCACAGAATAATCTCGCCTTACTAAAATCTTTTCTTCAATTGAAAGAAATGAACGTGTATCACCCATAGCAATGACTACACATAAAGCTGTTTGTACGTCACCGACATCACTTTGCAATTTAAGCGAATCAGCTATGAATTGGTGAGGTTCCCACATAGGTATAACAGGAACAGTTGAACACTTAAGCAGACTCGGTTCATCTGGAGGCTGCAAGTAAATTCAAATACTTTGTCTTCAAACATTAGACTTATAGAAGTACTCACTGGTGATTTATCTCTTTTATTGGACTTTATATCCTGTTGCGGTCGTGCTGCCTGCACATCATGGTGTAGTGCTGTTTCAGGCAACGAAAAGGCTTTCGTGAAATCTGGCGGTCCCATATATAAGAATCCATTTCTAAGCATGTCGAAATTTTCGAATGTGATATCGTCTAGAATTTGGTTCTCCGATAAAATCACAGAATTAAACTGGGGATTTTGGCTTCCATTATCCAGAACGTGTTTGATACTATCTTCATCTTCCTCTTCGTCATCTTCTATTGTTGTGTTCTTTGCTGGGTTATTCCAATCTAATTCTGAGGGCCTTGTTGTTTGAGCTATTCGGCGGTTTGCTGTTACATTCTTTTGGGTAGTGAAAGAACTTCTTTGTTCTATTTTCTGATTGCTATATTCTGAAGTACTATAGAGCATTTTAACAAATTTCCAAAATGTTGTTGCCTATAATGTTCACCTTATTAAAAAGAATACGATTATAACGCTTAACCTTACGCTGTGTTTACCAAATTTTTTAGAGACATTAGCATTGTGATCGCAAATGTCAATAAATTTTCTGTTCGACAAAATGAATTCCTTCGCACAGCCTATAAAACATTCATATTCTTTGAGTTGGTCGTACTTTTGATCCCCAATATAACCAGTGTACTGAAATTGAACGAAAAAAAACAAACGTTTTTACTGTAAAAATAATGAAATTCAGCTACTTTTCATATGATTTGCACCATTGCATATTATGCTAGGGACACAGCTAGCGCATTAGGAATGACGGATGGGGTTGGAAAGCAGGCGTCCGTCGGTGTATGGAATTCAGCTGAATTGCAAAAATGCTCGGACATGATCATTCAATCATTGAAGATAATTCTGTCTAGCTGTATGAGGCTGAGATACATTCCCAAAGCCTGGAGAATGTTAAAAGTATTCTTCATACCAAAAGCACGAACATTAACCAAAAGATCTACAACCAATCAGCTTATCATATTGGTACCTTAAAACCGAGACTAAAAAACAGGAATGAGATTCGGAAGTTTTACCAAGAGGTGAAACGAATGTCCCAAGGTTACCGAGCACGAACTGAAGCTTGTAAAGACCAATAGGGAAATATCGTAGTAGAGTCACAGTCAATGCTGAGGATATGGAAGGACCACATCTGCAGACTGTACAACGGCGATGACAATCGATTCCTGTAGAAAGGAGACTTTCTTAACGATTTTAAGGCCGCGTATGACAGCATCTTTAGAGAAGAACTGTATAGTCATGCCCAGTTTTGGCATCCCTACAATTCGTCTGAGCAGGCTGACAATAGAGAACTCGCGCTGCTCCATTAAAGTCGGTCACAACCTCACCGACGCCTTCAATGTCAAAAAAGGCTTTAGACAAGGTGATGCACTGTCATGCGACTTCTTTAACATCATATTGGAACGTAAAGTGCAGAACTCTCACGTCAACACTAGAGGCACTACTTTCCAGAAGTCTGTGCAACTACTCGCGTACGCTGATGACATTGATATCAGTGAGAGAACGCAGCGTGATGTCAACTGTGCTTTTGCGAGTATACAGACAGAGGCTGGGTTTAGCGGTCAATGAGGGCAAATGAGGGACACCCAACATCGACGTCTTGGACAAAACGTCACGATAGACGCATATAATTTCGAAGTAATTAGGGACTTAGTATACCTTGGTTCCGCTGTCAACACGGACAAAGACATCAGCGCCGAGATCAGACGAAGAATAACTCTTCCTAATCGCTGTTTCTTTGGGCTTAGAAAGCAATTGAGTGCAAAAGCCCTTTCTCGAGCAAGTAAGGTAAAATTGTACAACAACCTCATCAGCCCAGTCCAGTTAGGGACCGAGCGGGGAGAGACTGTTGATTGAGCCCCAAGTCCACAACGGACTGTAGCGCCACCTTAAGTAACTAGGTATACGTATTTTTTCAGACTGCCAAATCTCTCGCGTCTGTCTCCACAAATTCTATCACAGTCCACGAATGTGATCATCTCTGAATGAGATGACAAAACAGCTGAACATTCAACTATCTGGGTGCCGGGCCGAGACATTTCGGGAAATTGCAATGCTGATGAGCTGGCCAAAAACGGGATACTTTTACCCACTGTTAGACAAAGACACAACATAGGAACACCACTTGCTAAATGCAAACATATTCATCATGCGCTAGATTCTAGAATCAACACAGGGTACTACCTGCCTAGCAAATACACAAGCGTTGACCTGAAGATATCAATATACTGAATTTCCCCGATCAGAAAAAGTATACGCTTCCAATTGTAGTCATAGTGTCCGCGGCTAAGCAGAACATCGTAGGTTCGAGTCCTACTCGTTCCCATAAAGATTTTATATTTCATCGTTCACGGGTACTGCCTCTTGCGAAGAACTGACAAAACTTCCAAGAGTATCAATCTGTCATGAAAAAAGTGCTTCTCAACTTTGCCGTTCGGAATCGGCATAAAATTGTAGGTCCCCTCAATTCTTCATACACACTCAGAGAATTGTTGATGAGAGTAAGCCACTTAGGCCTTGGCTCTTCAAGACCTATAGCTACGTGCTCCGTTCGGTTTTTCGACATTAGCTTAAGTTCCCTTAAGAAGCATAGTTGGGCCTTAATCGCGTTTTCCATTGGTCTTTTTTTTTTACGTTTCTTCTTCTACCTCTAATGGAACGGATTATGGTGTATGTGTCATTCTTCGGACGTTTCTGTTTTCAAAACAGAAGAGTTCTGCTCTTTTCAGAGCATTCCATCTTTCAAAGTCAGTCCAATGTAATGGTTTCAGAAGACTTCTGGACTCTTCCGAATGCTTCTCGATGACCAATGGAAAACGACATGTCTTAATAGGGTTTGTATTTTAATTTAGTTAATTTGGGATATTGTATAAAAACATAAGAGTCAAAACACTTGAATTACCGAAGGTTTCAAGAAAAACTTATGCATCACAGATTGCGCCATGTGAAAATGATCTACGCCTTGTGAAACCTTTTGTTTGCCTCTGTAAAAAAAAAAGATTTACTACTTGAAAATGATCATATTTTTGCCTTACGAAAGCGTTGAGTTCCGCAGCAAATTAGACGGCATCGGAGAAAAATTGACTTTTACTTTAATCGCATGCAAGATATCATTTTCATGATTTAAGCTCGCTCCTTGCGGGCTCGATTTAAAAGCTGGTCGAGCGGCGTCCTTAAAGGCATGTTTATAAATAGTAGAATCCTTACTCGTTGAGAGAAGAGTATGTGAGTCGTTCCCCTTCCACGCTATTCCGGTTGTAACATTTGTATGATCATTGAATGAAGCAAATGGGATATAAGGCCTCCTTATATCCCATATATGTATGCTGTAGTCAACTACAAGTGCACAACTTGCAATATGATATCTGCAAGAAGGTAGTGTTAATTAAAAACATAAGAAAAACAAAAACATACGTTCGTTCTGGCCGCCATTTGACTCTACCCACAACAGCAATAGTGTGAATAGTATGCTCTAATGAAGCCTTACCGTCCATATTCCACACCTAGGGAGTCAGTGCAGAGCAGTTATTTTAGCTTTTAGTGCCAAATGTAAATATAAGTTATAAAACATGCCTTAATTTGCTTGTCTCTACTTCCAGTAGCAAGACAATTTTTCGTGGGATGCCAATCGCAAGTATAAATTGGTCCACTATGAGCAGTGAATTGCAAAATGCATTTATCAGGCCTAAATTTCAGAATTGATTAAAATTTTAGTTAAAAAGCAAGAGCTCGAGAAAGTACTTTCTTAAGTCCCAAAGTTGGACAGTTCCATTTTCAGAAACTGCTGAAAACATATTAGTAGCATGTGGACTGAATTTAACATCCCGTACACTCTCGGAATTACTAAAGTAAGTGAACACAGACTTTTCATATCTCGTATCAAAGCACTTAATAGTGCCATCTTGTGATCCGGAAAGTAGTAAATTAGTTTCACTGCTATGAAAGGTTACCGTGTGAGCAGTCCTTTCATGTTCATTGTAAACCAACAGTTGCTTCTGTCTGCCAAATTTTGAAAGATCCCACACAGAGACAACTCCATTTGTTGCCGCTGTTGCAAGTATGTTGCTATCCAATGTACTCCAAGCAACATCATTCGACGAGTAACTTAGGTTTTGGTTTTTGCCACCTCGCATATTGCACACTTCAGTAAAACCATCATTATCGATAGAAAATACTTTGAGTACTTTGAAAAATAAAATATTTATGTGAACTAGGTACATATACATCATATCATTCAGCTTACAGCTTCGACCAGCAACAGCAATTTGTGTGAAGTCCTTGTTTAACGCCAATGCATTAGCATGTCCTTCCTGACAAATACGCAATGAGGATGTTATTGGGTCAGCCATTGCACATTTATTTATTATTTATTTAAATTTAGTAAAATTACAAAAAAAAAAGAAAACTAGCTTTATGTATTTATTTATTTTGATTTTTGAATAAATACAAAATTCACTATTAACAGATCAGAGAAGAATGGAGGAACAAGAACAAGAAACTAGGAAACCAAACTGTCAAAATGATAATGCACTGATGAGAGACAAAAGAGATCAAAAACTGACTTAGGTTTTACCCTCCGGATACCGCAAATTTTATTTTACCGCTACCTCGTGTATGTGAATAAATGAGAAAAAACAGCAAAAAATAGAGGTGGTTTGCTCAAGTTTACTGAGATTAAAAAAAAAAATAAATAGAGTGGCACGACAGCTCTTGAAGAGCCAAGGCCTAAGTGGCTTACTCTCATCAGCAATTCTCTAGGTGCGTGTGAAGAATTGAGGGGACCTACAATTTAACGCCGATTCCAAACGGCAAAATTGAGAAGCACTTTTTCATGACAGATTGATACTCTTGGAAGTTTTGTCAGTTCTTCGCAGAAGAAGTCTTTATACATAATGTATCCATGAATATTTTGTTTGAATAAATTTGATTTCAGTGCCCGTGAAAGATGAAATAAAAACTTGGGCACGAGTAGGACTCGAACCCACGCCGTTCTGCTTAGCAGCCAACACACCTAACCAAAGATTAAATAAGTAACAAGATGGGAAACTGACTTACGTTTCATTCCCTAGATCCCGCAATTTTCATTTTCATTCATTTTATTTTCTTTCCTTGTACATGAATAATATAAAAACAAAAACAATATGGTAGGACCATATTTACTGTGTAAAAACACGCATACTTTCACAAAAACTATGGTCCAAACCGTGATAGTATTGGTAAAACCACGCATACTTTCACAGTAACTATGGTCCGAAGCTTGTAGGCAACTGTCACTTTGACAGCCTTGTTTCCCATCTTGCTACTTATTTAATCTTTGCACCTAACCACTAAGCTACGGACATTACAGTTTACTGAGATAGTATTGTTAAAAACACGCATACTCTTCCGGTAAACTTGAACCATAGCTTGTCGGCATTGACGGATCTTCTGTCAAACCTATCAAACTTTCTATTGGCCTTTTCCAAAATAGAAAATGAGTGCTTACCCATCACTCCCTCAGGGAGTGAAATCGTCACTCCCTACTTTTTCTTGGAGTGAAGGAGTGATCAACAATACATGAAACTAATGGTGGATTTACATGTATCTGTATCATCTTGATCTGTAAAAATAAAGAAAAGTAAGGCGGGTGAGATATACGTCGTTATACAAATGAGTGAAAGAGTACACTATATGCCTACGTTTTTTAATTGCCATAATTTTTTATAGCTCAGTGACAAATGAAGAGTAGCCATTTTTTGGTAACACATTTATTTATCAATTCCTCCATTAATTTCTGGTTGTAGTATCTATACGAAATGAAGTTTATCAATAATTAATTGAGTTTATTTTTTTTCGCAATCGCACATACAATCAAACGAACGGAAAAATTGACAATTATAGACTTTGTTGCTTTTTTAGCGTTCAGGTGAGAAAGGGAGATTCACTGTTGACCTGAACTCAGTTATAGGAACCTCAAATGCAGATGAACATGCTATAAAAAAGATGAACATGTTCGTCTTAACCATAATCTTGATCTTGATTTCTATTCTTTCCTATAATCTTGATCTTGACAAGATGTCTGCATTTTGTTTTTGCCTCTCTATCGAATGAGAATGATTTTTGTATTTTGCATCTCTCTTTTTTGAAGAACTAAAAATGCAGATACGTGTAAATCCACCATAAACGTCAAAACACTCCCTTCCCAAAATGAATTCCAAAATTCGTTGACAGGGAGTACACTCCCAAAAGTAATTTTGGAAAAGGGCATATATATATTTGGGAAGCAATCACAAGATGGAAAACGATGGTGATGCCACCTTGAGAATTTTTCACAGAAGCAATTTTTTTTACCAAATATATATACAAAAGATATAACTGATCAGTGGCTGAGGTTCAGTTTCCTTTTTCCTATCTCTATTTGTCTCTGCCGTGGTATTATATTCACTTTTATATGTCAAAAATAAAACCTAAGCAGAATATATTCTGGGTGGTATTTTTATTTGGACATTTCATATAGAGGACTATTTTATGAGTAATTTTATTGCTATTAATTATTATAAATATATTATTTAAGGGTTCAACTAAAGATATGAACCAAGCTGAAGTATCAAAACTAATGTCGCAGCTGCGAATAGCTGCACGGCCAAATAAGCGTAACTTGAAAAATCCGGACGGACCAGAAGGAAGATTAATGAAACTTCGCAAAACGGTTACCGCATTGATCAAGCATGAGCGTATTGAATTGTATTACAATCGAGCTGATGAAGCTAGAGCCTATGCAGAGCTGGTAAATAGTTTGTAATTCATTAAACAAAATTAAGTAATCACGTAATTTTTTAGCTTATATCGAATGCTGCTCGTCATGGAGATTGCCATAGGCCGACTATGCAACTGGCAGATTTTTGGCTCTTAGAAAAACAACTTGTTCACAAACTTTTTAAAGTCTTAGTGCCTCGTTTCCAAGAATGTAGTGTCTCATACACCCGAATGTACAAAGCACCCAGAGATTATCCAGGATGGTATTACCAGAAATCCGTGTTAGAACTTCGTGGAAATCCGTTTCCAAGTTTGTTACCTGATGTGATCCAAAATCGAAACTTAATTCAAAACATACTTTTGGACGAAGCTCGCAAAGATTTCCAAAAGAATAAGCTATCTCAGATAGCATCTAATATTGTTAAAGAAACTGACATTGTTACAGGTGAACCAAAAGAAAAAATTGTTTCGTAAAATAAGTAAATGGATTAATTAAAGTTTTAATGGTTTATATATTCTTGTCGCGTTGCCAACCGCTTTTGCCGACAAAATGCATACATTAGAAAAAAAGATGACTTTTTCATCATAAAAAATGCCTTTCCTTGACGTTTATCAGTAGGATTAGAAAAAAAGAAACAACAAAAAACATCACAAATCAATTTTTTTTTTAATTTAGGCCGTGTGCGAATTGGGTTAAAAAGGTGGTAAAAACTGACGTTTGGTTAATTTTTGACACTTCGCATTAAGTAAAATGTGTTAAAAATTAGACTAGCTGCGGAGCAGCTTAAAATATGACAGGGGTGGTTAAAAATTCATGCATTTTTAACCACAATTCATCCAATTACGAATTGGGTTAAAAAGTGGTTAAAACTTGACGTTTGGTTAAATTTTGACATTTCACAATGAATAAAATGGCGTAAAATTATAGTCCGCTAATGAACAATTTTAGCGTGGTACTAGCTTAAAATGACGTTTGAGTCATGTCTGAAACGTCATTTTAAGCTAGTATCACACTACACTTGTTCATTAGCGGATTTTAATTTTTCGCCAATGTGTTTAAAATTAGACTAGCTGCGGAGCAGGTTAAAATATGGCAGTAGTGGTTAAAAATGCATCCATTTTTAACCATGATTCATCCAATTCGCACACGGCCTTAAGGGATATACACAGTTCAATTGCTTGTCATGCACGAGCAAGTGTTTTAGAAAATTCGGATTGAAGTTGTCTATACACACATCAATCAAAGTCTCCAATATTTTATTTTATTTTATTTTACAGTGACTGTTTTGTGACAGAATAAATTATTATTCGATTATTTCCCTTACCGTCTGTTTCACAATATACTAGTAAAGTTCCACTTAAGCTACTTGGAAGCTAACTAGCAGTTAAAATTCAAAATAGCGCTTCACAATATCTGATTAGAGCTAACTAGTAGTTAAAGTGTCAAGTAACTTATAGGGAGGATGAAGTGCCCTATAAAGTAGTTTACTGGCAGTTAAAAGAATTAAAAGTCTGAAAAAAGCAAGATTTGTCATTTTTTCAATTAAAATATAATTCAATTTCTGAAAATTGTCATTTTTTTCCAATAAAACGGATATCCTTCTCGACACGTTAGATGACGAATTTGATGTTATTTTTTCGCGTAATGGAGCCTCCACGAAATCGTGTCTTCCGAGATAGAAAATCATTTTTTTTTAGTTTTTCTTCTGCTGGTGTAAATGTGGGGATAAACTTGGATCCGCATGAAGAATTGCGAATTTTTTTCTGGTGTCCCTTTTTATGCCTTCATATTTTGTTCTCAATACTTTTACACTCCTAAACGTACATTATGTCCGAACCGTTGGTGTTGGGTGTCATTCCTCGAAGACAGCATATACTTCGTTTTTCCCTCATTTACCGCTAAACCCATTTTTGCCGGTTCTGTCTCAATTCTCACAAAGCCGCCATTGATACCACGCTGTGTTCTTCCCATGATCAATATCATCGGCGTGCGCGAGAAGTTGAACAGACGTTTGGAAGAAAGTGCCTCTGGTGTTGCGTTGATGTTTTGCTTTATACCCTCTGTAGATGCTATCATACGCGGCCTTTAAATCGATGAAAATGTGGTGGGTATCGATTTGGAGTTCATAGGTTTTTTCCAGGATCTACCACAAAGTGAAAATTTGGTCGATGGTTGACTTTCTGGTCTGAAGCCACATTGATAAGGCCCAATCAGATTGCTCGTGAATGGCTTCATACTGTAATATTTGGCTTGGTCCGATAAATAAAACTTATTCACTTTTCAAATAAAACACAAATTCACTTTATTTAAATCACTCACAAACTTATTTATTCAACACTTTCAATTATTACTTTCAAACACAGTGTCTTTACTTTATAGCAACTCAAATTCAATTAATTCTTGCTTCGACACCAAGCGGGTATTTATATAACTCAAATAGGTTCTAGAAACTACTAGGTTCTTGTAGGCGCTGAAACTTCTCGATGCTTAACGAAGTGCTCCTCTTAACCACTAGAGTGTAGGGGAAACTCTAAAGAGTGTATACACAATTACTTACAACTACAAATAAAACTTTTGCTACATAACTATTCAGTAATGAGACAATATTAGAGTGACAGAGATAAATAGTGTATACACATTTAAGTAAAGAGATATAGAGAGGCGGAATTACAAAGTGTGTACACATTACAAAGATTGACATACAGAGGTATAGAGAGGTAGGGATATAAAGTGTATACATATTACATTGCCCTCTCCTTAGGATTGATTGTCCCGAACAAATCCATCATTCTCATCACCACTGTAGCGATGTAACCGGTCGCGATGTACAACTTTAGGTTTTCCTGTGACTCCCTTTTGTATCCGGTACACGACGTCGTTGATTTTTGTAATGACTGTACATGGACCTTCCCAGTCCCGTTGAAGTTTCCCCTCCTTAGGATTGATTGTCCCGAACAACTCCATCATTCTCATCACCACTGTAGCGATATAACCGGTCGCGATGTACAACTTTAGGTTTTCCTGTGACTCCCTTTTGTATTCGGTACACGACGTCGTTGATTTTTGTAATGACTGTACATGGACCTTCCCAGTCCCGTTGAAGTTTCGGTGACAACTCATTTTGTCGATGGGGATTGTAAATCCACACTCGATCTCCTGCTTGGAACTCTGATGTTGTCGCTCGTATATCGTAGCGTGTCATCATTCGGTCACTCAACATCTTTATTTACAACCTGGTATCGTCGTGGATCTGAAGGAGTCTTCCTTTGAGCTCATCCATGTAGTCGTCCTCTGCTTGCGGCTCTGATGTTGGACACCCAAATTTTATTTCGCTCGGCAGTCTCATGTTCTTTCCCATCAAAATCTCAGACGGTGTATGGCCAGTTGAGCTATGCCTTGCACTTCGATACGCCATCAAAAACAGAGGAATATGCGGATCCCAATCTCGCTGGTTGTCGTCCACGACTTTGCAAAGATGCTCTTTCAGGGTTCGGTTGAATCGTTCGACCATGCCATCAGATTGTGGGTGGAGCAGTGTTGTTCTTGTCTTCTTGATGTGAAGAAACCCACAAACTTCCTGGAATATGTTTGATTCAAAGTTTCTTCCCTGGTCAGAGTGCAGTTCTAATGGAACGCCGAATCGGCTAACCCAGTTGAAAACAATTTGGTCTGCGACTGTTTTGGCTTCTTGATTTGGAATGGCGTATGCTTCAGGGCACTTGCTGAAGTAATCCATGACGACCAGAATATAACGATTTCCATTATTTGTTTCCGGAAATGGACCCGCCACGTCTACTGCAATCCTTTCGAAGGGTGCTCCGACATTATACTGCTGCATTTGACTGTGATTCTTTTTGTTCGGGCCTTTGGTGGGAGCACAGGTATCGCATTTTCTGCACCACTTCTCGACATCTTCCCTTGCATGTAGCCAGTAGAATCGTTGTCGAACCTTTTCTAAATTCCTGTTTACTCCTAGATGGCCTCCCGAAATTCCATCATGCATCTCTCGCAGAACGTCCATAACCTTCGACCTCGGTAAGACTAGCTGCATTACATAAGACTTTCCATCTGCTGATTCCCACTTACGCCGAAGGACACCCTCATGAACATGAAGCGATTCCCGCTGTGCCCAATAGGCCTTCAGAGACGGACTTCTGTCGGAGATATCAGCCCATTCTGGTTTTTCTTGGTGTTCCCTCCATGCGAGGATGGGTTCGATATCTGGGTCCTCTTGTTGAGCCTTCCTCAACTCCTCGTTGCTCCAGCCGTTAATGGGATCGGCTCAAGTTCGTTGGACAGTAACAACTTCTTTTTCTTCTTGGCGTCTCCAATGATTACAGTCTTGTTTGCATGATCTCCGAGACAGTGAATCAGCATTTGAGTGTAGCTTCCCTTTCCGATGTTGGATTTCATAATCTTACGTCTGTCTGCAGCCTCTCAATCCATCTTGCCACTTGACCCTCTGGATTCTTGAAATTCAAAAGCCAATTTAGTGCTCCATGGTCGGTTCGGAGAAGGAACTTCTGTCCATAGAGATAGTTATGGAAATGCTTTGTTGCCAAAACTAGTACAAGAAGTTCTCTTCTGGTCACACAATAGTTTCTTTCCGACTTGTTGTAATAGGCAACCACCTTTTCTTCACCTTCATGTACCTGTGACAATACAGCACCAATCCCGACATTGCTGGCATCAGCATCAATGATGAGCGGTTTTCCGGGAGTCGGGTAGGTCAGCACTGGTGCATTACACAAGCGTTGCTTGAGCTCTTGAAAGCTGCGCTCGCACTCACCTGACCATTTAAACTGCTTTCCCTTTTCCGTTAGCTGATGTAGACTCTTTGCGATCTCACCAAAGTTCTTCTCGAAGTCTTTGAAACACGGCTCTCAGATTCGTACAGTGTTCGTCAAAGGTTTTCCCGTAAACAATGACGTCATCCAAATAGACCAGGCAAGATTTCCATGTTAGGCCTTGCAGGACACATTCCATAAGGCGCTCAAAAGTTGCTGGAGCATTGCATAGTCCAAAAGGCATCACTTTGAACTGCCACAACCCGTTTCCTGTTGAGAACGCTGTCTTCTCTTTGTCTTCAGTTC
>CAKKXW010000004.1:58686463-58696703 GCA_920937365.1 Sphaerophoria rueppellii | reverse complement strand
AGATCATAGGTGGGAACATATGTCCATTCCAATTCCTTGCATTCACGATTTTCCCCTTCCTTGTTGAAGAAAGATTAATAGGTACAATAGCATATGCTGTCCTTCTCATTCCTAGTCAATAACCAAATACCAAGTTACACGCAAAACACTATGCCTTTCAATTTCATTCAGACGGTCGACGTGAATGTTGGGTCGCGAAATTTATTTAAAAAAAAAAAAATAAAAATTCGAATTCGGTTACAGGGCTTTGCATTTTTCAGACAAATCTTGCCTGGAATATGCAAATGAACCCACGTATTTTAGTGTCGATCCTCGGGAAGTTAGTGAAAGTGAAATCAAAAGAAAATTATTGGTGGATACGAATATCCAAAGCCAAATTGTGCGTTGAATAGCCATTCAGTGTCAGTGCTAACTGTGTTACTCCATAGTGTAGTGTTATCCCTTGTCCCCACGCAGTGATTGAAGTGATTTATTTTGAAATCGATGTTTCTTCCTCCAACGCATATAGCGTTACCCCAAATCCAAAACCGCCATGAATTTCGGGATGCCAAAAAAAAAAAATGTAAACAAAACAAAAATATAAGGTTTTCGTTTAGTTCCGTTCGAAAAGTTTGAAGGTCGTTAACCTTGAATTGCATATATGGTATGCCGTCGGTAGTTCGCGCTATTCTGATGTTTGGAAACAAACAACACAACCGAAAAACTTATTTTTTTAATCGCGCAACGATTTCGTTGGACCTTATAATGTCTAGTATGTGTTTATGTCGTTTTCCTTTTACATCGCGACGGTTCACTTTATTTTGTTTCGGTTGTATCTAAAAACAAATCCTTACCTAGAACAATGTGGGGCGTGAACCCATTTACTAGCCGGGCCATTGTCAGTCAGATAAGTATTTTTATGTTCTTGTTTTTTATTTTAAATGGAAAATATTAGATCGATACTTTGTGATGGTTTTTCCTTTCATTTTTTCAGAAAAATCATTGGCGCATGTCTTTAGCATGGAAAATGCCCAAGGGCTTACCTGATCGTGTCTCAAGCTCATACATGCAATTGCCAATGACTTTTTTCACCCGGGACTTCACGAACTTAGGGAGCAACTTGGCGTTGATGCCACGCACAAAATTACTTTGGGCAAAGTTTCGATGAAATACCTCCTGCCCTTCATGGTAAGTCACTTGTTTTGATCTAGAGTTATAAGAATTCTTGGACTTAACGTGTGCCCTGAGCAAATTATCGGACAACTTCTGTCTAACTAAGGCTGTTTTCGCTACGTTAGGTAATACGAGCATTTCCGGGTCTCCTAGAGCATTCAGGTTTCGAAGTATTTTATAGGTGCTTCCATGAGAAACCATATTTTGGCCAAATAAAGCAAAATACGGCTGACATCCTAAAGAATCGTGCATGTCCGATCGTAAGGAGCAGGCTATGCTGGACAAGTGCGTGTCCCAATCATCTTGTTCTTTGGATATCAGGACCCTCAGTTTGCTCAGGAGACTTCGGTTTACCCTTTCGGAAATATTTGCCTGAGGAGAATATACTGCTGTTCGTACATGGTTAACACCGTAGTTAGACAAGAAGTTTTTGAAATCATTCGACGTAAATTGACGTCCGTTGTCCGAATGTATATGCTCAGGGGTCCCGAAAGTGTGAAATATCTCAGATTCTAGAAACTGAATGACTCTAGCCGAGGTTGCTTTCGGCATTGCTTTTAAAAAAACAAATTTGGTGTAGTGATCGACTACAATAAAAACGAATAAATTTCCCCGTTTCGTTCGAGGGTACGGACCAAGAAAATCAATATAAAGCCTTTGTATTGGTCTTTCGGTTACGGTTTGTTGAATGATGGGTGGGCGCAAAATCGAATTTGGTGCCTTGACCATTTTGCAGATTTCACATGCACTTACGTATGTTTTAATGTCTTTCACCATCTTAGGCCAATAATACTTGTCTCTGATACGTGCATAAGTTTTCGCAAAGCCACTATGGCAACTTAATTTCGTATTATGAGCGAGTTTAATGCACTCGTCGGTGAGTGTATCTGGCAACCAGAGACGCCACAGTGAATCTTCTTCATATATATTTCCCGTTCTAAACCTTATGCGTTTATAAATAAATTTCCCTGAAACCACTAGGTCTGGAAGAGCATGTTGATTTTCGTGTATATTTTTTCTTAGTTGGTCATATTGTTGCGAATCGAATTCGACTGACTCGAGGTCGATTTCGCCACAGGTCCATGTCAAAGATTCCTCATCCAACCCATTAACTTCTACCGTAACTTTCGCCGAAACCTCCTCCAACTCCATGCGAGACAAGCAATCAGGCACTATGTTGAGGGCTCCTTTCCTATGTTCGATGGAAAAATTATACGGTTGAAGTTCCAGACTCCATCTAGCTAGTCTTCCGGATAAGTCCTTCATGGACATCAACCATTTAAGACTAGAATGGTCCGTAATTACCGTAAAAGGTAATCCATCAACATAGGGCCTGAATTTTCTTATACTCAACACCGCCGCAAGGCATTCCTGCTCAGTTACGGTATAGTTTTTCTGGGCCTTGTTCAGCTTCTTTGACATGAACGCAATCGGCCTCTCGTTGTCGTTTTGATCCAACTGGAACAAAACTCCACCGACACCATCAGAAGACGCATCGCATTGAATGAAAAATGGTTTTTCAAAATCAGGTTCCGACAACACTGGATGCGTAGAAAGAGCGACCTTAAGCTTGTTAAAACTTTCTAGGGCTTCTTGAGTCAACTCAAACTTTTGGTTAGCTTTTTTTCTAAGGCAATCAGTTAGTGGCGCGGTCAAATCGGCATAACCTCGGATAAACCTCCGATACCAACCGGTCAGACCTAAAAATCTTCTGACTTGCTTTATGGTGTTGGGAATAGGGAAGTTGACCATCGTTTCGATTTTCTCTGGGTTGGTTTTAAGGGTGCCTTGACCAACAATAAAACCAAGAAACTTGATTTCGCTCATGCAAAACTTGCTCTTTTGAATATTTATGGTAAGGTTCGCCTGGCGGAGACAAGCAGCAACTTCTTTCAAAACGCGTAAATGTGTGTCAAAATCGGAATTGCATATTAATAAATCGTCCAGGTAAACAAACACGTTGTCACGAAGACGACTCGGAATTACTTGGTCTATTACCCTGCACATGGTTTGGCCTGCATTACTTAACCCGAATGGCATTACTTTAAATTGGTAGAGCGGTCTACCGGGTACCGCAAAAGCCGTTTTTTCTCGCGATTTGGGGTCCAATGGAATTTGCCAATATGCATCCTTGAGGTCTATCTTCGTGACAAAGTGTGTGTCCCTGATGCGACTCAGCAATCCTTCGACGTGTGGTAAAGGATACGCATCCTTCACCGTTACTGCATTGACCTTCCGAAAGTCCAGGCAAAGGCGAACCTTACCGGGCTTTCGCACCAAAACTACTGGGCAACTCCAAGGTGAATTGCTTACTTCAATTACATCCAGTTCTAACATTCTGTCTAATTCCTTGTAGACTTCCTGTTGCCGAACCGGAGATAACGGGTAATGTTTCGATTTAATCGGACAGGCATTTCCCGTGTCAATTGAATGAGAAGCTAAATTAGTTTTTCCTAATCCTAGGGTAACGAAATTTGGGAAAAGAGTTTTGACTTTTTCCAATTGAAAACTTTGCTCCTGAGTGAGCTGAACGAATTTCGCGTCTTCCTTAACGTCTCCTTCCTCATCATTAACTTGACCATCATGCTGCAACTCACTTAACTGAGGCATAAGATTAAATTCTTTCCAAAAATTTATTCCCAGGTAAAGATTTTGGGATAAATTGGGAATGAGGTAAAATGTAATTACTTTAGTGATACCGTTATACTGAGTGGCTAGTTTGCAATAACCTACTATGTCATGCGAATTTCCATCAGCTGTTCGGACGAAATTCTTATAAGGATACACTGTTGCTCCAATTTTCTCAACAAACTCTCTGCAATTGCTTCCTAAGACTGATATGGATGCACCGCTATCTAATAGTCCAAAAACTGCTACGTCATTTAACACAACGTTTGCATACATTCGACCATCAGTCTTGGACGAGATTATGGTTTCAACAATTAACTTTCTTATTTCTTTTCTGGTGCGAAATCTTTGACGACATTTTAAAACGTGATCATTGACTGGTTTATTAACTGTACCGAAAATTCGATTTCGAACTTTATAATAGTTTAGCTTACGATCATGGAGCGATTTTAGTTTGAACATTTCTACAGGGTGGTTTTCTTCTAAATGTGTGCTGGTAGAAGTTTGTCTCTCCAGGATCTTAATTGGAGCGACATTATTTTCAGCCTCTTCGAAGCTGTAAGGTTTTGGTGGTGTTTCTATTTCTGTGGGTGATCGGGATTGTTCCTGTAGGAACGAATTCCCCCGCTCTTCCCTTCGTCCCTCATTTGGTTTTCCGAATGTCTACCACATTCAATCGAGGTCACCCCTTTTGCACCGCACAAAAAGCAAAATAATCTTCTTTCTCGTGAAGGGCAAAAATGGTAGGCATGCCCTTTTTGATCGCAGTTCCAGCATACATAGTTTGCTGTCGAAAAAGGTTTGCGACCTGAAAAAGCTGCAATCTCTTCACCTTGCGGATTAAATTCTGGTGATTCACTTTCAACGGATATTTCATGGACGTTTCTTTGAAATGGAGCTCGCTTAATTAAAAATCTTTCGGCTTGTCTAGCTTTGATTCGCAACGCTTCGAGGCTTTTAATTTCAGCTGCTAACAACATTTCACCTAATTTGTCCTTTACATTGTTACGGATGACGTCAACCAGTTTCCTATCGTCAAAAGGTTCTTTGAGACGGTCGTTAAGACTTAATATTGAAACATAGAATTCGTCGAATGTCTCCTTGACCCCTTGCTTGCGTGTTAATAATTTCATGCATACCTCTATATCAGTTTCAACTCGACCAAATTCTTTGACCATGGCTGCTTTTAGGTCTGCGAATCTCGCTCGAGAATTTTTCTTTAAAAATGACCAATACCACTTATTCGGTCTGCCAGTCAACAGAATATGAAAGTTTTGTTTCATTTGCTCATCGCTATACGAGGATGAAGCCTGCATCATATCGATTTTGAAAAGAAAGTCAGACACGCTGTCACTACCATCGTAGCTTATGTGCCACCTATCCAATCTACAAGCCGCCGATGTACTTAAGTTTGATGAGGTTGTCGATAATCTGTGATGGATCGACTCTGGAATATCCGGGATTACATTTTCCCTAGCTGTGACATCGTTTCTGGTAGTCACACTTGGACGGGTTTGGCCTAGGTTAAGGTTTTCCAATTTTTGAACAACCTTACCCATAAAATAATCTAACCCTTGGAAAAATTTTATTTGGTTTTGGGTTAAACTTCTTTCAATTCTAGAAGCCAAATCTTCCACTCTATCTGAACCCTGTGGACCTATGGGGTTCTCTGCATTTCCCTCACGGTTGTTTTCCCTTTGACCTTCCTGTGAAGCATCTTGAAAATCATCTTCCCCTACATTTGGGTTTCCGTTTTGTTCATCATGGTCAGCCATGATTGAAGAACTAGCTTCTGATACAGTGGATTGCAAATTTTCCGAAAAACTGAACGATGTATCGAGGTTAAAACGATCAATAGTATTATTGAATCTTTGATAGAAGGCCTCAAAAACAGCTTCTGAATGGGAATTTATTGTTTCTAAATCGTCGTGAATTATTGATACCCTTGGTTTTCTATTCATATTACCCAGAGTGTGAGTCAGGCAAAAACAAGTCTTTTCCTGAACAAATATATAGCAATGTTTTTTGGAAAGTTGTCGTATGAAAAAAATATATATTTTCAACAAAATACATCAATTAAATTATATTTAATTATAATACAAAAAAAATATATTATGCCTCTAGTAAGTTCACCAAAATTATTGGTTGGTTAAAGTTATGAAAATTGTTTATAAGATAATATAATCATTAAGGTTCAAAGGAAAGATGAGATATCTGATTCGAGAAGGATATGAAAAAATGAGGAAAGTAATCTTTGTTCTTAAAGCCAATAAAGAAAAATATGTAGCAAACAAAAATCGAAATAAACTAATGACTAATTACGAAATTTACTATTGAATCTAACGTTAGTGTTACAATTTCGGACATCATGTCATCAACTGACCAAAAAAAAACATGTATCAGTGAAGGCTATGAAAACCAAAAAGAAATGTATGTATGAAGATCTGGAAGGACACCAGAAAACGCAGTTTGCATCAACGGGACTTCTTCCATTCCGATGAAAATGAAGATTATATTTTCATTTCCTGCTAGTTGGAATCTTACTTTTCAGCATTCTGACCAACGACTCGGATAAAAAAAATATATATTCTGACTATTTAATCTTTATGAAAGCCTTATCCTAGTGGCAACGCGGGACCAAAACTTTATCTCAGTAACCGGGACTCATAAGGATCTTGCTTTCAAAATTATTTGAGCAAAAAAATAAAAAAAAATTATGTATAAAAAAAGTAATAAAATGAAATTAAAAAAAATGAAGTGGCTTTAAAACAATTCCGCTTTCACCATCTGCCGATAGTGAACAGCACGTTGGGCGCCATTTTGTAACGGGGTTTCTTAGCGTGTCCTTGCTGGCACATCCCTGCTAGCTCGTGGGGTGGTTCGTAGGACTTCTCGTAAACAAAAAATATAAAATTACCAGCTCCAGCACTAGGTGGTGTTGTGCGCGAGAAAACGTTTAATTCGATACCCTCCCTACCTGGTTATTCCTCTCGCTAAAATAACCCCTTTATCCTTTCTTACTTTCCTTATCTCATACTTTCACTCCTCTTCATCCTTCTCATCTTTCCCTTTAAAACAAAATTTTAGTTCATATTCATTATAAGTTTATTCGCAATTTCATTTACGCTTCTAAAATTCATTTTAAAAACATGATCTTTCCAACGAAAGAAATCTATACTTTCGAACAATCAACAATGTTTCATCAATCAAAAAAAAATCAAATAAAATATTAACTAATTTAAAATTAAATTAAAGTGGCAACCTTGTTGCTTTTAAAGCCTAAACTGAATGCAACTAATAAATGAATCAATTCAAATGATTCTGAGCGAAAATATATATATGTATATATGTATATGTAATTATAAACAACCAATAAAACGCAACATATATGAAAGTATCAAACACTCACCGATCGATGTACTCCTTCCGTAGTGGCCACTGCTTCCGGTATCGACGAAGCTCGTTGAATCATACACTGTGATTAATGCTTACACTTATGAACATATATATATGTATATCTTCGGTCTATACTACTCCACTCGTTAGACAAAAACTCTTCGCATTTAAACTTTAAAGCAACTTTAAGCTCTTAATCTAATTTACTTTAAATAACAATTAATAAGGTAATCAAAATTATTTTACGATGCAATAAAAAAAAGAATATGGATAAAAAAAAATTATCTTTGCCTGGGACTCGAACCCTGGTTGCTGAGTTGAGGGGAAATGGTCTTAGCCCCTTAGCTATCAAAGCTCATTAATTTGGGAAAGAATTTTGCAGATTTAAGTACTCCAGAGCTGCCTCGTGCTTTTATAGTACTTTTGAAGGTCGATCGTTTTGTATTTGAGTCGACGACGACCAACGTCGACTCCTGTACGTATTTTATTGTATTTTCTGAATTTATGATGCTCAGAATTCAGATGATCTTCCTAAATCGTTGTAATTATAATTATGAATAATTTCAAAGTGACTATAAAATCGCATGTGACTTACTGTGAAATCGAAAGGATATATATATTATGTGGTATATATATATATATACGTATATAATTGTAGTCTTCCTCCAAAGACTTGGAACTCTTTAGCCGGTGGATGTTAGGCAAACCTAGCTAATATTTTTCGGACACTTGTTCTGAACAATATGGGTTTCCTTTTAAACTTTTAAATCTTTGTCGAATTATACTTTATTAGTGTAATATACTATTAATGTTTAACACTTTAGGGTTTAGATTCTTCGCAAGTTGGTCTGCTTACTGCTTGAAGGTTGACATTGAAAAGACTTATCAAGTTTTTCTCAACCTCACATTAACCTGTCAGGGTAGGATGAAAGGCCTACTCTCAGAGAAAAGTCGTTGGGTTTCCTTCCTTTGGGACAAAATATTACATAAAGCTTTCACAAATAGGTGGCGCTTTTGGTCATCGTGAACGAACGAGTGCAGCACTTTCATTACCAATACAAAATTTCCTACGTACTTATTTAATACTAAAGTATTCGAATCTTTACGATCATTTAGATCATAGGTGGGAACATATGTCCATTCCAATTCCTTGCATTCACGATTTTCCCCTTCCTTGTTGAAGAAAGATTAATAGGTACAATAGCATATGCTGTCCTTCTCATTCCTAGTCAATAACCAAATACCAAGTTACACGCAAAACACTATGCCTTTCAATTTCATTCAGACGGTCGACGTGAATGTTGGGTCGCGAAATTTATTTAAAAAAAAAAAAATAAAAATTCGAATTCGGTTACAAGTATGAATTGTAGGAATTCGCTTACAATAACATTGCATTTGCAATCAACTTTCCACTTTAGTTTATTCTTATCGACCGACGACGTAAGAAAACTACTAAAAATAGCTTACGTATGCATGTGCATGTGCAACTTAAATTAATTTAAGGCAAAGTTTTGATTAAAATTTAATTCTTCAAATCTAAGTTATTTGGATAATAAAGCGATAGTACTTACACGAAATTTATACGAAAGCATTTAATGGTACGAAGTTTGCTTTTCATTTTACTAAAATAAATAAGAAAGTACCTAAGCAGAAATCAATATTTGTACATTACATTTATGTATATTAATCGTAATTTAAATCTTAATCTATTTATAGTTTAGCCTTGCATTAGCAAAAACATAAATTGGGCACTACTATAATCGTTTCATTCGTTTAAAGGGATGTCGAACGAATATTTGTTTCTAAATCATTGTTGAACGAAATTGTAATAGTGACTTAGCCGTCAAAAAGGATCCGCCTACAAGTTCAAAGTGACGATTAATTAGAGAGTATGCTTGTTTTTCACAATCACATTGTTATCGTTCGTCAAGTTGGTTCAGGTCCTCTACCACCTGTGTGCTCCACCTGAGTCGCGGTCTTCCTCTTCTGCGACGTCCTTCCGGTTTGGATTCGAAGACTCTACGAACCGGAGCATTATTTTCCATTCGCTTTACATGCCCAACCATCTAAGTTGTTGGACCTTAACTTTTCTGGCTTACTCAGTGTCGCTGAATAGCTCTTGATTGAATCTTCATCTCCATTCTCCATTTATGCAGACAGAACCAACAAATACTCGAAGAATTTTTCTCTCGAAGCACCCCAAAGCGTTTTCATCGGATGTTGACATGATGGTCCATGTCTCTGCACCATACATTAGGACCGGGATGATGAGGGTTTTGTACAGTGACACTTTAGTTGCTAGGGAGAGTGATTCTTCGTTTGATTTCAACGCTGGTGTTGTTGTCTTATAGATCCTAGGTAGAAGAAGTCCTTTACCCTTGAATTTAAATCTGTCTACACTGACGTTAGCTCCAAGACATCGATGTTGGTTGTCCTTTCTTGTTGACAGCATTAAATTGGTCTTGCCCTCGTTAACCGCTAGACCCATCTTCCTGGCCTCCGTCTCAAGACTCACAAACGCTTCACTGATATAACGCTATGTTCTTCCAATTATGTCAATGTCGTCTGTGTATGTTAGTAGCTGGACGGACTTTTGAAATTGTGCCTCTGGTGTTGACGTTGGAGTTTTGCACATGCACAATCCTTTCAAGAATGATGTTGAAGAAATCGCATGACAGCGCATCGTATTGTCTAAAACCTTTTTTGCCATCAAATGTGTCCGTTAGGTTTTTCTGACCATCATGATGTCAATGATTCTATTGTCATCTTACACAGATGGACGAGTTTTTCTGGGATGCCAAAACTAGACATTGTTCTATATAGTTGGTCTCCATAGACGCTGTACGCGGCCTTGAAATCGATGAAAAGGTGGTAGGTAACGATTTGAAGTTCCTGGGTCTTCTGCAAAATCTGCCGTAGGGTGAATATTTGATCAATTGTGGACTTTCCGGGTGTGTAGCCACACTGATAAGGACCTATTAGGTTGCTGACAAAGGACTTCAAACGGTCACACAGCACGGCAGACAAGATCTTGTGGGTGTTAACTAGTTTATAAGTGGGATGC
>CAKKXW010000004.1:58544288-58650183 GCA_920937365.1 Sphaerophoria rueppellii | reverse complement strand
ACTTGAAGTTAATGTCGAAAATAGCTTCAGACTTTCTTTGAAAAAAAAAAAAATACAACCACAAGCTTTCAGCTGCAATGAATGTGGAATGTGGAACCACTTATTTCTAAATTTTTTATGGCATTTTTCCCATTCAGCAAATGGTTCAGTAAACAAATTGTACAAAAATTAACTATTTATATTTTTTTTTCCTTACCCAATATTTGAATTTCACAAAATTGGGGCCGGGGCATGGGGCCAACAGCAAATTTAAAGGTTGGGCCACTTTAGCACAACGCTGGAAAGCACTCCTTTTCTAATTTGGAAAGGGCCAATAGAGACAAACTTGGATGCATAACTGTTTCCTTACAAGTCATTCGAAGCACATATTTTTAAAAAGATTTGTGAATGAAAAGGTATTTGGAGACTTTTGTAAGTAAGAGTATCAATGTGCCCCGCGTACCAATGCACCCCAATTTTCCCCACATATTATGTATCTCGACTGTATTCTTCCGTCTGGCCAATCATTAAGAGCGCAATCGGCTAGAAATGATTTTTTTAAAAGAATTTCTTCAGACCCTTCAAGGGCAAGCCTTAGGTGCATTCTCAAAACTATGATAAGTGAAATAGAACCATAATAGTTTCGCACACTGATGGGGTTAAGGACACCCGACACAATGTTCAAGTCTGCACGGATCCGGTAAATATTTTTTTCTTAGTATGACATGCATTTGTAAATGCAATTTTGTTTTGTATAAGTAGGCGTGTTTTTCAGTCGTTAGAATTTTAACTAACAGATATGTAAATATTTTCCGAAATTTGTAAATTGTGTCTTTTGATGAAGTTCATTGATTTTTAGTTATTTGAATAATTTATCCAGTTTGAACATAAAATTCATCGACCATAAATTTATTACAACAACCTGCCTATGAGGTTCACCAAAATGTTGTAAGTTCCTGTAGATATGTAGATCCATATACAAATTTCAGTTTTAGTTACTTTTTTGAATTCTCTTAGAAACCTAAGAATATCTGGACTTTGTTCATCACATCAGGCAGGCGTTATATCTGTAAAGCGGCGATTCCTTTGGGTACTAGGACGAGATGTTCATACTTTCGAACAATTTTACACGCTGGCGCTGTTAACGCAAATAGAAGCCTTCCTCTGTTCGCCACCATTTTGTTCGATCTCCGATTCAGAGTAAGATCCTTTAACAACTGCTAATTTAAATTTAGGTGAGTCATAGGTTGCGATCCCAGAACCGTCAAAGATGGATACTTCAATCAACTGCCTATCCAGTATGTAGAAATGTAGGAGTACTGGAAGCGCTGGCAAGCTGAATACTTGACCTATCTTGAGAACGTCCCAAATGGCATAAGAAAAAAGAAAACTTCAGGCTCAATGATCTCGTTGTCTTCAAAACAGCAGGCCTACTTCCTGGATAATGGTCTATGTCACACTTAAAACGGCTAATGGAAGTCTTGTTCGACCAATTCGCAAGTTAGCGATTCTAACCAACTGCTGATAACTATGTATGTACCTATTCTACTTGTAAATTATTTTGACTTTATTATTTTTTTTTTTTTTTTTGGAAATCAATCAACAAGCAGAATAGTAACTGCCTGCTCAGAAATAATTAGTAAAAATTTTAACATGAAAAATGAAACAATTGACACTTGTGTTTTTCGAATCGTTTATCAACAATAACATTTCCAGCAGTTATATTTGAAGATTCAAGTATGATGAGTGCTCGAAGTCTTGTATAATGGTTTGTCCAGTGTGGTTCAACATTGCCCCTTCCAAATGGAGAAGTTTTCGGGTGTTTTGAGAGGCAGTGTCTTCGGCGCTGTCTCGGTTGGTATCGGACACCGGAAATCTTCTTATCTGCATTATTATTCAAACGAGGTTCTATACAATGGGGCTCGGATCAACAGAATTGACAATTTCGTGATAAAAACTTGTTCGGGGCCATATTGCGAGAGCTATGACTTCGACCACAATTTGATTTTCGGGCCGTTCTATCCAAACGAGAACTACTTTGAGAATGCACGCTTGAGCGGCTTCATTCCACCAGAGGCATTCCTCTATTTAGACCAGTGCGGCATGATACAGGATAGATTGGCAGTACCGCTTATCTACCACGTCAGGCGTAGAACTGTAGACCGGCGACTCCTGTATGAACGAGGCATCCTCGCTCGTGATGGAGCGGAGCTGCTTCGGTTCAGTAGGGCTGTGTCCGAACAGGACCGCATTGATAGGGTGAAGCAGGAGAACCAGTTTTGGTGGCTTCAAATGGCATTTGACAATGGGTAGATCCGGGGTGGGGTATTTTTGCCTTGGCCGGCTTACATATTTGTTTTAGTCTTAGGTCTTAGGTTTAAGTGGAGTAGGTATGGTGGCACTATAGAATAAATAAAAAAAAAAAAAATAAACAAAAAAAAACAAGGAAACATATAAAAAAAAAAAAGAAAAAAAAAATGTGAAAAAGTGAAAAAAATAATAAAAAAAAAAAAAATGAAATGAAGACAATTAAAATCCACAACAGAACAGTTAAGGACATAGTTTTTGCCGCTGTGGTTGTTCTAGTTTTAAGTTGTTTGTGTAGGTAGAATAGGTAATTTTAAGTTTTATTTTAAGGACCCTAGCATGTAAGTAAAAAAAACCCAAAAAGAGATAAATGGCATTAGTTTTTTTGAATTTTCTAATAAAACAAAAAAATAAATTGAAGTAAAATGAAATAAACCTAGTTCGTAGGCCGAAAGGCATTTAATTTTAAGAACACTGAATTGCTTAGAGCGCCCGATTGGGGCCAGTAAGTTATATATAAGTAGAATTAATTAGGCTAGTTTCACATTTTTGTCTAGCATGTAAGTAGATTTAAGTTAAATGAATAAAAAAAATGAATTATGAAAAAAAAAAAAAAAAAAAAAGTGCTCGAAGTCAATTGGCGATGAACAAGCTTCTGGAGAAAAAAAGACTTTGGAGTGCCATGAAAGTAAGTTTTTTATTATGAAAATGACAAGCAATTTATTTAAAAAAACATGATATATGAAAATGAAAATTATCACTTTATGTAAAGAAAAAATGTCGAAAAAATGACTTTAATGATGCTGATTGATGACACCGAAATTCTAGTTCATCCGAAATCCGTAGCAAAAACGCCTGTGAAAATAAAGTACAGAAAAAATGTGTCCAAAAAGCTGCATTTAAAAGCCAACATCAAAAAGTTATTTTCATTATGAAAAACTTAAAAAACAGTAGTTTCCAGTAGTCAGTCAACGTTGGAGGAGCATTTCTTTTTTAAACGACAGTATTCCATGTTCCAAGCAAAAATCATGCGAACAAAACGATTTTAGAAGAATTTCAAAAACGTAAGAAAATGTTTAAAATATTTTAGCTGAAAATAATTCGAAATTTGCTTTCATATTATCTTTCATAAACTATCTTTCATTGGTCTGGCAGATCTCGTTAATCTTATTATGGTGTAACCATACATTGTAGTGATAGCAATGGAATTTGCGAACTTTTACTTTGGATTTTGAACCCTCTAATGGTAAAAACTGTGGTTTTGATATTGCTAATATCTTTTTCAAGCGTACGTTGAGAATAAAATTCAGGGTAAATCAGTAGATAACGTTGCCGCATTACACCAGCTTTATTTCAGAGCTTGGCGACATTTAAAAAAGTATAAGAATATTGAATTCGATATCGAAGACCAATATTTCCGTGTTTCGTGCACGTTTTGAACCTGGCAGAAAAATCAAGAGAAAATTTGAATGTTTAGATTTTGAAGTAGCAAGTTTAAATGATGATGAAGAAAATGATCTTAATGATAATAGCGTTGGTAATATAATTAAAAAATGAGAAAATTAAATTTTTAAATTAAAAATTCGGAAGTTCTTAATATTAAACTAATTAGTTTTTTGTAGTGCTTTTCGATATAAAGTACAAAAAACCACAATTGGATGCCAAAAAACAAAAAAACGGATTAGTAGATACGCACGATATGCTGCTAATAGCTTATCATTTATTAAAGGATGCTCTGGATAAGCTGTGTGAAAGCAATGAAGCATTAAAAATAATAAAAATGTGCTATTTTAAACCCTCTGAAGGGGTTTTCGTAAAAAAAATTGTAGATCTCCTTCAAGATTTCAAATGTGTTTTCGAACAATTAGTCGCAAAATCTAACTACTTCAAAGGGTTTTTTAATTTTAATGACATTGATAAATGTAATAACAAATCTTCTTTACCCAAACGAAAATGGCAAGGTAGATGCGCATTTAAGTGGGGGCAAATACCCCATTTATTCCGCCTAATTCAAGCTGCAAGTGTATCTTAAGAACTAACTTAAAATCAACTTATAACTATGAGTGGGAATGGTGTAAAAGGTGTTTGAGGTTATGGGTGCTGATATTGAAATCAAATGAGTTTGTATAGTCGAATTGAATTGGAGAAATTGGAGATTGACATTTATCGTCTGGCAAGTGAGGTTGTTAAAATCAAAGAGCTCCTATTTAGAAAATTTATTAAAATAGAAAATAAAGTGCAATTATTGCTTAAATACATTTAAAAAAATTGTTGAAAACACAGAGTCCAAGAAAAAAATCAAAATTTGCTGAGTAAGTCTTAATATAATAGATACCCTGAGCTGTAAAAAAGCAAACGAAAAGCTAACCTCAACCAATGAGCAAAAGAAATCTAATAGAAACCTCTCCTGAGCATTCTCAAAGTGAAAAACGTTACTCCACTGCAAAAGCTAACGATATGGGATCACCATCGTCGAATCAATTATGAGACAAATACTTAGAGAAAACAACGATGAACTCTTCAAGCGACTAGCAACAAAAACTGACCTGCAACACCTTCATGCTGAGTTTGCTAACTTGCAGTCCCGTCATGAAGACATGACTCAGCGAGTGGTTCAATTAGAAAATCGAAACAAGATCTTGGAGGAGCAAATCGAAAAAATGTTACAAAAGAACACAGAATCGAACTTGGTGGTGCACCTACCTGGCGACGGCATCTCCGATGTCTGTGATACTGCAAAATCCATCTGTGCAGGGCTCCTTAATGAAAGTGATACTAGCACAAGTGTCGAATCCGCATACAGTGTGCATAATCGTAATGCTCAAAACCACAAACTATAATTGTAAAGATGAAGTTCGGGATAGAGCATGGAATGTGCTTAAAAACTCAAGGAAGCTGAAAGGGAAAAAACATCAGCATACATAAAGATCTTCCTCCGAATGTCCGCCAAACGACGAGCTAAACTAATACGAATTAGAAGAGCGCTCCATGCTAAATATCCACATAAGAAAATTGCAGTGAGGGATGACAAACTGGTCATCGATGGGAACGTTTTATCTGGGATTCCGCCTTGGGCCTAAGGTGTGGTGAAAATGATGGCACTAGCATTTTGAAATCCATTTTTTGGAGACATTAAATTTCTTACAAAATTTAATGAATGAACTTTTAACAAACAAAAAAGATTTGGGTGACACCACAACAAGCAGAAGATAATTTGGGTGCAAGCACAAGCGTTGCTCGTTCACACGAGGCATGAGATTCACCAGTCTACCAGAATGCCAGTATTTATATTAATAAAATTAGAAATTATAAGTTTATAATGTATCAGGAGCAGCGTTACCACTTCAAAAGTAAGATTGCGCAGTGAAACAGTTGAAAAAATGCAGTAAATCCAACATTTTCGCAGTAGATTTCTTATTTCACAAAAAATTAAAACATAAATATAAATATGCATACAAAATATACTAAATTTATAGAATTAAATTTTTATTCACAAATTCCCCATTTGTAAAAGTAAAATTTGGAAACGTTCGATTAATCTAGGGCTGGAATCACGTAACGCGATAAGCGATAGTTGATAATCAAAATCAGGATTTTTGCTCTATGTAAGCTGATTATCAAATTGATAGTCCGCTATTTGCGATAATTTCATTTGATACCTATTGAGGTGTCGTTTTCAAATATTTATGCCGTTTTAATAAAAATTCAAATGAATATTAACATTGCGTATGCTTATAATATATATTTAAATACTACTTCACAAGTTTGAAGCAAAACAAAATTCAAATAAAAAAACCCAAAATTTATATTAAGTCTGTTCTTTTACTCCCTAAAACTCCTGAAAACTCCCGAAAAACTTCCGAAAACTCTTAAATTCTCACACTTTTCTGTTCTTTTACTCAAGATTTTTGTAAGTTCTGTCACTTTTGAAGGAGAAAAATATACCCCTATACCTATATCTTCTTGGGGGAAAAATTTCTAAATTCTGTCAAACCATATAAATACATTGATATTTTTTTACGCTTGATATAATTTCATGCACTTTTCATATTTTCGCTGTCAAGTAATAGAACGGACCTTTTAAACTCCAAAAAAAATCATAATTCGTGACTCTTTTTGAACTACGTTGGTGCAAGAGGAATACGGAATTCAAAAATATGAAAAAAAAAAATAATATGCCCGGTGTACTTTTACTAGTGAAAAGTGTAACCCAGATCTCAGAAAAGGTTTCAATCCCAGTCTGTATCGGGGTTAAGCATTGAATAAGAAGTACAGGAAGCGGTGTTAGCTACATGTACAGTGTACGTGAGTGAAGCAACAAAAATGTCTGATGATGTCCATTTTTAGAGTATGTGCTGTCAATTTTT
Organism: Sphaerophoria rueppellii; assembly: GCA_920937365.1. Lineage (NCBI taxonomy): Eukaryota > Metazoa > Arthropoda > Insecta > Diptera > Syrphidae > Sphaerophoria > Sphaerophoria rueppellii. Next base: position 58,643,530 of record CAKKXW010000004.1, on the reverse strand, counting down.
AGGGTATGTGCTGTCAAACTTTGACTGTGTTGTCAGTCGAGTTCAGGGGTGTATTATTTCTGTTCGTGATGGTAAGGCGCTGCAATTCGTTGAGTTCCCGTAGTGTGCACGGTTGCTTTGAATAGTTCTTCCATCGTGTTTCGAAACGTTTTTATTTGTTGGTTGTATTACAATAGGCGTAATAAACGTGATGAATTACGGATGAAAAATCAAGAAAATGTACTGGAAAATAAAAAAATTAAACATTAAAAACCGTGCAGTGCATCTTTAGTGTTAAAACACCATGCTTCCTAAAAAAAGAATTGAGATTGAAAAAAAAAGTTGAAGCAAAATCGATGAAATCTTGATTTAATCAAATTTTGCTTGGCGCCCCTGAGATTAACTATTCAACTGCAGACCAGCCCTGTTGTAATGCGTTTGTGTTTGTGAAACTCACACTACTTAGAAAATTGCTTCAATTCTTGTTCATAAGACCCCTTCCTGTACTTTTTATTCAATGGAGTTAAGACAAATTTCAAATGTCAATACAGAACAAAATATTTTTCGTCAAAGACAGTGATGCCAAAAAATCAAAGATTTTTTTTGATCAGCTTACATAGGACTAAAGTTAAGTTGATAATCAAAAAACAATGAAAACTGTTTGATAATCAACTATCGCGTTACATGATTCCAGCCCAGGAGCATCTGATAGTTTCGAGCATTTGTCTGTAATATTTATCATAATTTCCATACAAAAAATGTTTACGTTTACAAGTGGAGTAAAATTCAATTTATTTCTTGTTTTTGCTATTATTTGGAGGGTCATTCCGGATCTCCATTGTCGTCAAACGATATCGTTTCACCGATCGACTCGCTTGACGTTACTCTGAAAATCACTACCGTCTTGACGATGTCGTTTTTTTTAGATCGAAATTTGCTTTCTGTAACTCGATTAGCCTCAAAAGGATATCGTCAAAACTATGGAAATTGAACGATAGCTTAATAGGTATAATCTAGAATAAACATTTCGAAGTAATTTTTTTTTTAATTCAAAACATGGTTGAAACTTATGATATGAAACATTTTATGGTATACCATTAATTTTATAAAAAAAAAAAAATATTCTCGGATTTCTGTCAAAAATTGGGGTATCTTTCTTTGAGTGGAAAATGGAGAATAGGAACCCTTCATTTCAACCGTTGGAAAGTTAGTTACAATAAAATCATATCTATATGTAAACAAAAAGTAAATGTTGGAAAAGCCTAATTTCAACTGTCATCTTTGATGATTCATGGTATTTTTATTAAAGAGTACTACAATCGGATGAAGAAAGTGAATCGACATCTGTATTATAAGGTTTCTCTCATTATCTTCCTTGCAAATGTGTCATACCGATGAAGTACACAAACACAAAATATGAGCTGATTGTAAAACACGTGGAGTACGATAACATTTTGTCTACAGTTTGAAAGTATCTGCAACCCTCAAATACATTTAAAAAAACATTTTGAAAACACGAGACGAGGATGATCAATTTTCGTGAAGCAAATTTAACGTTGACGATGATCGTTTAGATGATTATCGTTTTGAATGTTACGGAATTTACCCTCCTGGTAACTTGTGAACATTTTCATTTTTTTTTCTCCGGAGCAGCACTACTATGCGGGAGTTAGCATAATTGATACCCACATTTTATAAGTTGTTTTGTACAGAGAATCTAAAAAAGAACATACTTTTATCCATACTTTGGGAAGATCTGTGGCCTATTGCACCACCTTACAAATTTGTAAATTACAAACGTTTTTACCACAAATATGTAAAAAAATCAAGTTTTGTGTTTTGTCAAATTCTGTAGGCTACAAAATTGTAGTTGTGATTCACAAATTACAAAATTGTTGAAAAAATTGATTTTCCGTTGCACGACAAAAAGTTTGTAGTTGTAAATCACAATCAAAAAAATTGTGAAAAAGCTACTTTATTGTAAGTTTCCGTTGCACAATATGAGTGAGGATCACAAATTTATTTCAGTTTGTGAAAAAATTCTACAGGCGAAAGACCGTGTGTAATCTTGTCTACAAATTTGTGGTTAACATTAAATTGTGTGCCAGCAGTTATTCTGAAGCGGAGTTCGTTGTAAGTAATGCAAATATCAATTGCGTTAAAATTATAGTTTTGAAAATTATTTTATTATCATATTCTGTTACGTTAAGGACTATTCACATGAGAACGACCGACGAATGACGGATGAAAGAAATAAAAGTAATTTAAGATAGTTTCAAGCCATATTTCCTCACAAATTCACAACAAAACCACGGAAATATAGTTTTTATCTGATTTCTGATGCATACATTTGAGAAAAAAAAATGTTCGTCTCGAAAATATTCTAGTTGATACTTCACATGAGCACGAAGTACGAGAAACGAATGAACGAAAATTTGTCGATTTTGACATTTCTTTCATATGAGAATTTTTAATTCGTCGCGAATGACCAACCAAAACACAAGGTAAAAATTATTTTTGAGGTTATACGTGCGAGTGACGAAAAGTCTTCGATCCCCGAAATAAAACAAACTGTGTACCTCGGTGGTCAAACAATTAATATTATACTTTATAAACAATCAGCAAATTTCGTGGGAATGGAAATTGAATGTAATTCGATTCATGCAATTTCCGTTCCCATGAAGTGAAAAATTCAGAACCGGCTGGTTTTGGTGAATTGGAGCTCTGCGGTGTCATCGTTATCTTTTGGTTTGACGAGGTCCTCGCTTAGCTCCATAACTCGCGCGAACCTTTTGTTTGTTGGGAGTGTGGATGATGTGGAACTCGAATAGAGTTTGGCAGTTCGTATCAACTAAAATAAATTTGTTTTCTCAAATACATTAACATTTGAGATTAAGAAGTTAATTTATGCATCATTAATCAAACATAAACTATACATCTATCGTTTTGTTGAGAATTTGTGAAATACGTCTTCAAACGTATCTGAAATCAGAATAGTGCTTAACAGCCAAACTCTATTCGCGTTCCACACAATAAACACTCCCAACGAAGAAAAACTTCGCACGTATTTAACCTCAAAAATCATTATTTTTGGTTTTGGTTGCTCATTCTCGACGAATTTAAATTGTCATGTGAAAGAAATTTCAAAATTAACGAATATTCCTTCATTTGTTTATTATTTGGTCTTTCTCCTTTAGTTGTTTACGCAGCAGTGTTAAAAAAAATTGTAATTTAAATTTGTAACTTACAAGTTTTAAACATAAATGGTGCAACGGTAAATTGTAATTTTTTTTACAGTTTGTAACTCTCATCACAAATATGTAATCCCACTTATTTGTAGTTTGGTGCAAAGCAAATTCAAATACAAAATTTGTGATTGTGAATTACAACTACAAATTTGTGGTTGTAATTTGTAAACTGGTGCAATAGGGCCCTGGTTGAAAGGTTATTTCTGTGATCAGATTTTCACGTGAGTGAAATCGTTCAAAGCAATTTCACGAATGCCATTTACAAAATTATGGCTGTGCTGAAGAAAATAACACAGAAATAATCACAGAAGCAAATGAAATTATAATAAGTAAAAAAAAAAAAGTGCAGTAGATTGGATTAAGTGGCAGTAGATTTTTTTTTGGAAAAATCGCAGTAGATCTACTGCAACTGCAGTAAAGTGGTATCGCTGATCAGGAGTAAACAACAACAACAACATCAACAAGAACAGCAACAACACCAACAGAAACTCCGAAATGGGAGGAAACAAAAAAATGAAATTAAAATTGAAGAGGTAGAACATATTTTGCCTACACTCTTCTTAAATACACAAAACGAATTACTTAATTCGTGAAAAAAAACTTCTTTAAATAAAATAAAAATAAAAAAAAAAAAATAATTTTTTCCTGTGTATTTATTTTTAATTTCATCGAATTCAAGTTTTTTTTTTTTTTTTTTTTTTTTATAATGAGCACACACTCAAGGGGTTTTTATACCCTTTTTATGCCATAGACACAGTGAGTACTTTAGGAAAGAAGGAAGGGGTTAGAGAGGAGGTGCCGGTGTACATTGGTTTTAAATTCCTGAACATTGCAATGATCGGGAAAACAGAGTGTGGAAGAGCGTAGTACGGCTAAAGAACGATTCTCTATACTTGAGCGTACGACCGAAGTTGGGCTCGAGTGTAAACTGATGGGCATTCCTGGAAGCGCGAGTATTACGGGCGAATTGTTTAAGGGGAGGAATGCAACTGGCTATTTCTCTAGAGCACTTACCGTAGAAGTAACGATAAAACAGAGAGAGACACGAAACGTTACGACGGTGGTCTAAAGTGGTGAATGCATCAGTGATCTCTCTATCACCAATCATTCTTACAGCTCTTTTTTGAATTCCATCCAAGAGGCTTAAGTAAGTAGCTGGAGCACCAGCCCAGAGATGTGAATTGTACTCAAGCTTTGGACGGATATAGGTTTTATAGATGATAGCCAGACGGGGAGAAAAATTTCTTGCACCGTCTTAAGAAACCCAAACATCTTGCGGCATTTTTGGCAACATCGCGTATGTGCTCGGACCACAAGAGGTGGTCAGTGATGCACATACCGAGAATCTCGAGATGTTCGGTCTCATTGATGCAAGTGCCACTCATGGACAGTGGCAGGGGGGGTATATCTCGCTTCAACGATACCAGACAGCATTGAGTTTTCGAAGCATTAAACTCTACTCGGTTCTTAATTCCCCATTGAACAATGCTGTTTAAGTCAGAGTTTAATGAGCTTATCATATTTTGCCGTTGCAGTTCCACATCCGAAGAGGAGGGATGTGAATCTGGAAACGAATATGAGAAGCTTAGGGTACTATCGTCAGCGAAACAATTTATTGGATTAGAAGTAACAGACAAGAGATCATTAATAAAAATGAGAAAGAGGGTCGGAGACAAAACGAAGCCCTGGGGCACACCAGCATTTATATTGTGGGTTTCAGACTTGAATCCGTCCAATACAACTTGTATTGAACGATTCGAAAGAAAGTTTCTAATCCAACGAAGTAGGGATTCATCGATTCCGAAGGCACGCATTTTCGATAAGAGAGCAAGATGCCAGACTTTATCAAATGCCTTTGAAATATCAAGTGCAACAATCTTACTTTCTCCAAAACGATGTAAAGATTTGTTCCACTGTTCGGTGAGATAAACCATCAAATCACCAGTGGACCTGTTGCTGCGAAAGCCGTACTGCCGGTCATTAAGAAGCTTTCGGTCTTCGAGATATTTCTTAAGCTGATAGTTTATCAGCGTTTCCATGACCTTAGAAAGAAGGGACGTAAGTGCAATCGGACGATAATTAGTTTTGACTGATATTGACACCAAAATTAAGCGGTTCAATTGAAATGGCCGGAAAATTGGTTTCAAAATCAACCCTATTCCAAGGCATGAAGAACCAACTTCATGGATAAGAAAGGCGATTGAAGATATGGTACGATTTGCTGTGGAAGGTCTGAAGGAATCCGACAAGGTGGGAATAACGTTTTCAGCAAAAAGTTTTGCTCATGAGCGAGGAAGTGGATGGATCAATTACAAAACATGAGAGCTCAGCATGGATGATGTTTGGGAGATGATTTCCAAAATATTCCAGAATATTTCTGATGATGAAGAATGTGCCAATCGTAGAGGAATTATTGGTGTAAAAAACACAGATAAATTATTATGTTTGCCTCGAGCTCTGGTTATAGCAAAGGCATACACGGACAAGGAGTACAATTTTGATAGTTTACGAAGAGACATAGGCAAAATCCAAATTGAGAGAGCGCTGAAACTTCTGAGCGATACTGGAATCCAAATACCACCAGGAGGTTGTGGAATTGATGAGTTGAAATTATTCCAAACTCATTTAAGACGCTATAAAATTACTGTTTACGAACACACAACAAAGGGCCGTAAATTAATTTACCAAGGAGTTTCAAATGACAGCAACGATAGGAAAATATATTTATTATATTATAAATCATTTTAATGTCATAACATCTTTAACTGCCGCATTTTGGGTACAATTTGTACCCTACAATACAAAGAGTAAACATTATGGATGTCTTGCTTTTTGTTCGCAATGTCAGAGATCTCCAATATGTAAGGAAACTCAGAATCAAATTTTATGCCCAGACAGCAACCGAAATTTTAAAGGATCAGAATGTTATGACATAAACTTCTCAGAAAGAAAATAAGGGAGCATGAGAATCGCGCGATCGAGGAGATAGAGGGATGTCACAACAAGAACGAGGCTTGAAAGTTCTACAAAAAGGTGAAACAAACCTCCAGGGCTTATACACTCCGAACTGAAGCCTGTAGAGACCGCACCGCAGTCAGTGCTGATGATATGGAAAGATCACTTTTCCAAGCTGTATAATGGCGATGACGACCAAAACTCCGTCAGCAATACAGAACCATTCAATTTGGTTGCAGAAGGCCAACAATTCCACCCACCTGACATGGACGAAGTGAAGGTAGCGATTTCTAAACCTAAGTCGAACAAAGCCGCTGGAGCAGACGGGCTAGCCGCCGAACTGTACAAAGCAGCCGGAGATGATTTGGTTAGGAGCATGCAACAGCTCATCAGCAAAATTTGGTCGTAGAAAAGCATTCCCGATGAATGGAAACTCAGCATCTTATGCCCGATCCTCAAAAAAGGAGATCCCCTGAACTGCACCAACTACAGAGGTATAAGTCTCTTTAACATCGCCTACAAGATCTTGTCCGCCGTGCTGTGTGAACGTTTGAAGCCCTTCTTCAACTACCTGATAGGTGTGTGGCTTCAGACCCGGAAAGTTCACCATCAAATATTCACCCTACGGCAGATCTTGCAGAAGACCCAGGAACTATAAATCGATACCTACCACCTTTTCATCGATTTCAAGGCCGCGTATGACAGTGTCTATAGAGACCAACTATATAGAGCAATGTCTAGTTTTGGTATCCCAGAAAAACTCATCCGTCTGTGTAAGATGACAATGGAAAATTCACGCTGTTCCATCATGGTCGGAAAAAACCTAACGGAAGCTTTTGATGTCAAAAAAGGTTTTAGACAAGGCGACGCGTTGTCATGCGATTTCTTCAATATCATTCTTGAAAAGCTTGTGCAAAGCTCCAATATCAACACCAGAGGCACAATCTTTTAAAAGTCCGTCCAAGAACACAGCGTGATGTCAGTGGAGCGTTTGCGAGCCTTGAGACGGAGGCCAGGAAGACGGGTCTAGCGGTTAACGAGGGCAAGATCAAGTTAATGCTGTCAACCAGAAAGGAATACCAACATCGACGTCTTGGAGCAAACGTCAACATAGATAGATTTAACTTCAAGGTAGTGAAGGACTTTGTCTACCTGGGATCCGCTATCAACTCGGACAACACCAGCATTGAAATGAAACGAAGAATCACTGTTGCCAATCGCTGCTTTTTTGGACTTAGAAGGCAATTGAGTAGTAAAGTCCTCTCCCGAGCAACTAAAGTGACACTCTACAAAACCCTCATCATCCCGGTCCTCATGTATGGTGTAGAGACATGGACTATGACAACATCTGATGAAAACGCTTTGGGCTGCTTTGAGAGAAAAATTCTTCGAGTGATTTCTGGTCCCGTCTGCGTTAATGGAGAATGGAGACGAAGATTCAACCAAGAACTGTACGAGATGTACAGCGACACTGACCTAGGCAGAAAAGTTAAGGTCCAACGACTAAGATGGAAAATAATGCTCCAGCTCGTAGAGTCTTCGAATCCAACTCGGAAGGACGTCGCAGAAGAGGAAGACCGCGACTCCGGTGGAGCACACAGGTGGTAGAGGACCTGAACCAACTTGGCGTGCGAAACTGGAGACAGCTAGCCAGGGACCGAGCTGGCTGGAGCGACCCTGGTCCGACCTGGACTGTATCGCCACCATAAGTAAATAAGTAAGTAAGTAAGAATGTTATGACAACCACAAAATGAGCGCCCCATCAGCATCATCATCATCAGAATTGTAATTGTAATTTATTTATTTATTAACATAAGCGTTGTAAAACATGTTGTTTTATAAGTAACACTTAGTTGTTAGATACAATAATAGAGTGATTAACAAAATTAACTTGATGTACTAAAAAAATACAAAAATACATATACATAAGAAAAAACATTTAGAAAAATTTTAATTTTTAATTATCAAAGACTTTAACTCAGGAGAAACCAAATGAAGCTAGCAGCAAAGAAAATGTTCAATAGACTCTTTAAACAGAATGCAGGGGCCAGATTCTGTAATAAACGAAGCGAAAGCGAACGTTCGTTTTTCAAAAACGAAAGAGATTGTGCGAAAACGATAATTTGAATTCTGTATCGCTTTTCGTTTTTGGTTTTGTATTCGTTTTTGTTTCAAATCAAAAAAAATTTGTTGCCTACTTTTAGGATGTTGACAGTTGTAAAATGTTGTGAGAGATGATAAATAAATTTCAATCGATACTTAAAACTCAAGAAATCGATAATATAAACATGATTTAAGATATTAAAGGAGACAAAACAAAGAACAAAGCATATACATATATATATTTTTTAAAGATTTCAACTTCAATTTCGACCGTTGTTAAGTGAAAACACATTTAACAATGAGAAAACAACAAATGAAATAAATATCGATAGAAGTAAAATTTAATAAACATAAAAAATTGAAAAGACTCATCACTTATACTGTGGCAGATTTGTTATGAGTTATGACTTTAAAATTATTGTTTGATATTAAATGTGTGCAAGGTGCAAGGAAATACGGCTCCTGCACGTCCTGCAGTTAAATTGATAAACAAAAAAGTCGTCAATCATAGCCTTATAGCGACTGTACGTTCTGTACCGACCAATTATTCCACCAGCAGTCAGTTTTGTTTGTATGTAACGGTATCTTAACATACACAGGATTATTGTCACTCCACGAACTTAGAAAAGACGAGGTTAAGCCAAGTATATATGCATGAATTAGACAGCAAAGAGATAACCGCATCGTACGCATTTCAGTTAAAATTCATCTTCAATAGTAATTTGATAATTTAAAGACATGTCAGTTAAGCATTAATAACTGAGAGCACAGCGTGTAAGTTACTCCAGCGTTGGTTTTTACTCAAACTTGGCGCCACGCCACCGAGCGAGGCCGAGGGCTGCATAAAAAGCATAAATTGGATGAATGCCAAACCTTTGGGTTCTACGACTGACTGTCCCATGCGAGGGCCATATCCGAGAGGGGAAGACGAGCGTCCATATGTGATTGAGGAGAAAAAGGGTGCAATATTCTGATATGTATAGTCAAGGAGGATCATCTTCTCGAAATTGTCAACATTGAGAACACGATACTTATAAAAGAAGAGTCTCTGTGTTGTCACCAGCCTACCTATGCCCGTCAATTGTTGCAACATTGTTAAAATAATCATTACAGATTTTTTTTTATCAAAATTTTGGCACTAAATAACACAAATGAAGAAAAACGATAAACAATTTGCTGTCGTTTATTTTTTTTCGCACGAACGAAAAAAGTTTTCGTTTTTCAAGTTATATGAAGCAAATCTATCGCACAAACGAAAACGTTCGTTCGCTTTCGCCATGCAGAATCTGGCCCCAGTTGTTGATTCTTCTCTAGTCGGCAGGTAGGGAGTTCCACAGGCCTACGGCGGCGTAAACAAAAAATTGTCGTTTAGAAACAACGTACCTATATGTTGGTAAGATAAGGATGTTGCTTATACGCGACTGAGGAAAAATAATCTTTTCGTACAGGTAGTCAGGTGTATACCAGTCTGAATCAAATTAAAGAAAAGCATTAACACCCTGCTATCCAGGTAACTTTGTAAAGGCACGTTGTAAATCTTATTTGCGTATTATGAGATGTGATCGAACCGACGGATACCATAAATAAACCGAGCGATGTTATTGAAAGCAACTTGAAGTGAATTTTAAAGTCTGAACATGAATTTTGTCAATTGTTAAGGTGATTATTGGGCTTAATGTTCCTAGATTTGTTGATGCAATTAAAAAAATAAATTAATTCATTCTTTTCCCAACGTTTCTCCGGTTGTTTTCCGGCATCTTCAGGGGTGAATTTTATTAAAAACCTTTTGATTGAAGTAACAATAATTGTGAATTTGTTTACAAATTGATGTTGATGGTTAAGTACTTACTATTTAATTTGATATTACATTAGTTTTTGAATAATTTAGAGAAAAAAAAAACTAGCACAGACAATTAATAAAGTTGACAAGCAAAACATATAACAGAAAAACTAAAATTTAATATCACAGTAACTATTTGATGGTAACACTATATATTGCACTGATATTGTCGGTTTCTTCTTTGTGGTTCATTGTTCGTTCTATGTTTTTTTGAATGTGTAGGCTCTCTAGTGTATAGCGGATACCCATTCGTCTTTCCTTGTCTATTATTCTCACATTGTCAAAATCGGGTTGATGTTGCAGTTCGATCATATGCTGTGAGAGAGCTGTTGTTGTTTTTTTCCTTCGTACGTCAGCTTCGTGTTCGGCTAGTCTGACTCCCAAGGCGCGCTTCGTGGTACCAATGTAGATTATGTTTAACTTTGCAAGGAACTGCATAGACGACGTCATAATGATCTGTTTTTTTGGTGTGTGGTTTTAGGTTGGAGAAAATTTGTTGCAGTGTGTTGTTCGATTTGTGTGCGAAAATGGTTTTTTTGTTGTCTATATCAAATGTTTGTTTGAGTGTTCGGTTATCGGTGAGGTGTGGTATGAAGGTTATTGGATAATACCTAGGGTTACCATCTGTCTGTTTTATTCTTTGTTGTTGAATATTTTTTTGGTTTTGGATTTGTTGCATTTTCGTGTTTAACAACTCGTTGATTATTGGTGTCGGATAGTTATTCTTGTTTAAAATGTTTCTGATTTGTATTATGTTCGTTTGATGGAATTTTGTGTCACTTATATCAATTACTTTGTTTATAAAGTTTGTAGCTGTGTTTATTTTATATTTGGTTGGTAGTGAGGACATGAAATTTATCATGATGACATAGGTTTCTAGTACCAGTCAAAAATTATTTTATTGTTGTCCTTTATTATGTTTACGTCAAGAAAGGGAATGGAGTCGTTATTTTCTATTTCAATTGTAAAGTTTATTTTGCTGTGATATTCATTGAGTGTTTCCAATATTATATTTTTGTCTTTTTCGTTGATTATTGCTATCATGTCGTCAACATATTTGGCAAAGAATTTTATCTTTGTGTTGTGTTTCTTTAATTTGTCTGTGGTTTCTTCTAGTAAATGGTCAAGTAGTAAATCAGCTATTGTTTGAGACAGCGGGTTGCCCATTGGCATTCCAAATATCTGACTATAGAAAGTATCTTTATATCTGAAATAGTTGTTGTCGTTGAGGCAGAATTGAAGAATCTTTAAGAAATGTTTTTTCGGTATTATGGTGTGCTCCTTTAAGGTATCCCATTTTTGCATGATGATTTTGATAGCAGTATACGTTGGAATGTTTGTGAATAGTGAGACAACGTCAAAGGACACTAGTATTTCACCGTCATCAATGTGTATTTCTTGTATTTTGTTTCTTAGTTCAAAAGAATTTTTGATGTTTAATTCTGGTGATACTAGGTTTTTGATTATTTTCCCAGTAAACTTCGAGAGTTCATAGCAAGGAACATTTGTTGATGCAGCTATCGGACGGCGTGGGAGGTTTGGCTTGTGTGTTTTTGGGAGACCGTAGAGTATTGGTGCTGTTGGAGTTGAACAGAAGAGTTTTGTTTTTTGATAGGCGTCGATGAATTTGTTTTTGTGGAGTTCGTTAATAAGATTATTGTTGGCTGTCTGTAGTTTTAAGGTTGGATCTGCTCTTATTGTTTTGTAAGTTTTTTTGTCGTTTAGTAATCCATTCATTTTCTCGTCATATTCATTTTTGTACATTATAACTGTTTTATTTCCTTTATCTGCATGTGTTACTATTATTTCGTTTTTATATTTCTTAATTAATCTGCTGGTTGTTTCAAAGGTCCTTAAAATGAATTTCTCTTTTGCTGTGTTTTTTATTTTCCTGTTGAATGTTAATATTCTATCGATAATTTTGATCTGGCAACGTGTTTTAATTTGGTATCTTCTATTGTCTGTATGTATTGTTCTAATTCTGCAATTATGTGCATTGGCGAGAAATTATTTTTGCAAATTGGGAGAGCAAACTTTTTTCCCATGGAAAGAATCCAAATGCTTTCTTCTGGAAATTCGATGTGCGCTTTGTTCTCAAACCAATCTCTATTAATTGTTATGCCGAAACTGTGAATGTATTCTGTTTTGAGTTTCTGAAATTTGGAATTCAGTGTTGTGTTTGCTATTGTTCTGTGGTGATTGTGTATGTGAGTTTGTTTTGATGTAAATGAATCATATTCTATTTCATTGAGTGTTGATTTCATTTGGATTTCTACATGGAAAAGAGTTTTTTCTGTTGATTTGATTGTTGTTAGTGTTTGTTTAATTTCTAATTGTAGAATTTTAATCATGTATGTGTGTTGAATTTTTGCAAGTTTCTGTTTCAAAAAGTTGTGTTATGTTTGATGGCATATTTTGTAGGTGTGTCGGTATTATGTCATAACCTTTGCATGACAAAAGAAATTTGAGTCTTTCTCTTTGTTTTGCCAGTACTTTCTTTTGTCTGCAATAGTGTTTGAGTTGGAAGCAAGTGTTATTGTCATATTTATATTTTATGTGTTCGAAAAAACCTTTCATTGTAGTTGTTCCGGTTTGATTAATAAAATTGCTTATATGCAGATGTTTGTTGCATGTATATCGGCAGGCCCACCGTTTGAGTAATGAATTTTAAAGTCTGAACATGAATTTTGTCAATTGTTAAGGTGATTATTGGGCTTAATGTTCCAAGATTTGTTGATGCAATTAAAAAAATAAATTAATTCATTCTTTTCCCAACGTTTCTCCGGTTGTTTTCCGTTTTTTTTTTTTTTCTAAATTACTTAACCATCAACATCAATTTGTAAACAAATTCACAATTATTGTTACTTCAGTCAAAAGGTTTTTAATAAAATTCACCCCTGAAGATTCCGGAAAACAACCGGAGAAACGTTGGGAAAAGAATGAATTAATTTATTTTTTTAAATAATCACCTTAACAACTTGAAGTTTTCTTTCATTCCTACGTTCCTAGGTTAAGATGGAGTTGAAAATATGGGCAAGTTATCTAATCCTATAGCTTTTGATTAGATTGCCTTAATCGCTTTGACTACCTCAATTTAATTTACCCTGCAGAAACGAAAATCAATTGACCGATCACATGCAGATCTATTAAGGTGAGTATTACCATACCCTTCGTCATTCATGTCAGAGATGGGACCAACAAATAATTTGTTGAGCTCATTCACGTCACAATCAAAACCCAGATTGCTTGGTTTTTTGGCTATGCCTAAATATTTAATATTTCACCAAGGCTGTCTTGATGAAAGATTTTTAAGGCTGAATCACAAAGGCGCTTCAGCTTCAGCTTCGCCTGACGTTTACGAGTTAAGCTATAGGAATTCAATGATTGCTATCACAAAGACGCTTCGACCTCACGTTTCGTACGTAACGTGACTCCATACGGAAGCTCTAGTTCAAATATGCTGAACTTTTGCTTTGTCTGACAGCTCAACAGCTGTTTAAGAAAAAAGAGATTGAGAAAAAGCGAAGTAGATTTTAAAATATGAAGTGTATATTATTGGCCTTTGGATACATTGTCGCACAGAGAAACAGTTATTATTTAAAGTTCATCTGGAATTGTGTCCGAATTGTGTTAAATGTTCGATTTAACTTTGTTACTACATGGTGCATAAAATGTGTTAAATATTAACTAGCAGGCTAAAATTGGTTAAATTCAACCAACATTTTAACCCAAGTCCCACGCGGTCTGAAGTATTAAACAATTCAATATAAGGACGTAACTTATTCTTTGCGTATTTGTATGGGTTAATATTTCGTGTTTGTAAACTGTGTCCGCTTATTGTTCGCATATATAACGATAGAAACTTTATTGCGATGTCACTAATATATTTTCCTGATGAAAATAGGAGAAATATGATGAAGGCGTGCGACTTTTCACTGTAAACTGTAGGCATAAGATTATGTCATAATGAGTTAATCGAAGCGGATGTTAGAAATATGAAGTAAAATCGAATTAAATTTTTTCTGAGAGAAGTAGATTTTAAGAAATTCTTGATGGTGCAAAGTAGGTAGTATATTTTCAATTTTTTCAAAAATCAAAAAGAGTAAAGTGGCAAAGCTGTTTTGGAGGGATGATGATGTGATGGAGGGAGAACTGTCATTCAAAGCAAACGAAGCTGAAGCGTCTTTGGGATTTAGCCTATAAATTTTGACCGATAGAATATGCATTTGGACTTTCTTATTTCTTTGTTTACAATATTCCGGAAAAATTTGTAACTATCGTAAAAAGATGGAAGCCTATATCGTTTCCATCTTTTGAAAGTGGCATTTCTTACGGAGATAAGTTTTTTAATTCTTGGATTAAACCACACACACCCACGACTCTGAACAGTTAGGCCCTCCGCACACGAAGCAACTTTTTTGCAACTAGAGCCGCAAATCAATTGCTCAATCAACTGTTTTACAACTAGTTTGCGACTTCTCTCCGCACACGAGTACGACTGATTTGTGACCAGTTTATAGTTGTATGAGTAGGACGTGTGTTTTAATTTTGTTTTTTCACAAATTTTATACAACATGTCAAACAGTAGTACTGATGAAGAGGGTTTAATCGACTATTATCAGTACTGTAGACCAAGAAAACTTGTACGAAGAGACCACTGGACGCATCTGCAATAATTTAAAAAACGTTTCCCTAAGAACCATTTACAGACTAACACGAACAAAATTAAAAAAAAAAAATTAGCCCAATCCGTCCAACCGTTTGTGAGTTATTCGGTCATACACGAACAGGATTTCATTTTTATATACATATTATAGAAGATTAGCCGACCCCGCGAACCTCGTCTCGCGTTGAATCGCTTAAAGGTATCTATACTAGACATATAAACAAACCAAGCCCTTTCACCCCAATTAAGCTTCTTGAATAATTAAAAACCACATATCATTCCAATATCCTTTACCTTTACATAATAAAAATCCTTATGTTATCAACCATCAAATCTTTCACTCTTTTTTTTATTTTCCAAGTTTTCCACCACCAATTTGCTATTTTTCTATTTAAAAACAGTGCACCTATAATTCGCGGTCTGATATCAACAATATTTCATTTGAAAACCAAAGCACCTTTAACTCTTATGAGTTTTGCGGGTTTTCCATCAAAAACTTTCTATTTTTCTATTCGATAAGCGATTCTGGAACAAAAAGAACTATGTATCATATCATATTTCATATTTCCAGTTTTCCAACTCTTCCGTATGGTTTTTCCAATGCCAAAAAAATTCCAAAAATACAACATGCAAAATTCATAAATATCTGTTGGGCCGTTTAGAAGTCCATACCAGACATTCAAACAAACAAACACATTTATTTTTATATATAATATCATAATTTTAATTCCCAAAAGAAAATTCGACCTACAAAATCAGTTGCGTGCGACTAGTTGGAAACCGATTGCAAACCGGTTGAAAACCGGTTTCATTGCAGTCGAGCGTGGAGGCTCTCCTATAGAGCTTCATATACAAAGTTGCTTGAGCAACTGATTTGCGATTCTAGTCGCAAAACAGTTGCTTCGTGTGCGGATGGCCTTAGTGTTTTAATGGGCACACAGATATTGAATAACGTATTAACGTTGGTTGTAAAAAAAAGTAACTTGGTCATCAACTGACGCTTGAAAGTAAACTGTTTCCCAGTTTACATTAAAAATTTCAGCAGACAGGGTGGAACCCTGTTGATGGCCTTGAAATCACGATATCGAATTGTTTGTGTTTCAGCAATTTAATTGACATTGAAATCGTAGAAAGCGATAATAAGATCATGCTAAGAGAACCCGGACGCGTCTAGTTGACTATAGAAATTAACCTTGTTAAGTTGATTTACTAGAATGTAATCTATAAGAGATGAATAGGTTGCAGAAAAATGAGTAGGCGTCTGTGCATTCACTGAAAAAAGGTTTAAAGAGGTTAAATTATTCCGAAAGTTTGACACATTACCATTTCGTTCATCAAAAAAGTTAGTATTTGTCGTGTTCTTGTTGGAACTTGTTAATAAAGAGATGCCGATCTAAAACCAAACGCGTCTGTTCTGTAATACTATCTTTATTCAACTGTGTTTGGTATATAAAAAATGTATACCAATTAGGATGTTTGGTCTTTGCTCTTTTTGGTATTATATAAAGTAGTGCCAAATACTTCAAACATTACATTTTCTCCCTTGCTTAATATTAAAAATTAAATGAAATGAATATTTAAATGAGTTTGTTTTCTTAAAAGTTATTCTAATATGTAATCATTAAAACGCAGCAGCTTTTTTTGCTGCTCATAATTTATACAATTTTTGTTTACTTGAGCAACTGATTTGCGATTCTAGTCGCAAAACAGTTGCTTCGTGTGCGGATGGCCTTAGTGTTTTAATGGGCACACAGATATTGAATAACGTATTAACGTTGGTTGTAAAAAAAAGTAACTTGGTCATCAACTGACGCTTGAAAGTAAACTGTTTCCCAGTTTACATTAAAAATTTCAGCAGACAGGGTGGAACCCTGTTGATGGCCTTGAAATCACGATATCGAATTGTTTGTGTTTCAGCAATTTAATTGACATTGAAATCGTAGAAAGCGATAATAAGATCATGCTAAGAGAACCCGGACGCGTCTAGTTGACTATAGAAATTAACCTTGTTAAGTTGATTTACTAGAATGTAATCTATAAGAGATGAATAGGTTGCAGAAAAATGAGTAGGCGTCTGTGCATTCACTGAAAAAAGGTTTAAAGAGGTTAAATTATTCCGAAAGTTTGACACATTACCATTTCGTTCATCAAAAAAGTTAGTATTTGTCGTGTTCTTGTTGGAACTTGTTAATAAAGAGATGCCGATCTAAAACCAAACGCGTCTGTTCTGTAATACTATCTTTATTCAACTGTGTTTGGTATATAAAAAATGTATACCAATTAGGATGTTTGGTCTTTGCTCTTTTTGGTATTATATAAAGTAGTGCCAAATACTTCAAACATTACATTTTCTCCCTTGCTTAATATTAAAAATTAAATGAAATGAATATTTAAATGAGTTTGTTTTCTTAAAAGTTATTCTAATATGTAATCATTAAAACGCAGCAGCTTTTTTTGCTGCTCATAATTTATACAATTTTTGTTTACAGGTCTTCTTGGTACGCTTCTCATTTGCTTGATGTTGGACTTAACGACATTCTTGAAAATCGAAGAGTTTCTTACCAATGTTTTGGTCTCTCCTTCTCTTCTGGCCCAAATTTGCGAACCAATGATTTTGATGATTTCCATCGGCTCAGGATCATACGGCGGAGTAAGCTTATTTATTTTTCTTTGCTTGCAAAGTACCTGATCGCCGACTTTGAATGCTGCTGGTTTAGTGTGTCTTCGTTTATCTGCGTATCGTTTATTTTTGAGTTTATTGTTTTGTTCTTTGTTGACAATTTTTGTTGTTTTCTCCTTTAATGTTGGCAGAAAATTATTCATTTTCTTGCTTGTGGAGTTGAACGATAGTAAATCAAGAACATGTCCAGTTGTGACGAACAATTACGGTGTTCTAGCTCGGATGAAATGAGAGACTTTTTGATTGTTTTCACCATGCGTTCTGCTGCTCCATTTGCCTCTGGCCAATACGGTGTTGTTTTGTGATGTTTAATGCTCTGAGAATCCATGAATTCTTTAAACTCGTGGCTGCTGAATGGTGGTCCATTGTCGGATTTCAAATTCAAAGGAGTACCGAATGCAGAAAATGAAATCAATGAATTTTGTTGAGTGTATTTGTTCGACGAATGGATACTTCGAATAATCATCGACCAAAATGAGTAAATACTTCCCATACGGAAGCGGTCCAGCGAAATCCATCGATACTTTCTCAAATGGTGTTGACGCTAGTTCGACAATTGAAAGTGGTTCACGATGGTTTTGATAATTAACCACTCGGCAAATGTGACACTGTAACACGGTTTCTTCAACTTTTTTGTCGAGATCAGGAAACCAAATTTTTGTTCTTAGCAATTGTTTTGTTTTAACTATCCCCATGTGAGATTTATGTGCTAAAGCGATGGCACATTGAACTAGCTTATGGGGCAAAAGTATTTGTGAACCTTTAAGTACACATCCTTCTGCTATGGATTGTTCTTGACGTACACCTTTATACCTGGATATTTATTTGCAGTTACATTGGATGTTGATGTTGGATGTTATTGCTTTCATGAGAAGTTGTAAAATTGGATCTTGTTTTGTTTCTTGTTGTATTGTTTGTAAGGAGATCGCTTTCGGTATTAAATTATTGATGATGAAATTTACGTACTGCTCTTTTATGTTATTTTTGTTGCAATAGTTGTTGCTGTTGTTGTTTGGATGTCGGGAAAAGTAGTGTGCTGGATTTGAATTGCCTTGTTGATGTTGAATATTGAAACTAAATTCTTGTGTTTTGAGTAATAGTCGTTCAATTCTGCTTGTTGCCTTGGATAAAGGATTTTTAAAGATGCTTATCAACGGCATGTGATCTGTATGAAGCGTGAACTTAGTCCCATACAGATAGATCTTGAAATTTTCCATTGCCCATGTTGCTGCTAACATTTCTTTCTCTATTTGACTGTATCTTTTCTCGACCGCAGTAAGTGCATGGCTTGCGTAGGCCACGATCTCATATCTTTTGTTGTGGTGTTGCGACAAAATACCAGAAAGACCTTCAGGACCCGCATCGACATGTAGATGTGTAAGCTTGTTCATGTCATAGTAGGCAAGTTTTGATGCATCTCCCATTAGCTTCTTCAAGAAAATTAATGCTTCTTCGTGCTTCTTCTTCCAAACGAACTCGGTGTTTTTTTAGATGAGTTCTCGTAATGGTTGGATATGTGTTGCTAGTTCTGGAAGAAAAGGTAAAGCAAAATTTAACATGCCAAGAATGCTGCGGACTCCTAAAACGTTGTTGGGTGTTTTGAGTTGTTCAAAAACTGTTACTTTCTCGGGGTCAGGTTGGATGCCGTCCTTTGAGAAAACGAAACCGAAAAACTTCAGCTTGGGTTGGCTGAAAACAAATTTTTTCTCGTTGACTGTAAGGTTGTTTGCACGAAGTCGTTGAAATACCTCTTCAAGCGCTTTATCATGTTCGGCTTGCGTTTTTCCATAAATGAATATGTCATCACTCACATTTAGGACGTTTTTGATGTTGTTGAGCGTCTGTCGGATGATGTCCTGGAACTCTTCGGCTGCTGTGTTGACACCGAAGTTTAGTCTTTTGTATCTGTAGACTCCACAGTGTGTGCTGAATGTCGTGATGAAACGAGATTCTTCATCCAACTCGATTTGATGATACCCTTCGTTCAGGTCAATTTTGCTATAGACTGTTGTGCCGTTTAGAGATGTTATTATGTCTTGCAGAGTTGGTGTTATTTTTCTGACACGTTAAATGGCTTTGTTGGCTGCTCGCATGTCAATGCACATTCGAATAGCTGTTGGGTTGTGAGGTTTTGGTACAATAACCACTGGTGATACCCTAGGTGTTGGACCCGTTGCTTTTTCAATGATGTCTGCTTTGAGAAGGCGGTTGATTTCATTTTCTACTGATGGTCTTAGAAACGGAATCCAGCGAAAACGTTGTGCGACTGGCGGTACTTCTTTATCGATGAAAAGATGTAATTTGTGTTTGTTGTGTTTCCCGATTCCTCTGAAAACTTCAGGGTATTTCTGTTTGATGTTGAGATTGATGTTGTTTGATAACTGTTGAACAATGTGGATTATGTTGAGTTATTTTGATGCATTGTAACTAAGCATGGATATTGCTTGGCTGTCTATTACGTAAACTGTCTCGTCTATGGAATTATGTTTAAAAGTAAGACCAGCAGTGAATTTTCCTATTATCGGCAATGAAATTGTGGAGTTATATGGAATTATTTTTCCTGTATGTTTTGTTAATGTTGGTCTGTTTGTTAGTTTGTTGAATATATTGTTGCTTATTGTTATTATTGTTGCGGTTGACCCTGTGTCAATTGTGAAATTGTGTTTTGTCGATGGAAACTGTTATGGTTGGCAATTGTTATTAGTAGCGTCATTTATGTTAAATATGGAATCTTGTGTTTCATCATTTTCTGTTTGTTTCACATTGTTTATCTTGAAAGTAATCGAAGACTTCGGTTTCATACATACTTTAGCAAAATGTCCCTTCTTCTTACAAAAATTATTTCTTGCTGGACATTGTTGAAGCCCACGAGAATGCCAATTGTTTCCAGTTTTTTTTTTTTTCCATAATTCATTTTTTATTCAATTTAACTTATTACTAATTAATACTAGACAAAAGAATTCAAAACTAGCTTATTAACTAAAATCTTATATTTAACTTACTGGCCCCAATCAGGCGCTCTAAGAAATTCATGTTCAGCTTAGAATTAATGCCTTTCAGCCTATGATCTGTGTTTTTTTTTTATTTATTTATTTATTTTTTTTTATTGTTAGAAAAGGTAAAAAAACTAACGCATAATCATTTCTTATTTCTTAAATACTACTTATAAGATTAACTAAAACTACCTAACCTACCTAACATCTACTTACGAACTAGAACAACCACAGCAGCAAATCTCTATCTTTTTTTTTTTGTTTTACTCTGTTTTTAGTTTAATTTTTTTTTGTTAGGTTTTTGTTTTCTTTTTTCTATT
This sequence comes from Sphaerophoria rueppellii, assembly GCA_920937365.1. Taxonomy (NCBI): domain Eukaryota; kingdom Metazoa; phylum Arthropoda; class Insecta; order Diptera; family Syrphidae; genus Sphaerophoria; species Sphaerophoria rueppellii. The sequence continues at coordinate 58,622,746 of CAKKXW010000004.1, read as the reverse complement.
TCTTTATGTATTTTGTATTTCTTGTCTTTGTCGTTCTATGTGCCACCATGCCTACTCTACTTAAAACCTAAACTCTACACCCTTAAACTAAAACAGGAATGTAAGCCGGGCAGGGATCGAAACCCAACCCCGACTACTCATTATCAAGTGCTGACCGAAGCCACCAAAACTGGTTCTCCTGCTTCACCCTATCGGTTCGGTCCCGTTCGGACACAGCCCTACTGAACCGAAGGAGCTCTGATCCGTCTTGTGCGAGGAGGTCTCGATGGTAAAGGAGCCGCCGATCGACGGTTCTTCGCCTGACGTGGTAGATTAGCGGCACCGCCAATCTGTCCTGTATCAGACCGCATTTATCTAAATAGAGAAATGCCTCTGGTGGAATGAAGCTGCTCAAGCGTGCACTATCAAAATATTCGTCGTTCGGATAGAAAGCCCCAAAGATTAAATTATTCGTTGAAGTCATAGCTCTTAGTAGAGGAGCCGCTGAAGACCGACCTACACCCATCTGTTAACCGGATGAAACATATTTTCTATCAAATATAATGTATAAACAAATATGAATATGATAGCTTGCTTATCGAAAAGTGTCCAGGCTATATTAAATTTAACTATATTTTAATCAATAACTAACGCCTCCTTCACCCATCTGTTAACCGGATGGAATTCATCTCAAATGATAGTTTTCAACACACAGAATATGAATATGCAGGCTTGCCTCCTTAAATCTGTGCCAGGCTACCAGGCAAGCCAATGTTAAAAAGTTAAGTATACGGGGTGATTCACGAACGTTGTGCCAAATAGCTAGAGCATGTTGGTAGGCTTGAGACAAGAAAAAAATCGTATGGGAGAGGGGGGCCTATTACCCCCGTTTAGCCGGGAGGGGCAGTTTTCTGAAAAAATTACTTATTTTTAAAAAAAATTATTAAAATTCAACGGCTTTATCTACAACACCGTGCTATACCTCTCTGCAAAGCCAAAAACTAAGTCTTTTATTTTGTTCTTAAATTAAATTGATTTAAATAACAGTTTTGGAAAAATTAATTTTCAAACTCAAAATTGTGAACATTTTTTTTTTTTTAATGTGGAACTAATTTTTTCCAAATTTTATTTAATTATGCAATAATTTTCTTTTCCAAATTCAATGCTGTTATTAATTTTTAGTCGAACACAATAAACCGGATTGAAAAATACATTGCCGTTTTGGAGATATAAAGAAAAACCCAAAACCACTTTTTGTTTAAAAAAAAAACACTTTTCTTATGTTTACGTTGCTGGACGTTAAGGTCAACTAATTTGTCGTCATTAACTTTTTAACATCGGCTTGCCTGGTAGCCTGGCACAGATTTAAGGAGGCAAGCCTGCATATTCATATTCTGTGTGTTGAAAACTATCATTTGAGATGAATTCCATCCGGTTAACAGATGGGTGAAGGAGGCGTTAGTTATTGATTAAAATATAGTTAAATTTAATATAGCCTGGAACACTTTTCGATAGGCAAGCTATCATATTCATATTTGTTTATACATTATATTTGATAGAAAATATGTTTCATCCGGTTAACAGATGGGTGTAGGTCGGTCTTCAGCGGCTCTTAGACTATCTCGCAATGTGACCCCGAACAAGTTTTATCACGAAATTGTCAATTCTGTTGATCCGAGCCCCGTTGTATAGAACCTGGTTAGAATAGTAATGTATATAAGAAGATTCCTCTGGCCCTGGTGAGAGCAGCACTTATATGTCTGTCGAAATATAAGTATTGATCCAGCCAGATACCGAGGTACTTCACTTCACTTTTGCTCGTTAATTCTTGTCCATGAGGCCCAACGATGACCATCTTGCGCCAATTCTTGCGCGTATCCCCCGAGGCCCTCGACAACGGAGTCCGGAACAGAATAGTTTCGCATTTCTGGACATTTATTTTCAGTTTCCAGTCATCGCAATATCGCTGAATCTTCTCGAAGTCATGTTGCAAGAGAGTTCTAATGACCTCGACCTTTGGGGCAGTTCTATACGCAATCAGGTCGTCAGCATACGCAATTGCCTGAGTAAGGCTACCTATCAGATCGCTGGTGTAAATACTGAAGAGAATCGGCGAATTGACCGCTCCCTGTTGAAGACCGTTTTGAATTTCAAAGGTGGTGGTAGAAGTTACATTGCCACTTTTGACAACAAACTTTCTACCGTTGAGCATATCATAAAGCATATACAATAATGGTTTACTGATGCCTAGTCTGGTGAGTTTTAGGTACAAACCTTCTAACCATACGGTGTCGAAGGCCTTCTCTAAATCCACCAGAACAGCACCCGTGCATTGTTTCTTGGACTTGTTCCATTGGATATCAGAAACGAGCTTAGACGCGGCATGAATGGTGTCATGTCCCGCCTTGAACCCGAACTGGTTATCCGGAATTATTTTGCTGTCCGCAGCCCACTCACTCAGAGCCCTATTTATTACCTTTTCGAATACCTTGCTGATGCTTGGTAGAAGACTAAGCGACCGAAGATTTGACGGATTGGAGTTGTCCTTTCCCTTTTTCGGGAGAGGATGAACCACAGCTGTCTTCCAACGCTCTGGAAAAATGCATTATTCAGTGCGTTGTTGAACAGAGTAGTGTATATGTATGTCTATTGCATCAATCGGTAAATGTCTTAATACAATGTTGGATACACCATCGACACCTGCTGACTTCTTATTCTTCATTGAATCGAAGATGAGCTGGAGCTCTACCTTCGTTACTAACAGAGGACTTGCTTCCGTTTGCTCGGCGATTATGGCGTTTGCCAAAAAGTCGTCATTGAACCGCATGAAACCGCGGTTCTCAGATCGCCACTACAGTTTCCACAGTTCCTTGTTCGAATATTTTTGTGTTTGCGCGTCTTTGTTGTTTGTGTTTGTGTTTGTGTTGGTGCGCTTTGTGTTATGGTGTTGTTTCGCTTTCGCAACATGATTGCATTGTTCTGCTGTATGTTGCTGTTGCGCTTCTATTTTAATTGAGTGTTCCTCAGACATTTCAATTGTTTTTGGCTCTTCTAACAACTTTTGAAGAGTTGGCTTTGTTTGAAAGGCAAAATCTCTCAATCTATGCGAAGTTGTTGTGCATATGATTTGAGACTTGATTTCTTTGTCTCTGTCTGAGAATTCACAATTGGAACTCAATTTTAAGAGACGTGCATAAAACTGTCCAACTGTTTCGTTGGGAATCTGCTTTGCCTGCCGAAAAGAAAATACTTCGAATTCGATGTTTGTTTTGGACGAACAATAATTCTATAGCTTTTGTTCCGCTATCTCGAAGCATCCATCTCGACTCTTGTTCTCGCGCCATTTTCGTCGAAGTTTTCCTTCGTTGTTGTTGTCAGCTCTGGCAAATTATGGAAGATCTCGAAAACGTCTTCACCCACATAACGCAACAATAATGCCTTCTGTCTTTCGACACTTTTAATAAAGCTCGCTATTAAAAAATTTTCAAAACGAGAAATCCATTTCTTCCACCGATCGCCAGCGTTGGTTGGATCGTCGTTAAGGTTGAAAAATTGAATCCTTCCACTTTCCATCTTGTTATTTTTATTTTGTTTGTTTTTTTCACGTTAATAAACTGAATTTAATTTTAATAAACTCGTACGTTTTATCCTCGTCGCCAAATGTCGTGTTCTTGTTGGAACTTGTTAATAAAGAGATGTCGATCTAAAACCAAACGCGTCGGTTCTGTAATACTATCTTTATTCAACTGTGTTTGGTATATAAAAGATGTACATATACCAATTAGGATGTTTGGTCTTTGCTCTTTTTGGTATAACATAAGTATTGCCAAATACATCAAACATTACAGTATTTAAATCCCCAGCTACAACTAGGGGGTTATACACCACACCTATCAAACACTTCTCAGCATCACTTACAATTTCTATAAATATAAACTCCAAACCAGTACCACCGGTTTTTTTACAATTCTGGAGAAGAATTTATCCTTAATAAAAATAGCACCACCTCCTCCCCTACTAGAGCGATCGCTTCTAAAAATTTTGTAGTTCGAAATTTCTAGTACGCTATCGTTCACATCAGCTGTCAACCAAGTCTCGGATACACAAATAATATCAACAACACCCTCCTCAAAAATATGCTTAAATTCATCAAAATGCTTTCGTAGACTTTGTGCATTGATGTGACATAGAGAGACACCATCATACCTATTAGAGGCCTGCAATGAGTGTCTGGAAACCAGTTCCAAGACATTCATTTTATTTCGAGTGCACTTCAATATTGTACTTACAGCTTGAAAAATAGAATGAATGGATCAACTGTTACGTGATTACTACATGAGTTTTGCACCCATTCTAAAGCAAATACTTACTGCAGTCTATTCATAAGGAACGGGTATTCACAAATGGTGTACTCATAAAAAAAAAGAGTACACTGCACTGAGTACACTGAGTACACAAAATTCTGGTTTACTTACTCTTGTTTTAAATTAAAGTCAAGTTTTTTAAATGACAGATAATTAAGAAATAGCTGTTTAGTATTAAGAAAAGTAAAAAATCAATACAGAATGAATAATATTTAGAAGTTTATAATAAAACAAGCAAATTAAATAATTATCTATCGTTCGTTTTATTTGTTGCACTCACTATACTCAGTGTACTCAGTGCATTTTTTAATGTTAACATTGCACACCATTTGCTCACATCAAGCTATTGCAAGCACACAATCGTGGGAGAGAAAGAAAACAGTGTACTCATCTTGTTATCGGGTGATCAAGCATTGTAGAGTAACTGTCTCTTGTTGTGTGGTACTCTATTTTATTGTACACTTTGTTGAATAATTGCAATGAATAGAGTTTGCTGAACTACTGCACAAGGTTAGAGAAAGCAAATGAATGCATTCTTGCAGACCTCTAATACCTATTACGAAATATTCTTAACATTGCACGCGTAGTGCTATTGTTGCTACCCATAGAGAATTGATTCATAATTTTTTGAGCTAAGTGAACAGTAAGGCCGCCGGAGAGAGAATAAACAACAACATTTCATCAACAACACTAACAAACTAAAGTTGCTTCTAAGTGCTATAATCATTTGGTTTTTCTGAGAAAATATTAAAACAATGAAAAATATTAAATTTAAAACTTTAAAAATAATGAAGAGAATTGAAATTATTAATAAACTAACGCCCAATTTCTTCACAAAGTTCTAAATTCCCTTTAAACTCGATCCAGTGAATCTCGATCTAACTTCAGAACTTAGTTTTTAAATTACTTGGAGCTCGGGCATTTCTTCACTTCTCTAGAACTCGATCTAAAATCATCATTGAGTTCTAAGCGCTTAGAACTTGTTATTTTTATAACCTAGTTCTAGCATATTTTTGAAACTTTTGAGTCACCCGGCAGAATTATTTGACAGACTTTTCTTTCAATTTGAAACAAAATAGAAATAATTTCTGACTTTTTGCGCTTATGTTTTTATTTTGTATGTGTGTACCTATAGTTATTTTTGTATGTGTGTATCTATGAATTTTTATTTTTGTGACGCCCGTGACGTTGTGTTTATGTGCGTTGGTTATTTAAGCAGAACGTGGGGTTCGAATCTTACTCGTGCTTATAAAATATCAAGAAAATAAAAGAAAGTGCTTCCCGACTCAACCGTTCGGAATTGGCGTTAAATTGTAGGTCCCTTCAATCCTTCACACGAACTCAGAGAATTGTTGATAATGAGTGGCTAGCACTTCAGTTTTGGCATTCTTTTAGCTGTCGCCTCTATTATGGCAATTTGCTAACCGTAGACAACCCTTCACAAAGACACAAACGCTTCTGATTGTCAGGATTTTTCGGCGGAATCAAATGCCCTCGTTGATTATTGGCAATATCTGAATATCCTAATTTTTCGCCATTAACATTAACACAGACACCTTCAAAACTCACCAATTCTCCACCCGGCGCGGTGGAGCGGCGCGGCTATTGTATCTTCACATAAATATGCATAGTACCTAAATTAATTTCAATTTTTACGGTTGTTGTGGATGTTAAAGATCTTTTGTTGAAGTTGAAGCACTGCTAAGAACGTAAGCCCTGTTTGTTGCATTATTATATAGATATATTCTGGACAAAAGAGACGAAAAAATCGTAACGTCCCTTGTAGTAATTAATTGTGGCCGTTCTTCCAGGAAAACGTTCGCAACGTAGGTACTAAAAGTCAATGTCCAAATTAAATTAATTTTTACCTAAATAATAAATTCAATTCAATTCACTCGTTGAAAAAATGAAATTGTAATTAAACCAAGTTCTAAGGCACTAGACCCCCGAATTCGAGGGTGTAATTTTATCGAAGTTCTAACTATATAACAAAGTTCTAAGTCGAAGTTCTAACGCGTTAGAACTTGGTGAAGAAATGACTTAGAACTCAAATGAATTTCACTAAACCGAGTTTTAAGGGCTAGAACTTTGTCAAGAAATTGGGCGTAAGGATTTTAAATAAATAAAGAAATGAGTTTTTTAAAAATTGAATTGAAATTAAATTAATATGTCGCGAGATATTTGCAAAAAAGTGAATTTCGTGACCTTTTCACCCTTATAACTTTTTTAATCGGCACGATATCAACGTCTATTTTTTACACTTTCATGACAACGCCGCCGCGCCGTAATAAAAATTTATCCAAAAATAACTAGGAAATTTTTCCAAGATTGTTTTTTTTTTTTTTTTAATTCCTAAAATGACTGGACTATGAACATATGAAGTAAGAAACGCTTGTGAATTTGTGATTTGAGGTTAGGGAACTCTAAATAGAAGTGCTGTCTTGTTATATTAGTTGATGCATCTGTTCTATTTGAAATCTCTCTGCTTCCAATATGAAGAAGCGGCAGAAACGAGAAAAAAATATATTAGGTTTGTTTATTCACTTTTCCATTTTCAGTCTTAAAAAGTTATGATTTTCCCAAATATATTAACACAAAGTTTTAAATCTAGACTCTACCGGCTTAACTATTCAAGGAAGTTCTCTAGAGGGATTGCAAACTTGATAAACGCAATAGGTAGCTTTTGACTTCTGATCCGCTTTTATGTTGCCTTGAAAATTCACTTCTAAGCCTAAAAATAGTGTTCAAAGGAGACTATAGAAATGCTTCTTTCAGGGGACACAAATGCCTCTGATGTTAGATTTTCGTATAACCATAATGACTTCCTTAATAGTGAAGAAACTGAGGACCATGAAGATGAAGGTGATAAAAAGTTATTTCATAATAAATAATCATTTCTTACAAAAATGAATTGTTTTACTTCAAAAAATAATTTTATCCAGGTTTTTAATCGAAATACTCCTATGTGCGTCGGAGGGTAAATTCCAACTCATTTCTTAATTGTATTTGGCCAATCAGAATGAGTTGACTACGTAGTGACTACGTTATTGAATGCGGCCATAGTAATTCCATACAAATTCATTTTGTTCACTAATATTTCCCATATCGATTCAGCAAAACCAAGAACCTACAGTTTTTTTTTTTTTTTTTCAATTTGTCAAAATCTTTCCAAATGGAAAATTGGAATGACTGGCAATTAGTTACCCAAAACATAAATTTATCAGAAGGATGAATGTGAAACGTTAACGCCCAATTTCTTCACAAAGTTCTAGCCCTTAAAACTCGGTTTAGTGAAATTTTAGAACTCATTTGAGTTCTAAGTCATTTCTTCACCAAGTTCTAACACGTTAGAACTCCGATTTAGAACTTTGTTATAGTTAGAACTTCGATAAAATTGGACCCTCGAATTCGGGGGTCTAGCGCCTTAGAACTTGGATTTATTAGAATTTGTGTTTACAACGAGCGAAATAAATTGCTGATTTCATATCGGACAACGGCCGGCGTCGACCATTCGTCCGGAAAATTTATATTTACTTTGAACCATTTTTTGGTAAAGAAATTGTTGGCGGTGTCAGACGACGCGGCACCGTTGTTTCGGTGGACAAAGCTGTAGACACATGAGCTGACACTGGGTCATTAGAGTTGCTGTAACTTTTTTTTCCAACCAGAGAGCATGGAAATCATCTGCAGGAGTCATTTTGTAGACGTCGGAATCTAGTGACATTGCATCAGAATCAAATGTTTCTAATCTTGTTAGCAAATAGTAACATGAAGTTTACTTCGGCGGTGGCGACAGCTGAAAGAAAGCCAAAGCGTAGGAGTAGGCCACTCATCATCAACAATTTTTGACTGCATGTGTAGGACAAATTAATACGCGCCGATTACGAACGGCGAAGCAGTTTTTCCTTGACAGTTTATGTCACGAATAGGATTCGAACCCAAATTTCTGCGTAACAGCCAACACATAAAACTAACACGGTCATCACAAAAATAAACATACATATATAGGTAAACCGTACACATATACGCAAAAAATAAGCGCAAATTCAAAAATTATATGTATTCTGTTTTGAATTAAAGGAAATATCTGTCAACAATTATTGCCGGGTACTCAAACATTTTTAAAACACGCTAGAACTAGGTTCTAAAAATAACAAGTTCTAAGCTTAGAACTTGTTATTTTTAGAACCTAGTTCTAGCATGTTTTTAAAACTTTTGAGTCACCCAGCAGTAATTTTTGACAGATATTTCCTTCAATTCGGAACAAAATACATATAATTTTCTAATTTGCGCTTATTTTTGTTTGTGTGTCTGTAACTATGTTCATTTTTGTGATGCCCGTGGCGTGTTAGTTATGTGCTTTGGCTGCTACGCAGAATTGTCAAGAATTTTTTCTTGATTCGTCGTCCGGAATCGGCGTTAAATTGTCCCCTCAATCCTTCACATGCACTCATAATTGTAGATGATGAGTGGCTTAAGGGGCTGACCCATAGAATCCGTCAGTTCGTCAGCGTCAATGCGTACGTTGCTGCCAACGTATTTGCCGGATGGAACCGTCCCATAGAATACGTTGCTAACTTTGACAGTCTCATTTGTTTAGTGTAAAAATTATTCCCAAAACCGCAAATTGAACAAACAATTTTAAATCAAAATATCAAAATCGTGTCAAAATTATTTTTTTGCACATAATTTTGATAATTCATTGCTTTTCCTTGTTGCTGTGGGAACACATTGAATTGACTGCTCGTCAAATTCAGTTGTCAACGGATCAACGGACGCAAAAAGTAGAAAGTTGAGCAACTTTATCCGTCGTATCCGTCACATGCGTTGCTTATGGGACGAGTCTCATTAGAAAATGTATTTTCTATTGTGCTGTCAGTTGAAATCGTCAACGCTGACGCACTGACGGATTCTATGGGTCAGCCCCTTTACACTTATTGTAAATTTAAAAATGTCAAATTTTTCTGCAGTGATTCCGCCTCATTGCATTTTTTTTTTTGCGATGCTGATGCTCAAGCAGGTGTAGCTGATGCGATTCCGATCAATTATTTATTTGACGTTAAAAAAACATTTTTTTTTTATTTAATAATTGATGAAAGAAAAACCAAAGAAACTTCAATAAATATTAAGTTTCTTGTATTTGCTATTAAATTATACAGTCCTATTATGACTAACAACTATCGACTTGATAGTTGATATATATCAACAAATTTAATGAATTCGTATTATGACTATCAACTGTCAACATTTTTTATCGACTTTGAATTTCATTAGATTTTATCATTATTGTGAACGATTTTTTTTTATCAATCAATTTTTTTATCAACTAAAAAGTCCTGATTGAAACGTTAAGAGACAAACATATTCCGTATTTTTAAGGGAGAAAAAGTCAAAGAGAATAAAGATTTACAGTTCCACTCATAACTGCATTTATTGTTCTTCAAGTCTGTAATAAAATTTTTAAATAGTTTTAATGGTTTCCGTTTAATTTAAGAAAAAAGTTTTGAAGTCCTTATTGGGAAAATCTTTATTTCAAATTTCAAACATCAAACAATAAAATAAAAATAAAATAAACAACTCGTCTCTAAGGAAATTTTGATAAATATTCACAATCGATCAAAAATATCAAGTTGATATTCATAATACGAAACTATCAAATTGATAATCATAATAGGGCTGATAGTTACTTTTCGTTTTCCTTCCCCCTAATTGCAAAATAATTTATAGCTTCTAAAACTAATCAATCTGTAGTACTGATGCTTGTTTGTTTAGATTTTGCGCATCAGTTTAAGCAACTTTGCAATAGTGAACAGTTGACGAGAAAAATTATGCAAAAATTTGCGTTTGTGAACGTTTGAGTTTGAATGTTTGTGCATCATCACTGCAGTGATGCGTTTATGAATTTACACTTAGGATTTAGCTTTCTTTTAGTTGTCGCCACCGGTGAAGAATAGTGACCACTTGTTAAGAAGATTAGAATCAGTTGATACTGGTGCAATTCCACCAGATTCCAACGCGACATCTACAAAACGATTTCCTTAGACGATTCCCATGCTCTCTGGTTGATTCTCTGGTCAATTTTCCACCGAAAAACCAACAAGTGCTACAAAGTAAAATATCAAATTTTCCCAACGAACCATCGGATATGAAGGGTCTAATTTTATCGAAGTTCTAACTATAACAAAGTTCTAAATCGAAGTTCTAACGCGTTAGAACTTGTTGAAGAATTGACTTAGAACTCAAATGAGTTCTAACATTTCACTAAACTGAGTTTTAAGGGCTAGAACTTTGTCAAGAAATTGGGCATAAGAATAGTATAGGAACAAGGAACTTATTAAATGAGATTTAACGTAATTTAAAAAAATGTAAGTATGTTTAACGAATATTTATGTAAATTTAAAACGAACTCACCTGATCCTATGAAATTAATAATCGTTTCATTATTTTGTAACAACGAGTTAATGGGTAGCAATGTTGGCTGTATAAAATGCACATCGATCTCCGACCGCTGTTGTTTTTGCTGTTTACCGCTATCTAAGTTAATACCACTACATGTACTAACTCCTTCTCTTCGGCTATGTTCTTTATTCTGCTGACTTGGTGCAGACGTTAACGAAAACGAAGTAGAAGTCACTAACTTTTGGCTACAGCTATTTGAAGTGTTTAAAACATAATTTTTGTTTATAATACTTGAATTTTTTATTTGCTTTGTATTGATGGTAGTAGTAGCTTTTGGGGTATCCATTGCCATTAAATTGTTGCTCTTCGTGGTATAGTTCTTATTTATCACAGAAGTGCTAGTTTGCTCGGCAGCTACTGCTGCTGCTTTCTTTGCAGCAGTAATTATTGCTGTTTCAATATCATCACATGTTTCAAGTGATGGTAGTGCTTTGGCATTGCAATTACCACTGTCCGTATTTCTGCCATGGATGGTGATTTTATTTTCTTGTTGTTGGAGCGTATTTTCTGTATTAATTGTTGAAATTTCAGTGCTGTTATTTGTCGCAATTGCTTTACTTGAATTACTTGTATCGATCGTAGAGTGTTGCTTCTTTTGATTATAGTTTTGATAATTTATCGGGATTGATTTAGACGATTTGGACGATTTGCTTGAAGACAAAGAAATTGCTTTATTTGAAGGAGCATTTAATACATAAGTGCCCGACGATGCAGATGAGTTTGATGAAGTTGAGGAAGACGATGAAGTAGACGATGATAATGACTCTTTGGATGGTGACGTCGCTGTTGATAAATAAACAGAGTTATTTATTAATGCGTCTGTTGATAGAGATCTATTGGCGGTTAATAATGTTCCAATATTGTGTTGGTTTGATTTTTTGCCTTTTATGGCGGGGGCGGTAATATAACAGATGCCACTATCGGATGATTGATCAATAAGCAATGATGAATTTGGTGATGAAGTGTGTTGCATTAAAATTAATGCATCATCACTATTCATATCCGAAGCAGTACTGCCAGCAGTCGTATTAAAATTACCACCTGAATCATTCAAATTGGATGTCGTTGTGGAATCACTCTTATAATGTACATCTAATGTTTTTTGCGACAGCGGTTGAGTGTCGTCAAACAGCCCTAGTTCATCTTCGTTAAAATCACCAAAAGTAAATTCTTTTCCAATACATGATGATAAACTACCAGCAGTTAAATCATCATTTAATATAATCACAGCTGGACGATTTGAATATTTGTTATTGTAACTACTATTGGAGTTATTATTAATAAGACTATTACTACAACTCATTTTACTATTACTATTGTAATTGTTTACATTATAACTCTGGTATTTGTGGTTAGTTTGATTTTCAATATTTGTAATAAAGGAGGATGTTTTCGATGATGATGATATTGAAGATGATGATGATGTTGTTGTTGTTGGTATAAGCGTTGTTGACAGCACTATAGAAGTAGAACAGGACTCGTTGGTTGGTTGTTTTTCTTTTTTAAATTTTTTCATCGTCGTCGGTGGATGTTGTTGCTCTTGAATTTCTTCATTAGATTTGGTATTTGCTTTTGACTTCTTGTTGCTCGAAAGATTTGCATTTCCAATAGATGAACAAATTGAAATATTATTCATTTGAAGGGAAATCGTTCCAGACGAAGGAGATGCAGCTGATACACCAACATCATCCAAACCACATGCATTCGCGTTGCTGTGACGCTTATTAAACGTCTTTTCGAGAGCTGGATACTGGTCGATACTATTATACAAATTATCGCTCTCCATACTTTTTGCCTTCTGCAGAAACATTTGAGATTGATTTTGTTTTTGTATTTGCTTCACACCATGTTTAACGGGTTCCATTGGTGGTGATGCTTGAAAAATAATCTCCGATATCGGATGTTCTTCATTTTTACCTGTGAAAGTCAGACTTTGAGAATAAGAAATCTGTTTCTGTGTTGTTGTTATGCTATTAAGTGGGTGGTTCATGCTACTACTTATGCTACTTGCTGGGAGAACTATTTCATTTGATATTAACTCTGGGAAATCGTTTTTTATGGTCTTCTTTGATTTTTTGGTAACAGTATTCACAATAACAGGTGTAGTGCCCGGACCAGCATTATTGACTTCTAGTTCAGTGTGTGATGAATTTTTACTGCTGCTATTTGAAACAGTTGATGGAATAGCAGCTGTTGAGGTAGAAATTGCACCTGCTATGGCTACTTCTGTCTTCCTTGCAATTTCCGCATAAGAACGCGGTTGGTTTTGATGGTTATGAACTTGCAAGGGACTCCTACTTCCTGCCGATTCAATTGGCAATGAATGCACTGAGTCCAAATCACTTGAATCAGATTTTTCTGAGGGTGGCATTGATGAAGTGGATTTTCGACGTGATTTATCATTATTGTTTGTATGAAACGAGCCCATGTAAGCATCGCGATCGTTGCTGAAATTTGACTGATATTTACGGTTCTGGTAGATTGTGGTTTTATTTGCATTGGATGAGGAATTGTTGATATTTCGACTTTCTTCCGTTGTTGTTATCTGTCGCTGCTTTTTAGGTTTCTTTTTTTTGGTTACAACATGAAACTCAGCTGATTCACATGAAATAGATTCCATTGAAACAACAAGATTAGAATCATTCTTTTTTCTTTTCTCAACAACTTTCTCTAGCTTATCGTTCAAGTCCTTATCTTTAGATTTTTTTTTCTCTTTTTCTTTGATTTTTTCACGAACTTCTTCAATGGAATTGTTCTCTCTAAAGTAGGCGAGTTCTTCTGTACCCCAAGAACGTCTTTCATCCTTTCGAATTGTCCCAGTTGTTCCTACTTCTCCACCGCTGCCGGAAACTGTTTGCTTCTCTTTTATATCAACATTTTTACTATTTTTTCCGTTTGTTTTGTTTCGCATAGTGACATCATCGCCGTCCATTTTCGAACATGATCTTAGTTCCTCTAGGGAGTTGCTCCTCTTTATTTTGCTCTTTTCTTTATCTTTTTCCTTATCACGCTTTTTATCTTTCTTCTTGTTTTCAGAAAATTTGTTTACTTTTTCGTTTTGCTTTGTATCTTCTGAACTCTCAATGTACTTGACCAGCTCTTCAATTGGGTCTGATCCGCGATAACCTTCAACGGATTGCACATCAAGAGTTTTTGTATTACGTTCCGATTGAGTTTTTTTCTTCTTAGCTTTATTTTGGTTAACTGTAAATGTTGTATTAAGGGAATTGCCATTCTCGTCGTATTGTTTCTGATAAAGAAAATAAAAATTTATATTTTTGTTTGTTTGTATTTTAAAGGACGACTTATATGCTGTTTTCACTGACCAAATCTCGACTTTTTTCGGATTCAGGGCAGATTAAATTAAAATTTAGTATTATGCCCTTAAACTTGCTTAATTAGGGTCAGTGTAAAAAGCATATTAAGTTGATAGAGACAATTAATTCTTACCGAAATAGTTTTCGAAGCAGAAAATGATTGCATTTTGACTAGTTCTGATTTTTCACCGAGCACTGACTTGCATGCCTTGTAGTTTTCATCTAATGGTATGTAACTAGCGTCTACTGTGCTCTTTCCACGTTCAAGAGTTTTAAAGTGAACTGCTTCATCGACATAACAAGTATTATTGTTGGTCGGGAAATCACTTCTGTTCAAAACCGGACCAATGATGTTAGCACGAGGAATTTTCATTTCAATGCCATCAAAGCGATCAAATTGAATACCCTAAAAAGTACACATTTATTTTGTATCCAACTTTAAATATAAAGATTTAAGTAAATTGCAGGAAGCGGTAAATTTAAATTTTGTATGACTACTGTCTTGTAAAAAAAGGTAGCGGTATCTGTAATATGCACCGCAAATCACAATTTAAGAAGTTGGAGGAATACGAAAGTGAACATATCTGAGAATGTCAAAAAACTTAAGAGATAATTTATGATTATTTAAAAAAAAAATAAAAAAAAAATAAAAAAATTATTCATCCCGGGTAGGTTAGGTTAGGTAAGGTGATAAGGGGTGTGCACAGCGTGAACTGTTGCATACACGGGGGCCTACTGGCCCATTGTAATCTCCTATAAACATAAAACTTAGTAAAATTTCCTCATGTTTACCACATTGAGACCTGTGGTAGGTCATCCAGTTCCCCAACAAACCTGATCCCGAAATGTCATAGTCGGTTAGTTTGGACGTTCGGACAGTCACAGAGCAGGTGTTTAATGGTTTCTATTTCCTCCTCATCCTGACAGATCCTGAAAGAGGCAGATCCTCTAAACTGCGCCAACTGAAGAGGAATCAGTCTACTTAACATCGCCTACAAGATCCTCTCTGCCGTATTATGCGAACGTCTGAAGCCTTTCGTCAACAATCTGATTGGTCCTTATCAATGTGAATTAAGGCCAGGAAAGTCAACCATCGACCAAATTTTCACGCTGCGGCAGATCCTGGAAAAGACCTATGAACTCAAAATCGATACCCACCACCTTTTCATCGATTTTAAGGCCGCGTATGACAGCATCTACAGAGACGAACTGCATAAGGCTATGTCTAGTTTTGGCATCCCTGCCAAGCTCGTTCGCTTGTGTAAAATGACGGTGGAGAACTCACACTGCTCCATCAAGGTCAACTTCTCGCGTACGCCGATGACATTGATATAATGGGAAGAACACAGCGTGATGTCAATGGCACCTTTGTGAGAATTGAGACAGAAGCGGCAAAAGGGTTTAGAGGTAAGTGAGGGAAAAACGAAGTATATGCTGTCTTAGAGGAAGGACACGCAATACCGACGGCTCGGACAGAACGTCACAATAGACGCATACAACTTCGAGGTAGTAGAGGAGTTTGTCTACCTAGACTCCACTAAAAACACGGGCAATAACACCAGCGCCGAGATCAGATGAAGAATAATTCTGGCTAATATACTTTGGGCTAAGAAAGCAATTGAGTGGAAAAGCCCTCTCTCGAGCAACTAAAGTAAAATTGTACAACACACTCATCATCCCAGTCCTGCTGTATGGTGCAGAAGCATGGACCTTGACAAAATCGGATGAAAGTGCATAAGGCTGTTTCGAGAAGAAAGTTCTTCGGACCCGTGTGGATTGAAGGGGAATGGCGAAGAAGATATAAAAGCGACATGGACCTAGCCAGAAGGGTCAAGGTCCATAGACTCAGATGGCTCAGTCATTTAGAGCATTAATCATTAATGGACACCTTTGCTCCGGCCCGAAAAGCCTTCCACACTATTCCCGAGGGACGTAGGAGAAGAGGAAGACCACGACTCAGGTGGCGCAATAAGTGGCAGAGGACCTCAATCAACTTGGAGAGCAAAACTGGAGACAGCTAGCTAGGGACCAAGCTGGCTAGCAGAGAATGTTGATTGAGGCCCAAGTCCACAACGGTCTGAAGCGCCACCTTAAGTAAGTAAGTAAGCTGTTAAATATTTACATACCTTCAAATTAAATTAAAAATATGAATGACTCCTTAAAAGGAGTGGCTTAACCTTATTTTAACTTAAAATGTTGATAAAGAATATTTTAGCTTTTCTCATAGATATCGCTTACCTGCGAAAGCATATCACTGTGTGGGTCAATGTAATTTTCATTCATCTCGACCACAGTATCTGAGCTGCCCGAAACTACGGCTGTTGCTGTTGCCAAGGCGGCACACGTAGCACTTGTTGCATTACCAATTGTTGCTGCAAGTGAAATAGCGTTCTTAATTCCCTTTACACTCTTTGATGTATCACAAACACCTCCGCAACCAACACCACCGATATCACTTTTAGGTGGAAGTGTACAATTTTTTGTAGAAATCGTTACCTCAGCCATGCTACAATTACCGGTTTTTATTATGCCCTGCGTTGTGGCTTTTGACGGTAGAGCGCCAAAAGATCTTTGGGAAACGGAAGAACTATTAGTATTCGTCGCTAAGTTCCTTTTATCGTTACATTTTTTTGCAGGTTCTTCATTCAAAAATGGTTGCTCGCACACGCTCAAACTGCAGTTTGAGACATTAACATTACTTGGCAAACTACCGCCTTCTCGCTGACGAGAAGAAACAGATGAATATTTTTTTGGACGCGAATTGTGATTGTGGCGACGGTTACGTTGTCCACAGTAATTGTAATCGAAGTCGAGCGATTCGTTGCGAACTGCCTCGACCAGATCTTGCAAGGATCCACCTTGCTTTTGGCTGTTGGAAGTCGAGCTGCGTGCTGTTAACGCCCGGAAAGCAAATTTTTTATCTTCCTTTTCCTTTTCTGCTTTTTGTAATAATTGCTATAAAAAAAATCTAATTAATATTTACTTTCGATTTCTAACCTTTAAAAACATACTCGAAAAATTTCACTTTTATTTTCCTTATCGCGTGGATTTTTGTACGAATAAGCTTCGTCTAACAGTTGTTTGAAACTACAGTAGTCCCAATCTTTGAGTTGCTCTCTGCTTTCTTCCCACGACTCAGAAATCTATAACAAAAAAAATATACAAATATATGGTTTAATTAGATAAAGTTTTATGTTAATTTTTCACTTCAACTTAGGCGGTACTTAAAGGAATCTGTACTTTTTTTTTCAAGTTGAAAATTCACGTCATATATTCAGGACATTTTTTTGGTCCCTTCTTATTCGGTGCTGTTCATTTGTGTAGCTTGCAATGGTGACTTCATATAAGGAACTAAATTCTACGAATTTTACAGAACTTATCACCTAACCAACATGGTTCCAAATCCCATCAAAATGTGCCCCTTTCAAATTGTAATATTTTTTATAATACTGCGCTGCCCTCCATGTACAACTATGTATTTCTCTAATTCAAAACACATTTATCAGAAATAAAATGTTGCTTTTATTTAAGAATCAGGGACTGTGGTAGCTTAATTTCGCTAGAAAACGAGAATACGTACATTTCTATCTTATTCCGTTAAGCCAAGTTATGTATTCAGTACTTGAAAGAAGGAAAGTCCTGTATTAATAATCCAAAAAATTGTTAAACACTTAATTGGCAAAAATATTTTGTTGGTATTGGTATTATACTAAACAAGGATTTTTGGCTATAGTTTTAACAGGAAACACTGCCAAATACTTTAACTTATTTTTTATAAAAAAAAAATAATAAAATGTTGAATTTTTCTTAAGACTTAAAACGAGATAGTAAAATGTACCCGAAATATATATGGACTTGGTATAACGGGAAAGATTTAAAAGTTCTGTTAAAATAGCTTTCCGTAATCAGTCAGCACACAGCACTTATCTCTTTCTTCCACTGCAGTATTGAGTGACTTTTAGTTGAGTTGAGATAATTGAGTTCAATATGAAGTTTTGCTTTTGTTTGCTGCATTATTCGACAAAACGTTTGTCTGTCTGCATGAAGACACGTACATATTTGCATTTATGTATTGAGTATGTTTTTTTTTTCATATTATTGACAAGCTGTCTTTATAAATAAAAACAAAAGCGACGAAATGCAAGGCCTTTTCTGGGTTCCGCAAATGTTAAATCAAACAAGGGACAACATTTCAGCTTTTAGTTGAACTGGTAAGTAATCCTAATTCCAATATCTGCGAGCCTGCAAGTTCTGGAGACAATCAGTTTCTTTATGAAGTTAGGTAGGTAGAAATGGCTGTCCTACTTACGCGTAGGACACAATTAGCGCTGAGTGCGCCGTTTCGATACCATACTTCGTGAGATTCTAAACAGATTTTAAAATGGGTTATGGATGATGTATGTTCTGCGCGTTTAATCCTATATATAATGCTGTATTATTCTCCCACCCTATGGCCTATTATCTCATACTGCCATTTAGTGATGGTGGGATAAGGGGGGGGGGGGGGGTGCTAAAGCCACTTTGTGTTATTAAGGTATGAGATCAAAACTTTGATCTTGAATTCTGAGAGTTCCTCAATACCGTTGAAGAAATCTTTACCTCAGTAGAGTGCTCTTTTCCTAGCCAAGGCCGGACAATGGCAAAGAAAGTGTGGGACCGTTTCATTTTCGTGCTGGTTCTCACAGCTACTATGTCATCCCTTGGTTTGGAAATTAAATTGATTGATTTTGGTTCCTTATGGGCAGGCCAGATTTTCCTAGATAAAACGCAACTCGTTAAACTATTCCACCTATGATTTGCTTTTGATGTGTATTTGGCCAGGAAATAGCCCTTCACAACTCCAAGAGGAGCATATACTCCCACTGCCAGTGAGTTGTGAAGGGCTGATCCTTGCTTAGCTAGCTCATCTGCGCCCGGTATACAGATTACAGAGACGCTCATATCAAGTTCCTTGGGGGCCTCTCTGTATTGCTGGACCAGTTTAGAGGATGATAAACCTGAATCAATGGCTTTAATAACTGCCTGACTGTCTGTTAGTATAGCTACATTTTGGTTCTGTCGGATATTTTTAAGGGCTACACAAGCTTCCCTTATCGCTAACAACTCTGCCTGGAATACACTAGCAAAATCGGGAAGTCTTTAGGATTTTGAAATCTTAAGAGATTCGCAGGAGACACCTGCACCAACAACGCATTCCATCTTCGAACCATCCGTGATAGTTGTGTCAAAGTCTTTCATCACATCGCCATCCTCCCAGTCGATTCTTGACGGTAGCAAGACTCTAGACTTTCTTGAGGTGTTTAGGGTAGGGATGCAGTAATTGGTGTTTGTGGATAGTTATAGATAGTACCCGGATCAGAAGGGGAGACTAATTGCTTGCATATCCTTAAAAACGCTAAATATCTTCCGGCATTTTTTGCGACATTGCATATGTGATCATTCCACAAAAGGTGTTCGGTGATGCACGACTTTGCCAGTGTACTCCAGGCAGAATTGTTTGCGATAAAGGAACGTTGTATAGCCTGTAAAAATATCGAACATAACCAAAATATAGCTCTACTAACAGATAGTCTGGCAGCCGTTAAAGGCATTGATTCAGTTTTATCATCCTCTAAATTGGTCCAGCAATGCAGAGGCCTTCAAGGAACTGGACCTGAGAGTTACTTTAATCTCGATACCGGGTCATAGGGGCTATGAGGGTAATGAAAAGACAGGGACATAGCCAGGATTGTTGCATCTTGCACAGGGCACTGTCCTATAGGGAACATACGGCAAAATTGGGTATACCATATAACACTCTCTGGTCTCTGCCGTAGCTGTGAGGACCAGGATGAAAAAGAAACAGTCCCACACTTTCTCTGCCATTGTCCTTCCTTGGCTAGGAAAAGAGCACTCCTTTTCGGTAGAGAGTTCATCAAGAACATTATTCCTCCTAAACTAAATGGTACTATGAGATAATAGGCCGTAGTGTAGGAGAATAATACATTATGTATAGGACTGTACGTGCGAAACAAACATTTTTCCTAACCTGAGGAATTTAGAAAGGCGACAGAATCCATCCGTTACTCAAGCTCGAATTAACACGGCTGCCTTGTGCAATAATGAAGGGAGAAAAGTAAGACCTGACTCCAGAATGTCTGAATGGACTTGGAAGAAAAGTGGACAAAAAAAATGTCATCATACCGAGCAATGCAGCAATCTCATTCAACGCAGGCACTTGAAGTAGAATATAAAAGACTCCGGAGGGAGGAAAAGAAGCTACACAGGCATAAGAAAGCAGCTTTGGAAAATAAAAGGAGAGCGAGACGGTCGTTCTAACAATACATCAATATACCTACACCGCGCTGCACCTACTGTTAGGACGGTGTGGTTTCTGCAGACCAGCAAACCGACAATTGATCAGATTTTCATTTTAACCCCTAACATCTGTTTATAGACTTTAAAGCCACCTACGACAACATAGCCTAGCCTAGCCTAGAACTGTACACAGCCATGAGAAGAATAACACTATGTAGGCTGATCATGACTAAAGTTTCATTCGGATTGCATCCAGAATTCCAGACCCGTCAGCATTTTCAATGGACTCCGACAAGGCGGGATTGACTGGCCTGCCTCCTCTCCAATCTGGCAATCCGTGGCTCTGGAACATCTAATTTAGTCTTGCAATGCTCTTAAAATCCCAAAATCTTACCATTACTCCGAAACTGTAGCTGTATAAGACGATAGTCTAGTAGTAGGATTCCACTACAAGGAAATATTTTTTTTTTTTCACTGACATCATTTTTTTTGTACGATGAAAAAAAATATTTGACAAAATTTTCAAGCGAAATTCAGGGGCCGAATTACGGCATCCGTTATCGAATAATACTGAAATGTATGTATTTGGCATTCGCTCTCACGATATCGAGCTATGAATCGAGCTTCTAGTACAATAATTTTAAATTCTCTGCTCAGCTATCGAGCATAATTTCATTCGACACACAAACAGCTCACTGATGGGGCACCTTGCTAAGAAAAAACTAAATTTTTTTCTTTGAGTTATCTTATTATGAAATTGTAAGCCAATAATTTAATAAGATCAATATTTTCCTCTCCAAAGCTTCACCAATCTCGTCTTTTGTTAACAGTCAAACTGTGTTTTTTCATAAAAAAAACATTAATATTTCTGCCTTTACTATTTCCCTCAAGTTTTGTTTATTTATTTGTCAAACCTCTCAAAATTCCTTCAAAATAATCGTGACTCGATAAAAACTACTACAGTTTTGAATTCTCAAACGATACGTGACCTAACGTATGTCATCATCCCGAAATATTTACTCGTTCGTTCGATCACTGATGAGACTCACTCACTCGATAACGGATAAAGTAATTCGGCCCCCGTATTTGTATATTGATTAGCTAGCTTAGTTCATATTTTGTTGTAGTGAGAAAAGTATTACTTTTTAACATATGCACCATTTGTGATTTGAAAAATTAGTTTGGAATACTCCATCTACCATCTTTCATCCTTCAATCAAAAACAAAAACAAATAACCAAAATCGGACCAGCCAAACGCGAGTTTATCGACTACATACACTTATATGCTGTTTCCACTGAACGATAATCTGAGATTAATCAAATCAAATCTACTTGAAATCTCTTCAAAATCACTTGATTTGCCATACAAAAGTTAATCATCTCGATTCGAGATTTCAAATTAATCAACTTGATTGGAACTGTGCTGAACTTTCCCACTTCCAACGAAAAGGTGGATGAAAGAGAGAAAAAAAAAATAGTTTCTTGTCAGACTGAACCTTTTTATATACATTTGTAGTAGTAGATCTAGATAAACAAAGGGCTGAACAAAAAGAAAATTAAAAAAAAAACTGTAGGCAAACAATTTACAAATTTTTGTTGCCTTTTGGTTAGGCAAAATTGTTGTCCATCTGTTCAGGCAAATGATTTACAACCGAAAAATGGAAAAAAACACACTTTAATAAAAAAAAAAAAAAAACAAATGTGAAATTGAGCTTTTTTATGTAAAAAAAAAAAAAGAATTTTTGGAGTAATTTCCGATCGATATACCAATTTAATTTGCCTTTGTAATAAAAAAAAACATAGTTAAATAAAAAAACTTGTAATTTTTTTAACACTAAAATTTTAATTTTATTGGAGGTCATCCTTGTTTTTTTGTGCGAAAAAAAACTTTCAAATGTGACAGTCTTGTAACCAAGATTTTGAATGTAAAAATTAATCCTACAAAATCCAGTGGAAACACTACTAGATTATTTTTAATCAAACTGGGAGATAATCTAGATTATCGTTCAGTGGAAACGTAATATTAAATAAAAGATTTTATTTAGAGCAAGGGGAATCAATCCCATCCCAAATTACGGAAGAGGTGGAAAGAGCCGTTGAAAGGTGTATTATAAAGAATGTAACCACTCGGATATCCCTGGAAAGAGAGCAGTGAATCTAAGGAATTATTTCTAACTAGTGGAACCATTTTGAGCTTCTTATAAAGCGAAGAAGAAATTTAGTAGCCATGCTAGCTAGTTATCTGGGATTATCGTAGAAATGTTCTCCCAGGTGAAGTTTACTTACTTACTTATGGTGGCGCTACAGTCCAGGTGGGACAAGGCCCACACCCAACAAACTTCTCCAGCCAGTTCGGTCCCTAGCTAGTTGTCTCCAGTTTCGCACGCCAAGTTGGTTCAGGTCCTCTACCACTTATGTGCTCCACCTGAGTCGCGGTCTTCCTCTTCTGCGACGTACTTCCGGGTTGGATTCAAAGACTCTACGAGCCGGATCATTTTTTTCCATTCGCTCAACATGACCCAACCATCTAAGTCGTTGGACCTTAACTTTTCTGGCTAGGTCAGTGTCGCTGTACATCTCGTTCTTGGTTGAATCTTCGTCTCCATTCTCCATTAACGCAGACAGGACCAAAAATTACTCGAAGAATTTTTCTCTCAAAGCAGCCCAAAGCGTTTTCATCAGATGTTGTCATAGTCCATGTCTCTGCACCATACAAGAGGACCGGGATGATAAGACTTTTGCAGAGTGTCACTTTAGTTGCTCGAGAGGTCTTTACTACTCAATTGCCTTCTAAGTCCAAAGAAGCAGCGATTGGCAACAGTGATTCTTCGTTTGATTTCAGCGCTGGTGTTGTTGTCTGAGTGGATAGCGGATCCGAGGTAAACAAAGTCCTTCACTTTGACTTTTGAAAGATTGTGCCTCTGGTATTGACGTTGGAGTCTTGTACAATCTTTTTTGACATCAAATGCATCCGTTATGTTTTTTCCGACCATGATGGAACAGCGTGAGTTTAAAATTGTCATCTTACAGAGACGAACGAGTTTTTCTGGGAATCCAAAACTAGACATTGCTCTATATAATTGGTCTCTATAGACTCTGTCATACGCAGCCTTGAAATCGATGAAAAGGTGGTAGGTATCGATTTGAAGTTCCTGGGTCTTCTCCAAGATCTGCCGTAGGGTGAATATTTGATCGATGGTGCACTTTCCGGATCTGAAGCCACACTGCTAAGGACCTATCAGGTTGTTGACGAAGATCTTGCAGGCGATGTTAAGGAGACTGGTGAAGTTCAGAGGATCTCCTTTCTTTAGGATCGGGCATACGGTGTTGAGGTTCCATTCGTCGGGTATGCTTTCCTCCGACCAAATTTTGCAGATGGTGCACGCCCCTAACCAAATCATCTCCAGCTGCTTTGTACAGTTCGGCGGCTAGCCCGTCTGCTTCAGCGGCTTTGTTCGACTTCGTCAAGGTCGGGTGAGTAGAATTGTTGGCCTTCCGCACCCAAACTGAATGGTTCTGAATTGCTGACGGTGTTTTGGTCATCATCGCCATTATACAGCTTGGAAAAGTGGTCTTTCTATATTCTCAGCATCAGCACTGACTGCGGTTCCACTAAGATGTTCCCATGGTGGTCTCTACAGGCTTCAGTTCGGGATGTATAAGCCCTGGAGGTTTATTTCACCTTTTTGTAGAACTTTCAAACCTCGTTCCTGTTGTGACATCTCTCTATCTCCTCGATCGCGCACTTCTCATGCTCCCTTTTTTTCCTTTCTGAGAAGTTTATGCTCCTGTCTCCTTTTCTGCTCGTAGGGCTCACGAGCTGCTCGTGTCCTTCTTTGCAGCGCCGCTTTGTATGCCTCTTGTTAAGCTGCATGTGCTCGCCGGCACTCATCGTCAAAGCAGGGGTTTTGTCGTTGTGGTCGTGTGAAACCTAGCACTTCAGAGGCGGCATCTCTGATGGCTGCTTGGCAGTGTTGCCACTGGTTCTCTATACTTTGTGCTGGCAGCAAAGGACTTCTGAGGAGATTTTCGGAGACACGATCGGAAAAGGATCTAGCAATCTCTTGCGATTGCTGCCGTTTGACGTCGAATTTCCTCCTAGCATTGGCCTTGATCGGGATATCCGCATTCGTACCTTCGCTACAACAAGGTAGTGGTCCGAGTCGATGTTGACACCTCGGTATGTGTGGTCATCTTGCATCCTAGAGAAGTGTCGTGCGTCGATTGCAATGTGATCAATTTGGTTGACGGTTGATTGGTCAGGCGATTTCCATATTCCCTTGTGGATATCGAGATGTGGGATACGCGTACTTGCTACCATTACGTCTCGCCCCGCAGCAAAGTCGATTAGCCTAAATCCGTTATCAGAGGTGGTGTCGTGTAGGCTATGTCGTCCGATTATTCCACAAAAGATTTCTTCTTTACCCAGCTTAGCATTAAAATTTCTAAGGACGATTTCAATGTCATAGCTAGGGCATTGCTCATAGGCCTTGTCGAGGAGCTCGTAGAACCTGTCTTTGGTATCATCATCCTTTTCTTCAGTGAGCGTGAGCGCAGATGAGGCTGATGTTGGTGAATTCATTCACTGAGTTGAAACTCAAGACTTTCTACCTGAGACGAGTCCCAACTACAAATCCACATCCAAATAGACGCTGAATTTGTTCCCGGTAGCAGTCGCCATAGTAAATATCGCAGTTGGTCATTTTACGTAGGCCCGGACCATTCCATCGCATTTCTTGGATGGCAGTTATGTCTGCTTTATAGCAGGCAAGGGCTTCCGCTAGATGTTCGGCTGCACGTGGTCTGTTGAGGGACCTAACATTCCAAGTGCAAAACCGAAATTGGTCTTAAATTCTTGAACATTGTACTGACTAGGAAAGACAGAGTGTGGAAGAGAGTTCCACATTCGCGTAGTAGGGCTAAAAAATGATTCCCTATACTTGAGAGTACGTCCGAAGTTGGGCTCGAGGGTAAACTGATGGGCATTCCTAGAAGCGCGAGTATTACGGGCGAATTGTTTGAGGGGAGGAATGCAACTGGCTATTTCACTAGAGCAATTTCCGTAAAAGTAGCGATAAAACAAGGAGAGACACGCTACGTTACGACGGTTGTCTAAAGTGGTGAATGCGTCAGTGATCTCTCTATCACCAATCATTCTTACAGCTCTTTTTTGAATTCCATCTAAGAGGCTTAAGTAAGTAGCTGGAGCACCAGCCCAGAGATGTGAATTGTACTCAAGCTTTGGACGTTGTCCTTAAATCGTTTGCGTGGGTCGTCGTCAATTCCGTCCGTATCCGAGGCTTGTTGGTGTTTCGGAACTATAGTTTCTTTATGTGACCAGGCAGTCACCCCGACGCACGACCCTCAACCTGGAGGGCCAGGTCTTAAGTTTAACACTAAGGCGAAGAGCCGGCCAAACCGCTCCTTATAGGCCTGGGCTGCGAATATGTCGTAGTAGCCCTATAAGGTGTTGACTAGCTAAGTAGTTCATTCTGACTGGAACTGTAGACGCCACCGTTGATTCCATCTTGGGAGTTCTTCCGCTACCGCCTGTCGAAAAGGAGACATGCCTTAGTGGACGCATACCTCCACCCCCTATCTCTCTTTGCTGCCGCCAACAACTTCCCACTGGGATTGGAACCCAATCTTCGGTTGAAGGTACTGGGCCCCCAATGTTCACCACGGGGAGGTGGAGAGTAGGAGTTGATAGACAGAGGTTTCTGTGGACGCTTGTGTCCTCTTGAATGCACGTGTCTACCCTTCGAACATCCCCAGGTGAAGTTTGCGTCTTAGGTAAAGGACAGGGCATGTGCAGAGAAGGTCAGAGATTGTTTCCTCTTCTTCTTCGGCCTTACAGCTCCGGCAAAAGTCATTTGAGGCCACAACAAGTCACAGTGCCCTGTGAGGACGCCTATTAGGGAACTAATATGAGATCTGACTTGAGATAACAACTCTTTAGAGCGCTTTAAATCTAGGGAGTTTCTTATCATTGAGGCTGTTTCTTTTAGCATAAGTTTACATGTAGCTATCGGCACACCGGTGGTTGGTTGTTGTAGGATCTGGGCGTATGCTGTAACTTTTCCTGCACACCAAGTGCTTACTTTACCTCCTCGTGGTAACCACCGGGTACTGGTTACATCACTAGATATAACGGGAAACAGAAGCACCTTATCAACGGCCCAACAAATTTGGAGGTTAGTGCGAGGGGCTAACAACCCCTCCACAGTAAAAAACTTGAACGTTATGAAAGAGACACCAGCCTCGGATAATGACCCCCCTTTTATGGTAACCAGACCCGGAACGCCAACGGACTATGCATTGAGAATTTGTACCTGTAATGTAAGAACACTCTACACTCCAGGTGCAACTCAGAAACGTGGGGAATCGACTTAGATCGAAAGTCATAGATTTCAAGCCAATTAGTGATCGCCTGGCTGTAGTCCGCATCAAGGCCACACTACAAAACATCAGTATAATATGTGCACACGCCCCTGCCGATGATGCCGAGGAGTCAAGCAAGGAGTAAAGAGTACGACGTCAAAATCGTACTCGGAGATTTCAATGCAAAAATCGGGAAGTTGGAAAGCACAGCCTCCACGAAGTGACAACAGGTAACGACTTCCGACTAATCGACTTTGCTCAAGCTGTAATACGGTTATAAGTAGCACTAGGTTTCCAAGACGAAAGATCTACACAGCAACCTGGCGATCTCCGGATGGTCGAACCACCAACCAATTCGACCATGTGCTAATCGACGCAAGGCACGCATCCAACATCTTGAACGTGCGTACTTTCCGAGGCGCAAATGTCGACTCTTCTACCACTTGTGGCTAAGTTTAGAGCTCAACTATCAAACGACAAAAAAACACGCGCGGCTCCAAGGAAGGAGTTCAACATCGGTTGCCTTGGCACTCCGGATAATGCCAGAGACTACAGTGAGCGACTCTCCGCCGTCCTCCCAAATACACAGATGCCAACACCTTGTGGAACCAATATCGCGAAATAATAAAAAATGTAGCCGAGACCACCATAGGTTACCAACCACCCCCAAAAAAGAACCCGTGTTATGATTATGAGGATGTTCGAAGGGTAGATATGTGCATTCAAGTGGACACAAGCGTCCACTGAAACCTCTGTCTATCAACTCCTACTCTCCACCTCCCCGTGGTGAACATCGGGTGCCTAGTACCTTCGACCGAAGATTGGGTTCCAACCCCAGTGGGAAGTTGTTGGCGGCAGCAAAGAGAGAGAGGGGGAGGAGGTATGCGTCCACTAAGGCATGCCTCCTTTTCAACAGGCGGCAGCGGAAGAACTCCCAAGATGGAATCAACGGTGGCGTCTACAGTTCCAGTCAGGATGAACTACTTAGTGAACACCTTATAGGGCTACTACGACATATTCGCAGCCCAGGCCTATAAGGAGCGGTTTGGCCGGCTCTTCGTCTTAGAGTTAAACTAAAGACCTGGCCCTCCAGGTTGGGGGTCGTGCGTCGGGGTGACTGCCCGGCCACATAAAGAAGTACTAGTTCCGAAACACCAACAAGCCTCGGATACGGACGGAATTAATGATGACGACCCACGCAAACGATTTAAGGACAACGAATTTCGGTTTTGCACGTGGAATGTTAGGTCCCTTAACAGGCCACGTGCAGCCGAACAACTAGCGGAAGCCCTTGACTGCTATAAAGCAGATATAACTGCCATCCAAGAAATGCGATGGGATGGTCCGGGCCTACGTAAGATGAACAACTGTGACATATACTACGGCGACTGCTACCGGGAACAAAATCAGCGTCTATTTGGATGTGGATTTGTAGTTGGGACTCGACTCAGGAGGAATGTCTTGAGTTTCAACTCAGTGAATGAGCGCATCACTACAATCCGTATCAAGGCTAAATTCACCAACATTAGCCTCATCTGCGCTCACGCCCCCACTGAGGAAAAGGATGAAGACACCAAAGACAGGTTCTACGAGCTCCTCGACAAGACCTATGAGCAATGCCCTAGCTATGACATTAAAATCGTCCTTGGAGATTTTAATGCTAAGCTGGGTAGAGAAGAAATC
Organism: Sphaerophoria rueppellii; assembly: GCA_920937365.1. Taxonomy (NCBI): domain Eukaryota; kingdom Metazoa; phylum Arthropoda; class Insecta; order Diptera; family Syrphidae; genus Sphaerophoria; species Sphaerophoria rueppellii. Next base: position 58,594,265 of record CAKKXW010000004.1, on the reverse strand, counting down.
TTTGGTGGAATAATCGGACGACATAGCCTACACGACACCACCTCCGATAACGGATTTAGGTTAATCGACTTCGCTGCGGGGCGAGACGTAATGGTAGCAAGTACGCGATTCCCACATCTCGATATCCACAAGGGAACATGGAAATCTCCTGACCAATCAACCGTCAACCAGATTGATCACATTGCGATCGACGCACGACACTTCTCTAGCATGCAAGATGTCCGCACATTCCGAGGTGCCAACATCGACTCGGACCACTACCTTGTTGTAGCCAAGGTACGAATGCGGATATCCCGATCAAGGCCAACACGCGAAAATGCTAGGAGGAAATTCGACGTCAAGCGACTACAATCGCAAGAGATTGCTAGATCCTTTTCCGATCGTGTCTCCGAAAATCTCCTCAGAAGTCCTTTGCTGCCAGCACAAAATATAGAGAACCAGTGGCAACACTGCCAAGTAGCCATCAGAGATGCCGCCTCTGAAGTGCTAGGGTTTACAAGGCCACCACAACGAAACCCCTGGTTTGACGATGAATGCCGGCGAGCACATGCAGCTAAACAAGAGGCATACAAAGCGGCGCTGCAAAGAAAGACACGAGCAGCTCGTGAGCTCTACGAGCAGAAGAGGAGAGAGGAGCATAAACTTCTCAGAAAGAAAAAAAGGGAGCATGAGAAGCGCGCGATCGAGGAGATAGAGGGATGTCACAACAGGAACGAGGTTCGAAAGTTCTACAAAAAGGTGAAACAAACCTCCAAGGCTTATACACCCCGAACTGAAGCCTGTAGAGACCATCATGGGAATATCGTAGTTGAACCGCAGTCAGTGCTGAGGATATGGAAAGACCACTTTTCCAAGCTGTATAATGGCGATGACGACCAAAACTCCGTCAGCAATACAGAACCATTCAATTTGGGTGCAGAAGGCCAACAATTCCACCCACCCGACATGGACGAAGTGAAGATAGCGATATCTAAACTAAAGTCGAACAAAGCCGCTGGAGCAGACGGGCTAGCCGCCGAACTGTACAAAGCAGCTGGAGATGATTTGGTTAGGAGCATGCACCAGCTCATCTGCAAAATTTGGTAGCAGGAAAGCATGCCCGATGAATGGAACCTCAGCATCGTTTGCCCGATCCTCAAAAAAGGAGATCCCCTGAACTGCACCAACTACAGAGGTATAAGTCTCCTTAACATCGCCTATAAGATCTTGTCTGCCGTGCTGTGTGAACGTTTGAAGCCCTTCGTCAACAACCTGATAGGTCCTTATCAGTGTGGCTTCAGATCCGGAAAGTCCACCATCGATCAAATATTCACCCTACGGCAGATCTTGGAGAAGACCCAGGAACTTCAAATCGATACCTACCATCTTTTCATCGATTTCAAGGCCGCGTATGACAGCGTCTATAGAGACCAACTATATAGAGCAATGTCTAGTTTTGGCATCCCAGAAAAACTCATCCGTCTGTGTAAGATGACAATGGAAAATTCACGCTGTTCCATCATGGTCGGAAAAAACCTAACGGACGCTTTTGATGTCAAAAAAGGTTTTAGACAAGGCGATGCGCTGTCATGCGATTTCTTCAACATCATCCTTGAAAAGATTGTGCAAAGCTCCAATGTCAACACCAGAGGCACAATCTTTCAAAAGTCCGTCCAGCTACTAGGATACGCAGACGACATTGACATAATTGGAAGAACACAGCGTGATGTCAGTGGAGCGTTTGTGAGCCTTGAGACGGAGGCCAGGAAGATGGGTCTAGCGGTTAACGAGGGCAAGACCAAGTTAATGCTGTCGACAAGAAAGGACAACCAACATCGACGTCTTGGAGCAAACGTCAACATAGACAGATTTAACTTCGAGGTAGTTAAGGACTTTGTCTACCTGGGATCCGCTATCAACTCAGACAACAACACCAGCGCTGAAATCAAACGAAGAATCACTCTTGCCAATCGCTGCTTCTTTGGACTTAGAAGGCAATTGAGTAGTAAAGTCCTCTCCCGAGCAACTAAAGTGACACTCTACAAAACCCTCATCATCCCGGTCCTCATGTATGGTGCAGAGACATGGACTGTGACAACATCTGATGAAAACGCTTTGGGCTGCTTTGAGAGAAAAATTCTTCGAGTGATTTTTGGTCCTGTCTGCATTAATGGGGAATGGAGGAGAAGATTCAACCAAGAACTATACGAGCTGTACAGCGACACTGACCTAGCCAGAAAAGTTAAAGTCCAACGACTTAGATGGTTGGGTCATGTTGAGCGAATGGAAAATAATTCTCCGGCTCGTAGAGTCTTCGAATCCAATCCGGAAGGACGTCGCAGAAGAGGAAGACCGCGACTCCGGTGGAGCACACAGGTGGTAGAGGACCTGAACCAACTTGGCGTGCGAAACTGGAGACAGTTAGCCAGGGACCGAGCTGGCTGGAGAAGTTTGTTGGGTGAGGCCCTGGTCCGACCTGGACTGTAGCGCCACCATAAGTAAGTTATGATTATGAGTGCGCGTTACTGAAAAGAGAGACGGAAAATGCACGTTTGCAGATACTGCAACGGAAAACAAGAGCAGCAAGAGAAGAGTATCGAACAAAAAGGAGAAATGAGAAAAAGACCCCGCGAAGGAAGAAAAGAGCATCCGCAGTTTCCCAGCTCAAAGATCTAGAAGGGTCTCGGGCAAAGAACAACACCCGATGTTTCTTTAAAAGGTCGGAGCAATTAGCTTCTGGTTTCAGAACCGGGACACAGGCTCTTCGAAACAGTGAAGGAAACCTATTCACCGAAGCACAGGGAATTGTAGATGTATTTAAGCAGCATTTCGAACAGCTGCTGAATGCGCAAAAAGTCGAGCGAGCTAATGACGAAAGAGAAACAGACCAGTCAATTAAGACCCAGTCCCAGCCTACAGCGCAGAAGAGGTAGAAAGAGCCATCCAAAAGCTAAAAAATAACAAGTCCGCCGGGTCGGATGGCATATCTGCGGAACTCTATAAATATGGAGGAGGTGTTTTGATGAACCGCATGCACCAAGTCATCAACAAAGTATGGGAGGAAGAATGCATGCCAACTGGCTGGTCGATAAGCTCCATATGGCCCATCTACAAAAAAGGCGATCCGATGTCATGCAAAAACTACCTTTGCATATATCCTTGCTTATTGTTGCATACATAATCCTATCCAACGTAATGTGTGAGCGTCTAAAACCTTTCTGCAACACAATAATCGGCTTTAGGCCAGGCAGAACAACGATGGACCAAATATTCACACTGAGGCAGATCCTGGAAAAGACCAATGAGTTTCAAGTCGAGACCCACCATCATTTCATCGATTTTAAAGCTCCTTATGATAGCATCCACCGCCAAGAGCTTATGATGGCGATGTCTGAATTCGGGATCCCGATCAAACAGATCCAGCTGTGCCGCATGACGCTTAACAATACGCAATGCAGTATGAAAATGGTTAACAGCTCATGCGAGTTATTCCAAACATGCACAGGGCTTAGACAAGGAGATGCGTTGTCATGTGACTTCTTCAACATAGTCCTGGAGCAGATAGTGCATAAGGCAGGTGTGAGCACGGAAAACACTATCTTCAACATGTCCACCCAACTCCTAGGATATGAGAACGACATTGACATCATCGGTCGATCAAAGAGAGCTGTGCTTGAGGCTTTCACAGCGATGTAAGAACAGGCGAAACTCGTTGCTCTTGAAGTGAATGAGGACAAAACAAAGTAAATGCTATCAACAAACAAAGCAACATCCGTGCACCGCCTAGGACAAAACGTCACTGTTGGTAGCAGAACCAACATCAATCCCACAAACGACACCTTAGTAGAGATCCGAAGAAGAATTACCCTATCGAACCGCTGCTGCTTCGGGTTGGCCAAACAACTGGGTTCAAAACTCCTCACTCGATAGACAAAGTGTCTGCTATTATAAAATTTGATTTTATCAGTTCTTCTCTACGGCGCCGAGTGCTGGACGATAAATAAAAAAGGTGAATTGATACTGGGCACTTTCGAGAGAAAAATTCTTCGACGGATTTTCGGTCTCGAATGCGACGATGGCGAATGGAGAAGAACGTTCAACCGAGAACTGTATGAGCTGTACCAAGATGTGGATGTAGTCCAGAAGGCCAAGAAAAGACGACAACATCGAGCGAATGGACGACAACGCTCCAGCTAAAAAAGTCTTCTCATCCCAGCCCGCAGGTTCGAGACGACAAGGAAGACCGAACCTACGGTACAAGGACCAAGTGACTGCGGATGCCAGAGCGCTTGGTTTCGGCGACTGAAGAGTGCATGCGAGGGCCGTTCACGATGGAAGACGTCAGTATCTCAGGCTGAGATCCTTCATGGATTGTGAGCCGGATAAGTAAGCATGTAAGTATCGGTCGAACTATCATTTCCCTTTCAGGTGAGATGGGTTTGACGATTCCATTTTTAGCGAGTTCATCGGATCTACAGTTTCTTTGTGATGTCTATGGCACCCAACAGAGGTGAATATTAGATTACTACGCCATCTCCATAGAACTTCTTCTTCGCCACAATGATTTGGATGGCGGAATGAGAGGCTTAGATTAAGCTTTTCCTAGTACACACAACTACCAACATCATCATTTGTGTTGGACCCATCTGTATGAAAATGAATACTCCAGACTTCCATGAATCTTGTGTCTTCCCTGGATAAAATAGAGACCTAGAAGTTTAAGTCAGATTGGGGTTTTAGAATGGTGTAGTGTATGACTTTGGTATAGAACCGAAAAAGTTCAGAATGATGGAATGACCCACATATTGGTCAGAGGAGGCGTTAAACTCACTGTCACTTGTTTTCTGAGGATATCAAAGGGTGTCAGATGGAGGAGATGTTTAGCACCGTTGATTGGATGGTTCTCAATGCCCCGCACAGTAAGTGGCTCTCAGACTGAGATCCTACTTGGATTGTGGACGGAATAATAAATGATATGAAATAACTTAATAAAATAGGCTAATTTTAATTTATCCAAACAATATTTTAGAAAACCAAAATATAAATTCTGATAACTCACGTTTGGTTGGTTTTTATTTTCAGTTGCTGTAGATTCTTGACTTAGTGTTGCTGCATCAGCATCAGCATCAGCGGAAGGGTTGGGCAATGATAACGAAAAGCAGTTGGTGCTTGTCGTATCACTTGCCATAGCTTTGATCGACGATTGATCACTCGCATTCATTGATCCACTAATCGCATCCTCTCTTCCACCTCCAACATTTCCAGCTATGACATTGCATGGGATAGATTTGCTTGTTGTTGTTAAATTTGATGAACTAGCTACAGAGGATGCCGATGGGTTTATATCATTGTTCATTTTTCTCGATTTTTATCTTTATATTTGCATTTAAGAAAATCTTCTGCAATTATTTATGCTTTCATCAAATCTCAACTGCAGCAGCATTCAATTTTTGCTAATCTCAAACAATGATTCCTATCGTTGCAACATCTAGATACATGACAGCTGAGACTGTTAGGTTTTATGTATAAGGTTTGAAATGCAGTTTACGATTGGTAAGCGTTGAAAGCGCTGTGATGCAATTAATTAGGCCAACGACAGTGACGTTTTTAATATTTACATCGATAGTAAATAAAAACCACTATTCTTTGCGTACATTTATGAACAGATAAATTAATTTTACTCAATGCAAGGACGTTTATTATAGTTTGGCTTACGGCTCAACGGTATAACATTTTTTAATTAAATCAGTTTCAAATTTCTTATTGGTACATAGTTATAGCCTCTTTTTTTTTAATAACAGATGCGAGGGAAAGAGAAAGCTGCCGTAGATAAGATGAAAACCGATAAACACGTATGTTTCTTGTTTTTTTTTTTTTGTTTTAAAACATTCTCTTTGCAAGAAATTTAATACGTTTGTTTTGAATCAGCTAATATATGTATTATATATTACTTTCTTAATTTACTTTTACAAAAACAGAGATCAATACGTCTTAGAAATTTAATTCGGCACTTAAGCATTGTAAGAAAATCAAAATCCTAATGGTTCACGGCGAATGCGAAACAAAACATATTACTAACGCCTTTTAACGCACAGTAACTGGAATGAGAGAAACGCACTTGCAAGGAAGAAAGATTCTGATAACCACGCACTATATTTGTCTCTTTTTTATATTCTGAAGTTACAAAACACACGTCATTTTCCTATCGGCTCTTTTCTTTTTTCTTTGAATGTTCTTTCGCGTTTCACATTCGCTTATGAATACAGTTGGGGGCCTGGGGCAGGGAAAATTGTAAATTTACACCTCCATTTTTTCTTCAAGGATATTTTAATGATTTTTGGTCAGATTCCCGATTTTGAGCAACAATTAGTTAGTTTTTCACTGTTCTTATTTTAAAAAATTGTCGATACTGCGTCCGGTTCTCTACGAAATTGCGATTATATGGCAATGTGAATAGATTAACTGCAAATTTGCTAGCTGCAAATCACTGCCATTAAGTCTGCACAAGTAAAAGAAAAAAACTACTTTACAATATTTTTATCTTTAAATGAAAAGCCACGAATAAATGAATCTTAAGTTCATTTTTCTTTTTCTCGGAAATAAAAAAAAATCATTGGGTATATGTATGTATGTAGTTCTTTTTTCTTGATTCTTGAAAACAAAATTCGAACTCAATTCTAGTTTTTCACTACATGAAATCACTTTCTTCAATAGGTTGTATGCAAGTGCAAACATACATAATTATGTACGAGCAAACATCAGAATACTTATTTGTCCTGCAATAAATATATTTTGTTTGTTTGACTGTGCGTTTTTTTCAGAAAGAAACTTCATTAAAACTACTAAAATCAACGACGGCGATGGACAGAAAATTTGGCAATAGTATTCTGGCTCTTGCTTCTGCTTCTGCGATAAAATGTTCTTTACTTTAGCATCCGATGATTGGATGAAAAAATTGATATTTCCCTGTGAAGTTGGATAGAATTGGTAAATTAATCTTGGATTGAACTGTACAGTAATCGTAATGGTAAAAGTCAGAGATAAGAGGAGATAGGAAACTAAGCTGTCAAAAGCTTTGTATATGCATATTGGGAATAGTCTCAAGGTGGCAGCAGAAAACCAATCTTTATAGTACTGGTCATTCCATATGCAAAGGTCAAATGGGATTATGATTAGTGATGGGCATAATCGAATGATTTCAATTATCGAGAAAATAGTAGGTTTGTTCGATGTGCGATGACTCATACGACTTGGTTGGAAAACCAAGTCGGGAATTTGGAGTGTGCCCTTCCGCCCTTTTACAGACCATCTGACATTAACCAACACCGCGGATAGCCAGAAATTAGACTATATCTTTTTGGTGCGCCGCATCTTGCTCTTGCCTCCTGGAATAAGTCGTTATCATTGGGGCTATTCGGCGAAATCTTTATTCTTTTATTCTGTTATTCTGTTATAAATTCCCATGCAAAAATTTAAGTTGTCAAAAAATCTTTTATGAATAACAGATTTGGTATTCGGCAAGCCAAATCTGTTATTAAATCTGTTATGAACTGTCAAAAATTTGAACATACTGAAAATCTTTTATAAATCGCCTATTTAGTATTCAGCAAGCCAAAATCTTTTAAGAAATCTGTTAAAAATCATAAAGGAACTTCGGGACTTTTATGATAAAAGATTTCGAAAAGTTCAACGATTGCATTTCGGCTAAGTTTATACATTTTTTTAATCTCAAAATTTGAAGCGTGAATGACACATCTCGTTCATAGGTACACATAATTGTTAAATTTAATGTTCAATCCTAATTAATGGTTTTGGCTTAAAGTGAAAGTGTTACCTGCAGGATATTAAAAAGATTTGATAACAAATTTGTACGTATCTGCAATTGAGAAGGACTTGAATTAAATTGATGAATATTCACAAAAATATTTTTTTAAAGGTTTTTTTAAATACGTTTCAAGAGATATATGTCCTCCCAATCTTCTGCTAGTGTTGTCGAAGACCAGTATAAATGGAACAAAACGGAGTGCATGTTTTGGTATAAACATTTTTTGACTTACAAAGACAAAAATTATTACTAACGAACAATTTACCAACAGATAACGATTCGGGAAATAGCGCAACTCTTACACATGTAAATGGAGATATGTAGTGAAATGCGAGACAGCTCAAACTCTGCTCGATGCTTACGTTCGTCTGCAGGGATCAAATATTTCACAGATGTGGTCAACCTGTTTATCAATAAAAATGTGAAATGATTTTCTTTTTCAAAATGCTGCACAAGAGTGTAGGGACCAGAGATTTGCTGAATTGCTTAGAACCCCTCTGTTAGGACCAATATGAAACGAGTTATCGAAGAGCTGTAGAGCAATGAAAGCGTCGTTGCTAACTTGTACGAGCAAGGGTCGCACACCCAGCAGCGATTCAAGCCGCAAAACGCATTTCAGCATTTTCAATTAAGAACAAATAAATACTTAATTTCAATGTATTATTTTTATCATATGTACATGCATTTAGGTTACAAAAAATATTATTGCATTTAGTTTTCAATAGCTATAGCAGAAATAGCTCGTTCAGGACGAGTGCAATGTGAACGGCATGTGTACGGTATTTCTCAGTTCGAGCACAGATAATCAATTTATAAATTTTATAATTTATAAAATTTTATGTATTTATAAAATTTATAAATTTATTATCTGTGGTTCGAGATAAGAATTCAATTGCAGCTTCAAATTGTCCAGTAATCGCAAGAACCTGGAAGTACAGATGATGTTGTTCGCCGGCATTGAAATGTTTCTCGCCGTATTTCTCCAAAATAATTGTTTGCAGACCGGATCATGTTAAGAATTCAGATTCAGAGTGTTTTTGGCAACTTCAACATCTCGAAGTTTCGTTTATGTCGCTACCGGCAATAATGCAATAGAGTTGGAATAAACAAAATCCCGTATAACGACTTACAGCTTTTTTTAAATGGATCAGTGGAGTTCTTGATTTTATTACAGGGCTAGGCGCGCACATGCAACTTTTAGTTTCGAAACTGTTTGGTTTCTAAACGAATCACTATAGACTTATACGAGAGTCCGCGCACAAGCAGAAACTATTCTGTCGCTTATTCGAGCAACTTTTTAGTTTGTGTTTTGACACAAACTAAACGATCAGCTCATACCAATTCCTTAGTTTGTGTCACAAGGAATTATAGGTAACTGCGCGGACATTCAACTAAATCGTTGAATAATTTTTAGTTTATTTCAGTCGAATGATTCTTTAAAGTGTGACGAGGTCAGTAGGATACTTCCAGAATAATATATCGTATTCATAAGTTTGTTTTCATAATTCAATTTACTCTTTAAACGTCAAATGTATTTATGTACTGAAAGGCGGTGGTAAATATTATTTGTATCTCAAAACAAAACATATTTTTTAATGTTTTTTTTATTTTCAGATTATTATTATTATTATTATTATTATTATTATTATGGGACCAAATGGTCGCAGTATTGTCAACCATTATGGCGCCGCCGATCCAAAAGATGTTGATATTCTAATGGGAACATTTACAAAGACCTACGAACAAAGGTAAGGATTTATTAATAGGGGTTAATCGTATCCAAAACAAATTCCTTGTTTTTGAATGTTTTATTGTTGATTCTTTTTTTGTTCTTGGTGGTCTGTTAATTATTAACATGACAAAAACATGACATTTTTTAACAAAAACATTTCTTTTTTTGCAGAAACTACTATGCCACTACCACTACCTTTCGTCACTATTATTAGTTGTTATTTCAACTTAAGAGTTTCGATTAGAGTGTTTTTAGTCCTTTCCGCTGCCGACCGCAATTTCGTTATTAAACCTTCTCCCCACCAGTGGTAAGGGGCTTTAAACATCGAAGAAAATTTGTCCTGAGTGCCACCAGGGGCCTCAAAAAAAAACCTGCTGATCGACCAGAGCTATTGTCAGCCGTGCTGTGTGCCACCAGGGGCCGTAAATAAACCTGCTGATCGATCAGAGCTATTGCCTGCCGTGCTGCGTGCCACCAGGGGCCGTAAATAAACCTGCTAATCCACCAGAGCTATTGCCTGCCGTCCTGCGGGCCACCAGGGGCCGTAAATATACCTGCTGATCCACCAGAGCTATTGCCTGCCGTGTAGTGCCACCAGGGGCCTTAAATATACCTGCTGATACACCAGAGCTATTGCCTGCCGTGTAGTGCCACCAGGGGCCTTAAATATACCTGCTGATCCACCAGAGTTATTGCCTGCCATGTAGTGCCACCAGGGGCCTTAAATATACCTGCTGATCCACCAGAGCTATTGCCTGCCGTGCTGCGTACCACCAGGGGCCGTAAATAAACCTGCTGATCCACCAGAGCTATTCCCTGCCGTGTAGTGCCACCAGGGGCCTTAAATATACCTGCTGATCCACCAGAGCTATTGCCTGCCGTGTAGTGCCACCAGGGGCCTTAAATATGCCTGGTGATCCACCAGAGTTATTGCCTGCCGTGTAGTGCCACGAGGGGCCTTAAATATACCTGCTCATCCACCAGAGCTATTGCCTGCCGTGAAGTACCACCAGGGGCCTTAAATATACCTGCTGATCCTCCGGAAATAAACCGGTCGAGTAATAACTGCCAGACGCTTGAACGGAAACAGGAACAGGAAGCCCAGTAGTGAAAGTCCTACTGCCACGCCGACCAAGTCAGCAAGGAAGCCGGACACCATGCAGGTGAAAGCTAGATCTAGTTCCGGTCGTATACCCGAAGTGACGCATTAAATTCAAGAAGAACTAAATCAAACATTGAATTTATTTTAATCTCAATAATTGTAAGTGTTTCTAATAAAGAATTTGTCATTAGGTTAGAAAGACCTATCATTGAAGTTTCGTGTTTTCTTCAATAGACCTTGTGTTATGACCTTGATGTAAATAACTCTACAACAGAACAACTTTACAACCTTAAACAAAACAATAATTGCTTTGAAATTCAAATCTAATAATTCTAAAATATTCGTATTTTGTTTTTCATATAATTTCGAAATAATAAGACTTATGAAACAGTATTTCAATACCATTTAATATTAATCTTCTTTTGCATTTTTAAGTATTCTTTTTGTTAATATTATTGCATTAAATAAATCATTGAACGTTGTTATGAATTTTTAATAATCGAATTCTTATTGAGATTACAATAATTGTCGACGAGGTAAAAAAAAATAAAATAAAATGGACAGCAAACAATTCAAAGAATTCATGGAATGCTTCAAAAAAATGATACCAAAGGAGTCATCTTCGACAAATCCAGATCCAGCTTTAATTCAACCATTCGAAAATTTCGATCCGCAAAAGGAAACATTCAAATACTATCGACAACGTTTCACAAATTTTTTAGAAATGAAACAAATTGCGAAAGATAAAGAACTTAGTGCTCAAATCCTTCTTAATTCAATTGGAGCTTCAAATTATAACATGCTCGCAGCCTTAGTGTCCCCAAAAATTCCATCGCAACTGAAATTTGACGAATTAATGGATATATTTGAAACGCATTTGTGCCCAAAAAGAAATGTAGTCGTGTCGCAGCATCAATTTCTCTCCGCATACCAAGCAGAAAACCAGTCTATTGCCGAATATATTGCATCACTTCGACGTGATATCGCAGATTGTGAATTTTATTGTCATTGCGGCAGTTCAATTGCCGATACCTTTTTACGTGCCCAATTTTTACGGGGGATACGAGACAGTTCAATACGTGAAAAAATTCTTCAATCTGATGTTGTGAAATTTGACGAGATCACAAAGAAAGCAATAGCCTTAGAAGCATCGAAAAGTGATAGCAAGGTATTTTCAAAAACTAGAGTCGAAAAATTCGAAGAGATAAACAAAATTTCAAAATTCAAAAATTCGAAACTGAGAGAAATAAATCATCAAAAATCAAATCAATCAAAGTCCAACTACAATACTTCGCGAAATCGTCAGTCCACTTTTAAAAATAAAATTGATTACGAAAAACTAGGAATTCAAAATCTGTGTCTTCGTTGTGGTCGAGATAATCATATCGCAAAAGATTGCAAGACACTTCAAAGTCAACTCAAATGTACTGCTTGCAAGAAATCTGGTCATATTTGAAAGGTATGTATTCGAACGCTTTTAAATAATTCAAAGTCTACAAATGCAATTACATCTGATTCGGAACACCTTGTACATGAAAATGAAAGAGAATATGGTTGTAATCAAATAATTGACATTTTTCAACATCAAAATAAAGACTCCAAAGATCTCGAAAAATATTATATATATGTAAACATTGAAGGTAAAAACACTAGATTTGAAGTAGATTCAGGGGCTGCTTACAGTTTTATTCCTCGTAATAAATTCTATGAGTTAAATATTCCAGGCAGTTTACAAAAGTCTGATATAGCATTTCGTTCGTATACCGGAAATATTTTTCTTCCCGACGGTAAGGTTAATGTGAATGTCGAATATCAAGGAAAATCGTCCAAAGAAGAGTTGTACATAGTGCCAGAGAAATATGAAGCCTTATTGGGACGTTTATGGATTAGACATTTGAAAATAAATCTACAAGATATCGATTTTGAACACGAAAATATTAACAAGAATAACTCAATTAAGACCGTTGAACCTATCCAAAATATTATTTCAAAATATTCAAATATTTTTGAGGAGAAAGTTGGTTGTATTCCAAATTTAAAAGTATGTTTAACACTTCAAAACAATGTAAATCCTGTTTTCTTTAAAGAAAGAGATATACCTTTTGCCCTTCGAGAAAAAGTTAATAAAGAACTGGATACATTGGAATCACAAAATATTATAACCAAAGTTGCTACCAGCGATTGGGGATCACCGTTAGTGGTAATTCCTAAGCCCGATGGCAATGTCCGATTGTGTGTAGACTATAAAATCGGTGTGAACGATCGTCTTGTCAATGCGAACTACCCCATACGCCGAATCGATGAAATACTCAGTAGTCTTCGAAACTCCAAATTCTTCTGCAAAATAGATTTGTACAAGGCTTATTTGCACGTCTCCGTTGATGAAGAAAGTAGTCGCATTCAAACAATATCAACACACCGAGGGACGTATCGTATGAACCGGTTATCATTTGGAATCAAAACTGCACCGAGCGAATTCAACCGTACTATCGACCAAATTTTACATGATCTACCAAAAACGTTGTCTTATTTTGACGACATAATAATTCATGGCAGCACAAAAAACGAATGTCACAAAAATCTGGAAAAATGTCTCCAAAGACTTCAAGAATATGACCTTCACGTAAACAAGAATAAATGTGCATTTTTTCAAGAAAAAATTGAATACTTGGGGTACACCATAGAATTCAATAAAATTTCAAAAAATCAAGACAAAGTAAAAGCAGTTACAGATATGCCTAGACCTTCAAATGCAGATGAATTAAGACGCTTTTTAGGTCTTATAACCTATTATGCTAAATTCATTCCAGACAATTCTTCAATAACGTACCCACTTCGACAATTACTTCAAAAAAATTCGAAATTTTTATGGACATCAGCTTGTGAATCAGCTTTTAAGAAATTAAAACGTGAACTAGCTAGTGATCGAACGCTTATACCTTATGATCCAAGCCTACCACTTGTACTTACTTGCGACGCAAGTCCCGTAGGAATCGCTGGTGTATTGGCACACACCATTGATGGCAATGAAAGACCGATAGCATACGCTTCTAGATCACTAACGAAAGCGGAACAAAATTACTCACAACTTGATCGAGAAGCACTTGCCATCGTTTACGCAGTCAATCATTACTTTAATTATTTATTTGGCAGACATTTTACATTGAAAACAGATAATCGCCCACTAGTAAGGATTTTTCATCAAAATTCAAAATTGCCCCCTATGACGTCAGGTCGTTTACTTCGATACGCCGCTTTTCTGTCAGGATTTAATTACGAAATCGAATTCAAAAAGGGTAATCAAAACTTGGATGCAGACTGTTTTTCAAGATGTCCGATAAAACAACTAAATTTTTCCAATGATATGGCTATCAATAATGAAATAAATTTAATTTGCAAGTCAACAATAAATGAAATTTCAACAGACACTCTAACATCCGAGATAATCCAAAAAGCTACCGACTCAGACACAAAGTTATCCGAAATAAAAAAACAAATTCAAATAAATTCCGACGTTGCATATGAATATACCTTAGACAGTGGTATACTATTTAAAGGCCATAGAGTCATTATTCCAGAAAGCCTGCAAAAATTAGCTTTGCAACAACTGCATTTGACCCACGTAGGTATAACTAAAATGAAGCAGCTAGCTCGACGTTACATCTACTGGAAAGGCATCGATAAGGACATCGAGCGTATAGCAAGAACGTGTGAATCATGTGCCCTAATCAAATCGAATCCGACGAAAGCTCCGATCCATCCTTGGGATGAACCTGAAGAGAATTGGGAACGTATACACATAGATTATGCGGGACCATTTCAGAACTATTTCTTTCTGATTGTCATCGATGCTAAATCCAGATGGGCTGAAATTAAAATTTGCAATGAGGATCCAAACTCTATTTCAACAATCGAACTTCTATCGGATATTTTTGCATTTCATGGTTATCCCAATGTCATTGTCTCGGACAACGCCTCAATTTTTGTGAGTGAAGAATTTAGAACATTTTGTAAGAAAAATGGAATATTTCAAAAACTTATAGCTCCGGGTCATCCAGCTACAAATGGCTTGGCCGAACGTAACGTTCAAACATTGAAAAACCGACTTAAAGCAATGGTTAAATGTTAAAGCAATGGTTTAATGTTAATGGCAATGCACAAAAAAGTCCGTGAAATCCTTTTTCGTTACAGAGCAACCCCATTATCCAATAACAAAACACCTGCAGAAATGTATCTTCATCGAAACATACGAATTCAACTTGATGCCGTTCGACCAATTAAATATGATAAAAATAAAGCAACTGAAATCAAATCTCGACAATTAAGCGTGGGAGACCGTGTACAAGTAAGATGTTATATTCAAAATAAAAACGTATGGAAATTTGGTTCAATAATTCGAAAACTCGGAAAACTACACTATTTGTTAAGACTTGATGATGGATATATTTTCAAAAAACATATCGATCAACTTCGCAAAAGTGAAGTGCAAAACAAAGTTGAAACCTATGTTATTGATGTCAACAACATAAACAATGTCGCAACTGTTTTGAGACCACAACTAAACAACAGTCAGCAGATCCGCAACTTACATCAAGCAATTCGCAACCAAGCTCAGATGAAGACTCTAAGCACTCTGAAAATTTAAGCGTGGGAGAATTGTTATGACCTTGATGTAAATAACTCTACAACAGAACAACTTTACAACCTTAAACAAAACAATAATTGCTTTGAAATTTAAATCTAATAATTCTAAAATATTCGTATTTTGTTTTTCATATAATTTCGAAATAATAAGACTTATGAAACAGTATTTCAATACCATTTAATATTAATCTTCTTTTGCATTTTTAAGTATTCTTTTTGTTAATATTATTGCATTAAATAAATCGTTGTTATGAATTTTTAATAATCGAATTCTTATTGAGATTACAATACCTTGGCACCGACGAGCGAAACCTCGGCTGGGAAACAAAAAGCCGATCACAAATTGGCGCCCGAGCAGGGACCTACGGGTCCACACCGCAAAGACAAATTCAAGAAACACTTAACCAGAGACACAACTGAAAACACCGCCATGACAGAAAAAGATGAACAATTTGACTACATTGCTAATCTAGGAGCCATGTACCTCCTCAAAAAGCAGGCACGTTGGATGCCTTAAGAACGCGGTTCAGCGCCTACATTAAAGAAGCCAGGCAGAGAAAATCCACTCAAAACCTGTGCGAGGAAATCGAAAGGACCGCAAGTGAGACTGAGAGGCAATATAAGGAAGAAGCCCAAAATATGGGTGAGTATAAACGAATTCCACAATCTCAGAATGAGAAAGAGATATTCTTTCAAGTTCCAGCCCGACCAATCACTAGTGCTACCCAAACATCCGACCGGCAACCAGACACATTCACCAACAACCGAGACCATTTCCCCAGACCAGAAGATCCCATGTTGGAAAGGTCTACCTGCATTATTCACCGTCATGACGCCGAGGTCATGAACACGGTCAGAAAATGGAACTTAAAATTTTACTCCTCCGGAAACGCCTTAGAGTTCCTGAAGAGAATCGAAAAGTTAGCCGAATGCCACGATATATGCTTACGACCTATTGAAAACACTACCAGAAGTCATGAGAGGTACGGCCCTGGAATGGTTCCGAATCAACCGGGATAGATTGAAAGATTGGAATGACTTTCGTAATCTATTCATGAGCCATTTCTTGCCGCCTCGATTCATCCATAAATTGGAAGATGAAATCATGAGAAAGAGACAAGGGCCCAGAGATAAAGCCCGTGACTACATACAAGCTACTCAATATTTGATTCATCGTCACCCTACCATGAAGGTAGGTAACAGAATGACTTCAAATTCCCAAAGAGTATATTTTGCGCATAACGCCGACCGAACAGTATTGCCACCTACCCCGTACGACAGGTCCATGCATTGCTGGAATTGCAAGCAGCGTGGACACTCTAAGAATAATTGCCGCCGTCCGTTCCGTATGTTCTTCTCGTTCTGTGGCCAGGATGGTACCCTGACAAGCGAATGTGATTGTCACAGAGATCACGCGAAGAAAACGAAGATCAACCGGAGAAAACATCGTTTAAACCCGAATACCCCGAAAGAGCAACTTCAGTAAAAGAAGAAAATCACGAATCCCGAACCGATCCGCGATGTTTTCTACCAGTCACAATCGGAGGAAAGTCTACAAGGGCATTACTTGACACCGGAGCCACAAGATCATTCATACATTTCTCGATACGTCAATACCTCTTACATAAACATACACCGTTCCGACAACAAAGGCGGTTAACTCAAATGTCAAACGGGGCACTAGTCGAGAGCGAAGAACACTACTAGGTTACCGTATACGTCGCCGGGCATTCGGTGTTCGGTCCAAGGGGAAGAAATGGTGTTGGGCGTAGATATCCTACTAAACGCCGATTTTAAAATGACTCTAAGGGGAAAGAAGCTCTCGCTGTCAGGTAATATTGACGTACAAGAACCGGACCATGATGAATTTTGTTCACTGAATGGCAAGCATCTGTCTTGCCATAAGGAAGAAAGATTAACCGACCTGCTCAATTCAAAACTGCCAAAATTTGAGCACCTAACTGAGACCACTAATGAAGCCGTTTGTCTTTTAAAGTTAAGAACCAAGCAGCCTTTTAAACAAAGGTGTTACCCTATAAACCCGGCAATGCAAGGGATAACAAACCTGCAAGGGGCTAATCAAGGACAAGCACATGGGTACAATTTACGACGAAGAGCATGGAGACCTAGTACAGACGAACATGAAAAAAGATACAAAAAAAGGAGTACCGTAATCTCGGCTAGTCCTCATTTCAAGTTCAACCGCCGCCGAAGTCAGGTCGACTATGACCGACCCACAAGGAGCAGCACCCCAGCCTTGGGAAACGCAATCGACGAGACCAGCGAAAATGAAGCCCGAGATCAGGTCAGTGGTGTTCCTACCAAACCTTCCTGTATCCTCCACGTCGTCCACCCACGGAAGTCGCAGAGTACGGACAAAGACCGAAAAGGAAGTACTAAGCAGAGCCGCACCATCAGAAAGGGAGACCCTGGTTCGGCCAGCCGACAGACAAGCTCCCAGCCGGCTGTCACAAAAATAACCGCCACAACCCCAACCATCCGTTCCGACCGTTCCACCACATCTACCGTCGCCTCCACTTCGACTGCCACCAAAGCCCACGCCACCTCATCCGGACTTGAGAGATGCCGAATTCCCTCATCGCCAGGAGCCGACAGGAAACAGCAAGACCACCGGCCCTCAGCAGCATTAACCTCCGGTCAAATCGAAAATTCCGCCGCCTGCTAGCCTGTCCCAATGGATACCACCCAGACCGTCGCCGCTTCTTCTACCAAAGCCATCAACACCACCAGAAGGACGGTGGACCAAATCCGGTTCCCGGCCATGGTAAGCGTAGCCGCCCCTTTCGTATCAAAGGGGGAAAAACAGCGCATGGACCCCTTCCATGGCGTAAACGTCTCCGGACATCCGCTGTACAACAAAAAGTTTCGGCGTCAACGGCTGAGGTTCACGAGGAGGCACGGCAATGTTATTGCCAGAGTGATTAAACCTGGGGAGGCCATTTTAGAATGCCGAGGTCTCAAGAAGAAAGTCACCTACGAGCCGTAGAAAACGAAGAAGATGTCTTAAACAGATTTTTTTAAGGAGTTTGTATTTTTTTCGTTATTAAGAATTATTATTTTTAAGTTGAGAGAAGTAATTTAATTTATTTTTTCGAAAAAAATTTAGACGAGAAGATTCTCGTCTCCGAAAGCAGGGGGGTATGTAACGAAGCGTTACATGCTCCCATACAGCAATTCCATTTTTCCAACAAGAACTAAAATAGACGGTCAAATTTTGCATTTCGAGTTCATATGATTCACGCTCGCTTAAAAGATCACATATGCAGGCAAAACTAATTCGTGCATATATTTGCATACATCCCATTTGGCCTTGAATCCATACCAGACAATGCATAAACAAATCATCTCGTATGACTCATTAAGTCATGGCGTGTTTTGCATTCATCAATAACAGTGTTGATACAAGACACAAGCTATTAAACCGAAACACATGTAAGTTTAGCTTTTGCTTTCGTACAATTCACACTTGGTTTTAGTAATAAAGTTCATATGAGGGTGAGTACTTTCGTACTAAAATCACCACTACCACTACCTTTCGTCACTACTATTAGTTGTCATTTCAACCTTAGAGTTTCGATTTGAGTGTTTTTGGTCTTTTCCGTCGCCGACCGCAATTTCGTTATTAAGGCTTCCCCCCCACCAGTGGTAAAGGGTTTTAATATCGGAGGAAACTGTCCCGAATACCGACCGTGCCGCAACCGCCATTTCTTTGTTGAAGCTTCCCCCCACCAGTGGTAAGGGGCTTTAAACATCGAAGGATATTTGTCCTAAGTGCCACCAGGGGCCTTAAATATACCTGCTGATCGACCAGAGCTATTGCCTGCCGTGCTGCGTGCCACCAGGGGCCGTAAATAAATCTGATGATCGACCAGAGCTATTGCCTGCCGTCCTGCGTGCCACCAGGGGCCGTAAATAAACCTACTGATCGACCAGAGCTATTGCCTGCCGTGCTGCGTGCCACCAGGGGCCGTAAATAAACCTGCTGATCCACCAGAGCTATTGCCTGCCGTGTAGTGCCACCAGGGGCCTTAAATATACCTGCTGATCCACCAGAGCTATTGCCTGTCGTGTAGTGCCACCAGGGG
This sequence comes from Sphaerophoria rueppellii, assembly GCA_920937365.1. NCBI lineage: Eukaryota > Metazoa > Arthropoda > Insecta > Diptera > Syrphidae > Sphaerophoria > Sphaerophoria rueppellii. The sequence goes on along the minus strand of CAKKXW010000004.1, from coordinate 58,574,877 downwards.
CCTTAAATATGCCTGCTGATCCACCAGAGTTATTGCCTGCCGTTTAGTGCCACCAGGGGCCTTATATATACCTGCTTATCCACCAGAGCTATTGCCTGCCGTGTAGTGCCACAAGGGGCCTTAAATATACCTGCTGATCCACCAGAGCTATTGCCTGCCGATCCACCAGAGCTATTGCCTGCCGTGTAGTGCCAACAGGGCCCTTAAATATACCTGCCGGTCCCCCGGAAATAAACCGGTCGAGTAATAACTGCCAGACGCTTGAACGGAAACAGGAACAGGAAGCCCAGTAGTGAAAGTCCTACTGCCGCGCCGGCCAAGACAGCAAGGAAGCCGGACACCCTGCAGGTGAAAGCTAGATCTAGTTCCGATCGTATACCGGAAGTGACGCATTAAATTCAAGAAGAACTAAATCAAACATTAAATTTATTTTAATCTCAATAATTGTAGTTATTAAGTGGTTCTAATAAAGAATTTGTCATTAGGTTAGAAAGACCTATCATTAAAGTTTCGTGTTTTCTTCAATACACCTTGGCACCGACGACGCACGAGCGGAACCTCGGCTGGGAAACAAAAAGCACATCACAAGCTGCTTTTGTCGTTTCTTGGTTTTCTTACTGACACGATTCACCATCAGAACGCTTTTCATTCTCACTACCCAATTCGCCCGACTCTTTGGTTTCTTCGTCATGACCAAGGAAGAATTTCAATGAACACACTTGAACCTGAAAATGGAATTTGCTTGTAAGAGAATTTGAAGAGCAAACGAAGAACTCACTTTAGAGATTTTCGAGAAACAGCCGCCAAGGCGATTTCAGGAAACCTGCCATTCAAAACAGCAGTTCCGGAAAATGCAGGGGCTGGTTTCTGGAAAGATGACATCTTCATATAAAATAGATAAATTAAAACTGAATTGAATTTTAATTAAACTTACCATCAGTCATGGATATCCATATTCTTTACAAATTCATTCACCAATTCAATTCAGATTGACAAATCGCAAACAATTTATTTAGGTAACAGCTGATAAATGACAAATGTCTCATAACAGGGGTGGAATCGGCTAAATTGATTTGTGATAAATGATAATCACAGATCACAAATTTTGTCTGTATAAGGTGATTGTCATTTGTGACTATCACATTTTTGTGATTTTTTTCTGTGACAGACTTTTAGCAGTCACTTTCATACAAAATTGTAATAGGCTAGTGTTGGCTAAGTAGGTGCGTGAAGCACTGTTTTCTCTGAGTCTGCGGACTGGCATGCTTGTCGTTGCTCGGCTCGAGCTCGCCGGATGTCGTGGGATCTTGTCCGCAAACCCAGGAAACCGACCTATTACGTTTACTCATGCCATTGGTTGATCCTAGTTGAACGAAAAAAAAAGACACAAACAGAACTAAACAGACACTCGGACGGACGTTGCCGCTAGAGGGTGCCGAGATGTTGTTCGGCATGGCCTTATCCCTCCCAACCTTAGAAGTCCTTAGGCCAAATGATATTTGGACTTCCCCTAAAACCATTAACATCGACAACCAATATCCTAATCTTACCTCATCATCAGCTTACTCTTTCACCATCGAATCTTCTCGCCACCATCCGCATCCCCTGAAATGAAAATGCCTAGAAAGCCATCAAGCCTTATGCTTGACAAAAAAGGCGAAGGTTATCATTGTCTCCACTTGGGAGATTTTTACAAATAACAATTTATTCAAGAAAAAAAAATTAACATTAAAAGGAATAAAGAACTTAAAGTGCTTAAGTAATGGCACGGACATTACATGAAAATTTCAATTAACTTCAGCACCAAGGATTACAAAAACAATTACTAATATATCTACTTTTTGCTATTTTACTAATTTGGAATATTCCAGGAATGTGTTTTGGTTCAGATGAAATTGCTTCTCATTCCCTAAAGTTATTCGCAAACATCTGTCTGAATTAAGAAGGAATTTCGCGAAAAGGCCCTGACTAACCTGAGCTCAGTTTGGAAAAGGGATCATTTTAAATCATCACTATACGCTCTCAGTTAGTTCGAACGCGAGACCAAATTTCACCGCTCACAACACACAAACCTTTCACTCTCTTAGAATTAAGCTTTAATAAAAATATGTATGAGTAATCCTTTAAGCTAAGTTTTAAAAAAAAAAGTTAAATTCAATTTGCAAATATACAAATATACAATAACAAAAAGAAAATTTGGATTTTATATTATATTGGTTTCTTCTCTTTCTTATTTCTTGATTATTGGGATTAGTGCAACAAAAAAAAAAAAAAAAAATCTTGTGCACTCAACCACATTCATAAAAGAACTTATCTTCTTGATACTGGATCTATTCATTTCTTGATTTTTCTGGTATTTTGTTCATACCTATTAAGTGCAACGGCTTCTCGAGGACAGCTCTTTTTGTTTTCACAAACTTGCTTTTCTAGGGGGTCTTGATACACTTGCCACCATACGTCACCGAATTAAAAAAAAACCTAAACCATAAACATACACACCCATATCCATAAAAAAATAGTTGCAATAATCCAATCAACAACAGGTAGCTAGGTATATCCCTTTCTATACAATGTATAATGTTTTATGTACCCATATAATTTTCTGCATGCAAAAAAAAAGCAAGAATAAAGATCTTGGCACATTTTTCTCTCCCTCGCTCTATATATACACAATAGACACCACACCATACGTCTCGAATGATTTTTTTCTAAACCACACACCCCAAAATCATAAAAAAATATTTGCAATAACCCACATAGGAAGGAAAACAATGCAAAAAATCAGTATGTCCCTACTTATATACATTATGTTACCTCTCATTTTGTTCATGCAAAAAAAGCAAGAATAAAGATCTTGACACATTTTTTTCTCCCTCGCTTTATATAGTTATACTTAATACACCATACGTCTTTAGTTCCCACGAAAACCACCTAGACCACATACCTTAAATTCATAAAAAAGCCGTAAGGTACACATATTCACATCCTATATAGAAGATAAAAAAACTATGTCCCTACCTATTTCTCATTCCTTAATAAAAAAACACACAAGAAAATTGCAAAAAACCAAACACCTTTCGCACATATTAATCAACGCAAAATTCCCTCTAAAAAAAACTAAACCTCAAAATAACAAAAAAATTAAGGAAAAACAACCACCAACAAGAGTCTTTTCCTTCCAAAAAAGGAGGAGTCAAATAGAATGAACTAAAAATGAATTTGTTCGAATCAACCGTATGATCATGATCAGTTGCGTCATGATAAGTTGCTTATGATAAGTTGTCGTATGATGTCTCATGATAGGTTGTCCCATATAACCTGGGTTGACCCCACGAGGTACCTACGTTAGTACTGACAGAGGAATTGATTTCAAAATGGGTGAGGGTCAGCGTTACCACTCTTGAAGATCTACTTCCATTTTTGTAAAACATTGAAAATAACTTGCGAAGAAACATCATAACTAATTTCTTAAAATATTTAAGTCAAAAAAACTTAACTTCGATTGAACTCGATATTTCCAAAATCTGCTTCGATTTACATCACCATTACACAATTGTTTCAATAACTATACATTAACAATAAGCCGACACATTTACAAACACCAGATCATGGAGGAGGGACATAATATTATAAAATATAATAGTACCTTATCTGTGCATTAGATGTCAAAATATAAAAAAACACAAAGTTTGAATTACATGCTGGTACCTATAAACGTTTGTAATATTTTAATTGTATTGTCTTTCTTTGTGAATTTTTGATGATTTCAGTATAAAATACACTGTTCAGATCTACATTCCTTTTTCTCAATCAACTTGGATTCCTTTTTTCTAGTTTGTATTACGTGATTGTATAAAGGTGTTTAATATTTAAATTGTATTGTCTTCCTATGTGGACTTTTGATAATTTCAGTACAAAATACACTGTGGTAGCCCAGAACTCAGTTTGCATCAAATTTTGCCAATATCCATCCATCTGCGTTTTCTTACTTCCTACACAAACAAAATATGTACATACTCTCAAAGATCTGTGTATAAAAGCACTCTACATTATATTCAAGGCCAAACAAATATCTCCACAGAAAAGTCTCATAACAAAATTATTATTATGTCCTTGCCGTTCTTATGCAAGCATATTTTCTATAAGGCGTTCTCGTTCTTACCTTACGCCATTTTTCATGAATTCCCCATCGAAAATAATCTCCGAATTCTCCAAAGCAGTAGTTCTCAACTTTTAGGTAGATGACTCTAGGATCGATGCCAGGGCCATGGTAATAGATTTCCAATCTTGGTAGTACTAGTCTATTTCATATACAAAGGTGTCCGTAGCTTAGTGGTGCCCATAGGTTTTATTTCATCTTTCACGGACACTGCCTCTTGCGAAGAACTGACAAAACTTCCAAGAGTATCATCTGTCATGAAAAAGTGCTTCTCAACTTTGCCGTTCGGAATCGGCGTTAAATTGTACGTCCTCTCTGAGAATAAGCCACTTAGGCTTGGCTCTTCAAGAGCTGTCGCGCCACTCTAATTAAAAAAAAAATTTAAAAAAAAATTCAAAAAGACGGTAAAACGCTTTCAATAAAGTTATTGACATTTATAGATTATTTCAAATTTATTTGCAAGGGTTTGGTAACAACGTCAATAAAATCTGTATTAGTTATTTCATTCAAGTGGCAGAGGAAAAATAGCATCTTATAGCAGTCGCCGCCGCCGCTCTTCAGTCCCAAGTCCCAAATACACATTTACTCTCTCTCTTCTTCTTCTGTCTCATCCCACTCTTTAGTCCGAAGTCTCTCGCTACCTCTCTCTCTCTCTCTCTCTCTTTCATTCTCTCTCTCTCTCTCTATCTTTCTTTCTATCTATCATTCATTCTCACTCTACCATTCAGTTTTCAGTATCAGTATATATCTTAAATAATCAAACTTCAAGTTGTCCATTGCTTATGATTTGTCGACGATTTAAAGTTTTATTTTAATTGCTTATTATTTAAACTTGCACATAAACTTAAAAATATTATAAAATGTATTCAAGTAATGATAAAAAAATCAGATGAACTGAACACGTGGACACGTCTATAAGGTAGGTTTTTATAAATCATATTTGCTTATACAGGCTGTTATCGTAATTTGCGTAGGTATATAGCGCAAATGATCTTTGAATTTCCCATCACGAACAACATAATGTAGAAAAATATTTTAATGTAACATAATTTAACCAATGTCTTTAATGAAATCCATATGAATAAATGTACTTTACTTTACTCTATTTTCCTTCATTCTTATTGAGTAAACTCCAGTCGCGCGTCTGAGCTGACCCGCACAAGTTTTTTTTTAATGCAATGGGTGATAAGAGATTATCTGGAGTTTTTTGTTCAATTTTTAAGAAAACAAGAAGAGAAAATCCTAATTTGAAAATTTTTCAATGCCTTTCCAAGGAAGAAAATGTTAAGTAATTTGTGGAGGCAGGCTTGTGCATTTGCAAATGAAGGCAAGTATTTTTTTTTTTTGTGGTGACCACTTTTGCCCGGTGTTCTTGGGAAGAAAATACCCTAAGAAGGATGCTGTTCATTCTTTGAATTTATCTTCTGATTTGGATTCAGATTTAAATTAAGAAGATCTAAAATCTCATAAAACTAACTTTGAGTAGTATTTGAGTATTTCCCACCATTCAAAAACATTTTGCGATATGTTGATCTACAAAATACAACAACACGAAAATGAACTTTCCCAAAATATTTTTTATAGATCGCAAAGCGCCTATACATTTCTGATAGATGGGCTGGGCTTCAGGTTTCCCCACGTATCCTCTTTTCATAGATGGCTCCTGTAAAAGGGCTACATGCCAATTCGTATCTTAAACCAAAGTTCGCTTCGAAATATGTGTTTTCATGGTAAATTGGTTGTTTGATAGCATTTAAACTAATTTGTGTGTAATAGGCTAGTGTTAGCTAAGTAGGTGCGTGATGCACTGTTTTCTCTGAGTCTGCGGACTGGCATGGTTGTCGGTGCTCGGCTCGAGCTCGCCGGATGTCGTGGGATCTTTTCCGCAAACCCAGGAAACCAACCTATTACGTTTACTCATGCCATTGGTTGATCCTAGTTGAACAAAAAAAAAAAAGAAGACACAAATAGAACTAAACAGACACTCGGACGGACGTTGCCGCTAGAGGGTGCCGAGATGTTGTTCGGCATGGCCTTATCCCTCCCAACCTTAGAAGTCCTTAGGCCAAATGATATTTGGACTTCCCCTAAAACCATTAACATCGACAACCAATATCCTAATCTTACCTCATCATCAGCTTACTCTTTCACCATCGAATCTTCTCGCCACCATCCGCATCCCCTGAAATGAAAATGCCTAGAAAGCCATCAAGCCTTATGCTTGATAGTAAAAGGCGAAGGTTATCATTGTCTCCACTTGGGAGATTTTTACAAATAACAATTTATTCGTAGCAAAAGATTAATATTAAGAAAACTGAAAGATTAAAGTTCTTATACATTACATGAAAATCTAAACTAACTTCAGCACCAAGGATTACAAAAAAAATTACTAATATATGCATATGATTTTTTTTTTTTGTAAATTTACTAATGAAATGTTTATGGAATGGGTTTTGGCTTCAATGAAACTGTTTCTCGTTCCCTTATGTTCTTTGCAATAATTTGAACTGAATTAAGTTTGGAAAAGGGATCCTTCTAAATTCTAAAATTTCACCGCTCACAACACACAAACCATCCACTCACTTAGAATTAAGCTTTAATAAAATAATGTATAAGTAATCCTTTAAGCTAAGTTTTCAAAAAAAAAGTTAATTCAATTTGCAAATATACAAATATACAATGACAAAAAAAAAGAAATTTGGATTATATGTAATTTCGGTTTCTTCTTTTTCATATTTCTTGTTTTTTGGGATTAGTGCAACAAAAAAAATCATGTGCACTCAACCACCTTCATAAGAAAACTTTTCTTCTTCTGAATCTATTAATTTCTTGATTTTCTGGTGCTTTGTTCATACCTCTTATGTACAATGGCTTCTTGAACACAGTTTTTTTTTTTGATTTCGCAAACTTGCTCTTCTTGGGGAATTCTAAGTCTTGATTTGCAACTGATTGGATGCCACAGAGGAGGTATACCTAGAGTCGCAACTCAAGGCATTTTACTCTCTTTCGACTAAAAAATTAAATGCATTTCAAATGGGAGACCGAACCAATACATTTGCAATGGGTAGGCCTGTGTGCTGGGCTCAATAAGGTGAAAAGCCTAGGCTCAATTTTAAAAGCCTGCGCTCAAAATTCAAAAATAAGAGTCAGTTAAATTCAAAAAATTAAAAAATTAAAAATAATTGTATGAAATTCATGTTTTAAGTATTTAAATAACAGTACAAAGTGCAGTGCATAGTGTTTTTTGCTTTTTAAATGGAATTCAACTATGATTTACGAATAAATAACTAAAAAAACACATTTAAACACGTTGGCAGAGTTTATTTCACCCTTAAAACAGTGCGGTCATGTCCTTATTGAATTTTTGTTCACCTCTTTCACAGATTCACGGACACGAAAAATAAGAGTAAATTGAGAGACTCACCACAAAATTTTTTGGACAGTGATTTTTTAAAAAAGAGAGCGAGTTGCGACTCTAGGTAAATAGATTCTCTATGTTGGATGCCAAGATTTTTGATTACAAGACTTTTTTGGTGCGGCGATCACCTCCACTGTATACTTTGGACATTACAAAATCGTGGGTGATCGCCGAGTAGAGTCGTTAAAAGAGATTCTATAAGGACAGGGAAAAACAATAACTCCGGCACTTGGTGAAAACAAATTTTCCACTCACCCCAAATGTAGCAAAAATCTGCGTATCAGTTGCACCTACGGTGCCAATACAGCCAGTTGCTGGCGACGACGACGTGGAACGGCTCGCACAAAGAGTGTCAAGCAGCACTAGAACAAACTGCAAGTCAAAATACTACAATGTTGCAACCAAAAAAAAAACTTGTGTAAGACATCTCACGATTGTTAATTATATTTTTAAAAATTTGAAACAAAGTTCCGACGTAAGAAGAACCAAAATAAAAAAGTTAGTCGGTACAGAAAAAAGAATAATCGAAAACCGTTCAAAATTGTCAAATTTTCGGATATCGGCTTTCCCTTTCCTTTGTCTTGTTGTTGTTCGGAATTTGCTTGTATAGTATCAGCATATTCCACCAGCCGATCAAAAAAATTCGTCCATCTTTATTTAAAAAAAAAGATGGATTCCTAGATCTTTGCTGACGTGGCCATTATCATAATCAGTGCCACCTATTGCCGAGTCTCGAACAACCACTTTGTCAGAGTCAGAAAAAAAGGTGAGTTCGATTACCTATCGAGGAGAACATCACAAAAGTCGAGTGATAGTTTAAAGACTATGGGCGCATTCACTAATCTAGTCACTACGTAGTCGATTTTCAACTAGCTTTGTGAATGCAAATTTGCACTACAAAGCTAGTCGAAAACAAAATGTCAAATAATGATAGTTCAGTAATTTTAGGTTTTATTTGCCGAAAAATTCCTAGTGAGACGTATCTTTGTATACACCTTCATTACGACCAGCGTTTTAGATAATTTCTCGAACAATTTTTATGTGTTCATAGGTCGCGAGATATTTGCGAAAAAGTGAATTTCGTGACCTTTTCACCCTTATAACTTCTTTAATCGGCATGATATCAACGCCAATTTTTAACACCTTCATTACAACACCGTAATAAAAATGTATCCAAAAGTTCAGCTCACTAGGACATTTTTCCAAAATTGTTTTTTTTAATGCCTAAAATTACTGGACTATGAACATATGATGTGAGAAATGCTTGTGAACTTGTGATTTGAGGTTAGGGGACTTTAAATAGAAGTGCTGTCTTGTTTTGCTTGTTATACTATGAAAAAACACTAACTGATAAGATCTGATAACATAAATTTCGGGTTCAGAATCTATCAGATAATTAATATTGTCGTATTGTACGATTAATTTCATTTTAAATTTTTTTGAAATTTGAAATTGAACTTTTGTTTATTATTCATCAGCTGATTATGAAATGTCAAAATCTGTCAACTACCTTTGAAGTCGAAATTTTTACACTACGTCGGAGGGGAAATTTCAACTCATTTCTTAGTTGTATTTGGCCAATCAGAATGACTTGACTACGTAGTGACTACGTTAGTGAATGGGGCCTATATTACACCTCAACAAATCTTTTATTGACAACGGAATAAGAACTAGCAACGATCCGATTTTTATTCAAGATTGATTGATTACTTGATTTTTGTTTGAAACGACTAACTCACTCACCTTAGGAGAAGTCGGACAGGTAAGGGTGACAAAAAAAACTATTTCCTACAACCGAACTTAAGGTTTGTCAGATTTGACCTTTTCGGGAGTTTTTGTAAAATCTGACCAAAAATCGAGGAGTGGGGATAAAGTTATGTGATTCTCCCAAAGGTAAAAACACTTGACAGCAAAGATCTCCCAACTGCACAAAATTATAACAAAAGTAAAAAAGATTCAAAGTATGCCTTATGGTTTGACAAAACTCACACAAGCGGGAACAAAAGAACAGAAGAATGGGAGAAATTGAGAATTTTAGACAGTAAAAGACAAGACTTATATATATATAGAGACAACCCACATCAAAATCTTAAAGTGTAAACAATGACGTCCACCTCTGAGTAAATCCATCAAATAAAATGTAATTTTTATAACCTGGATGCGTTCATCCTAGCGTTCAATAGAACAAAATCCCAAGCTGGCCTTGCAGGTTTGCAGATTTGCATTATTTATTTTTTATTTATTTACGCTTAGTGCAAGCACCTTAAAAACTAATAAATACATACAAAAGTTCTTATAATATATAATATACATAAGTTAAAACAAAAAAGAAATAAGTTAAGCATAACAATAAAATGATATAAAAATGAAGCATTAGATTATTTGATGGGATAAGTTTGAAAATAGGGTATTGCGAAGGAGTGGTTTGGATACGTTGAAATCAAAAGCATTAGGGGAGTTGTTAACATTTCGAAGCATTCTAGACATGGGATTAAAAAAAGAATAGTTAGTGCGGTAATAAGGGATTCGAAAAAGAGTTACAGCTCTTATATTACGGGGGTTGGTATTAAAAGATATATAACTAAGTAGAGTCGGGGAGTCAATGTTACCAGTAAGTAAGTCGTGAATAAAAATCACATCGGCGACATCACGACGTATTTCTAAGGACTGCAAGTTAATGAGTCGCAATCGTTCGCCATATGGAGATGGTAATTGTCTTCCCATTGAATGTTACGGAGTTCGAACCTTAAAAATCTTCGTTGAACTGCTTTAATGCGTTTGATCTGGGTAGTTTGATACGGTGACCAAACTTGGGATGCGTATTCGAGAATAGGTCTGACAAAGGCAACGTAGATTATTTTAGTTATACATGGGTCTGGGAATTCTTTGGACCAACGTTTTATAAAACCGAGCATGGCATTAGCTTTATTAATAACATTGTCGATATGGCGGTGAAAATTTGGTTCTCTATCACAAATTACCCCCCAGTCATTAGTAAAAGTAACATATGGCACTGGTTCCCCCTGTAAAAAAATAGGTTCTACTTTGCCCCGGTTGGCGCTTTCGTGAGAATGTCATACTATGACATTTGGTTACATTTAGTTCGAGAAGGTTTTTTTGGTACCAAAGAGAAAAACTGTCCAGGTTGCATTGCAGCTTGTGCGAATCACTGGGTGGGGTGATGTTATGCGATTGTAAATTTTCATATTGTCAGCATAAATCGAAACATTACAGTCCAAGATGTTAGCGACATCATTAATTGTTAAAATGAAAAGTATAGGGCCTAAATAACTACCTTGAGGGACACCGGATGACGCAGAAAAAGGGGAGGAAAAGGACGATCTGAAACGGACGGTATAATTTCTTTTGGTCAAATAGGAGTTAACCCATGAAATAAAAAGAGGGGGAAAGCCAAGGGTTTTTAGTTTGTAGATTATAATTTTGTGGGATATTTTGTCGAAAGCTTTGCTAAAGTCAGTAGATATAACATCAACTTCATCGCCTTTTTCCAGAGTACATAGCGTATGCGACACAAATTCCACAGATTTGTTGTTGTAGACCTACCCGCTAAGAAACCGTGCTGAACAACTGACAGAATAGGTTTGCAATAAAAAATGAGTGTATCATAGATAATACTCTCGAAAATTTTTGGTATGAAAGAAAGCTTCGCTATAGGACGATAATTAGACACATTATTTTTGGGTCCTTTTTTATGGATCGGAATAATAAATGACATTTTCCAGGATTGGGGAAAAACACATTGAGTAATAGATAATCTAAAGAGAGAGGTTAATGGGTGAACTAATACGCAAGCGCATTTTTTGAGGACAGCTGCCGGTATACCGTCAGGCCCAGAAGAATAGTCTTCTTTAAGCTTCTCAATTTTAGCAATAACCATAGTCGGAAGATTATTTACAGCTGAAAAAGACGTTTGTGAAGAGTGTTTTAAAAACTCGAAGTATATTTCATCAGGCTCAGTCTTACAATCTGAGAATGATTTTTGAAAATAGTTAGCAAAGAAATTAGCTATTGTCGTAGGATCCGTTGAAGATTCATGTAGGTCAGTGAGTTTGGGTAACCATCGGATTTCCTTTTTACATTTATAAATTCGTAGAAACTTTTAGGGCTTAATTTTATTGACGATTGCATACTTAAAATGTATTCTCTATAGAGTTGTTCAGACAAAACTGAGAAATCCATAAAAACGTTGGAGAACGCTTGGTAATCGAGAACAGATTTAGATTTCAAGTACTTTTTCCGCATTAATTCATTTATTATACAGACGGCAGTGGGACTAGATGTCCGATGAGGATTATGGTAGGTAAATTATTTCTTTCTTTTTTTAATTTTTTTGTGTTTTTTTTGCCTTTTTTCTTTCCTTTATTCTTGTTTTTTATTATTAGTTTTCTTTCAGACCCCAAACTCCACCAACACTGGAATTCACTCCAAAAATCATGGTCAAAAGCCTTTTTAAAACCTCGACCATGCTGGACACTTCCTTGTTATCCAACACAACAGCTTGGTAGATGGAAACGCTGTCGCTGTTGCCGCCGCCTCATCCCAACGCTACAACAGCAGCTCCCAGAGTCACGGCACCGACTTGCCTAGACAATTAAATCCGCACGAGAGATGGCAGTCCCGATCCAAACCTCACCGATCTCTCCGAGCGACATGAATCGTCTATTGGCACATCAGCATGCCCCAGTCCCGGCAACAATAACGTCCTGTCTGTTCACTGTTGGGAATATTGCATCGGTAGTCAAACATCCGACAGCATCATGGGTTTGACATCAAAGCTTATATCGATTTATATCGATTTTTTAATGTGAAACCCAAGTCCAAAATCAATCGTTAATAAAAAGTGGTTTTGGTTTATTATTGTAAATTTGGCGAATTCGGCGTGACTGAGTGTTAATTCACCATTGGTGTTGCGCTTAAAACACAACCCAACTTTGTTGTCGCCGATAAAACGATCATCGGATTCAGGTACTGGACAAGGAGGGTGCTTTAATGTCGTTATCCATTGGTCGTCCAGAAGCATTTGGAAGAGTTAAGAACACTGATCACTTATGCCAAGATTGGAAACCTTGCTGTCAAAATGACATTTGCCTACAAGCTAGGGGAGCAGGTTAGCTGTAAGAGTATGCGTGTAATACAAACTTAAAGACACAGGTTAGCTGTAAGAGTATGCGTTTTATTGTAATAATGATACAATTGCCTACATAATAAAGCAAGTTTGCTGCAAGAGTATGTGTGTATGAAAAAAAATAACTTTTGCGGTATTTGGAGGGTAAAACGTAGGTAGGTTTCCAATCTTGTTATAAAGTGATCACTGGTTAAGAAGTCTTCTGAAACCATTCTATTGGCCGAATTTGACAGACGCACTGCTTCTGAGTAGAGCAGAACTTTTCTGTTTTGAAAACAGAGTGGTCCGGAGAATGAAAACGTCATAACCCGTTCCATTGGAGGTAGGAAGAAAAACGTCAAAAAGAAGACCAATTGAAAACGACATTAATTCCAGTTCTGAGTTCGGCGAAAGCAGCAAACGTGACGGGCAATTACTTTAACCCAATCGGGTGCGTTGTTGACATCCGGCGTTATTATAGTCGCGGTACGTTCGGCCGGTGCAGTACCCAGGTAAGGTAACATGACATCTCGTATGTATTTCGATATACATTTTTCATTTTCCCTTGCAGGTGTCCACAACAAAATTTTCATCTGTTTTCATGAAATCAAGAAAAAAAAAATTAGTATTTTTGTGCCCATACAAATGTTAATTTTTTATGTGTTTTATTGAATAGTTTACATTGCAATAAGCAATCCGTTAGCTCCCCGTGGCTAAGTTGGTAGATGCGTTGGCTGCTAAGCAGAACGTCGTGGGATCGAGACCTACTCATGCCCATGGTTTCTTATTTCATTTTTCACGGGTACTGCCTCTTGCGAAGAACTGACAAAATTTCAGAGAGTATCAATGTGTCATGAAAAAGTGCTTCTGAACTTAGCCGTTCGGAATCGGCAATAAATTGAAGATCCCCTCAGTTGCTCTCACACGCATCCAGAGAATTGTTGATGAGAGTAAGCCACTTAGGCCTTGGCTCTCCAAGAGCTGTCGCGCCACTCTATTTATTTATTTTTAATGCGTTTTTGATTAGCCATATTTTTGGTCGTATAAGGTCGGATGGTTAAATATGACTACCCTCGCAGCAGAAACTGCTTACATTTGATGCAAAAGCAATTAAATGATTTCTATCAACAGTTTCTACTGCAACGCTAGCCATATAACGTGTTATTTAACCATCCGACCCTTTACGACCAAAAATATTGTTTATCAAAAACACATTGCTTATTGCAATTCTAATTATTCAATAAAGCACATAAAAAAAAAAACAAATACAAACGGCCCTGCGAGCCGGATATTCCCTTACATATATACATTTATATAAACAACTTGTGGGTACATAAGTATCTAAAAATTCTTCGCTATTAATAAGCAAAAAAAAAACAGAAATCTAACGCAATAATTAAAAAAAAAAAAAAAAAAAAAAAAAAAAAATGTCAGTTTGGCCAAGTGATTCCAAAATCAATAATTTTGTTTGTGATAATTTTATGCTCAAAACAGATGTGCAGAATTTCTGCAGCGCTTCAAGTAATTGAATTGAATTGAATTGTTTGATGTGCGCTCTGGGAGTCTGGGTCGCTCTGAGAGAATATATAATATCTAGAATATATAATATCTAGAGTCAAGACCTTTTCCTCCCTTGCCGAATACACCCTCAAAATTTTTCTGAGGTGAACTCTCACAATCCTCTCTTTTTTTCGTGTCTGTGAATCTTTGTAAGAGGTGAACTCTCACAATCCGAGAATCTGTGTAAGAGGTGACAAAAGAGTGAGTACTCAGCCGTGAGTAAAATTTGTATCCTATTGCCCAAAGCAGTGTTACCACATGGCCTCTATAGAGTCAAAATGGACTCGTTTTTTCTTCCTTGACTCCGGGACTCGTTTTTATCACGTTTGACTCGTTTTTTTGCAGACACAAATAGGTACAATTACTAAGAATTTTATATTTTGAAAATAATAATCATATGTTTAAATCGTTATTTCTTGTCTTAAACCCTTGTATTTCGAACATTAAAATCATACAATTAATTTTTCGTATGTTCAAAATTAAAAAAAAAAGATTTCTGAAAGAATTTAAATTTTTTTAGCATGGACTGTTTTTTTTTTTTTGTAAATGACTCGTTTTTCAAGCTTCTGGGACTCGAAAATATTTTCCCTGCAGTAACACTGGCCCAAAGTGAAGAATTCCACCACAGCAAATACGAGACTAAAAGTACGATTGTATGTATGCTATTTCGATTTTCCCTTGTGTTTTTTTTTTAAGATTTATTAAGATTTTTGATATAAATATTGCTAAATTATAGTGCAATTATATGTTAAAAGTGCAAAGAAACAACATTATTTATTTTTTATATTACATGCATTTTTTGTATGTTTAAGTTTTTTTTGAAAATTTGATCTCAACGGAATCTTATTTTCGAAATCTGAGCCCATGAAACCCACCTCGACTCAAACCTGAGTACACGAAGCGGTGTTAGCTACATGTACAGTGTACGTGAGTGAAGCAACAAAAATGTCTGATGATGTCCATTTTTAGGGTATGTGCTGTCAATTTCTAGGGTATGTGCTGTCAAACTTTGACTGTGTTGTCAGTGGAGTTCAGGGGTGTATTATTTCTGTTCATGATGGTAAGGCGCTGCAATTCGTTGAGTTCCCGTAGTGTGCACGGTTGTTTTTAATAGTTCTTCCATCGTGTTTCGAAACGTTTTTATTTGTTGGTTGTATTATAATAGGTGTAATAAACGTGATGAATTACGGATGAAAAATCAAGAAAATGTACTGGAAAATAAAAATATTAAACATTAAAAACCGTGCAGTGCATCTTTAGGCCGTGTGTGAATTGCGTTAAAATGTTTGTTAAAATTTAACCAGCGTTAAAATTTGACACTAACGAGGTGAATAAAATGGGTTAAAATTTATTGAGCTGTGGAGCAGGTTAAAGTGTTTTAAAATTTGACGTTTCTAGTGATAGAGAAATTTGTTCTTGCTTTTGCAATCCAACAACGGAACATAACTTACCCCACGCTCTCTTCTCAGTTTAATTGAATTTCTTGTTAAAATGCGTTGATATTTTAAAAGATATAACAGAATGAACAAAATATTTTAAATTTTTCATTTTTCTAAAAATACGAATTTATTGTTTTGTTTCTTTTGAAAATATGACAAAAAATATCAGCTATGAAAACAATTTTTTCAGTGTTACCACACCGAATAAGTCAATTAATCAAAATGGGAATTTTGTTTGATTATTTTTGACTGTTCTTTTAAAATATGATATTAAAATCGAGAACAATAAAGAAAAAAGGATTTTTTTTAGTTTCAGAGACTTTTTATAAATTATTTTCCCATGAAAAAGGAAACCAATTTTTGTTCAGGGAGATTTCTTAAATTATCGAGGGAAATTTTTTTAACCTACGCAGAAATCTTGGTTAAAATAATTGTTTTAACCCAATTCACACAGCAAATGGCTAAATTTGATCCAAACTCAAACAAGACGTCAAATTTTAATCGTGATAGAGGTTTTAACGCAAATTTTAACGCAATTCACACACGGCCTTAGTGTTAAAACACCATGCTTACTAAAAAAAGAATTGAGATTGAAAAAAAAAGTTGAAGCAAAATCGATGAAATCTTGATTTAATCAAATTTCGCTTGGCGCCCCTGAGATTAACTATTCAACTGCAGACCAGCCCTGTTGTAATGCGTTTGTGTTTGTGAAACTCACACTACTTAGAAAAATGCTTCAATTCTTGTTCATAAGACCCCTTCCTGTACTTCTTATTCAATGGTTTTCACAAATACATTATTTCAATCTGTCTATTCACCAAAGGGGAATAATTTTTTTTTTTTTTTTTTTTTTTTCTTTATTTCATAACAATATCATTCAACTTACATATAGAACAAAATTAAGAATAAATAATACAATAAACATAAATTACATTAATAAGATATTGAACGAAATAGGAGAATACAATCTTGTGTCTTCAAGAGACAGTGACGAAAGTATATACAAATTAAAATAAATCAAGAAAAACTATTGATGGGGATTCAATAGATAGAATAAAAATGTAGTTTAAGGAATTAAAGCATTGAGTTACAAATATAAAAAACTTGGATGGAAAGAGTTACATTATTGGATTTAATAAAGCATCAATTTCTGAATGGTTGAATGAAAAAAGCCAATTTTTGACTGCTATTAAAAACACTGATTTCACTCTCTCACACCTAATCGTTTCCGGTAATCTATTAAACAAACGCGGAACAGTAACATAAAAACAATGAGAAAAATGTGTTTTTTTAATAGTAGGTACAGTAACAAGATTTCTAGTGTTAATTCTCAAACTATAGTTTTCTTGCACTCTTGCAACGAAAAAACCAGAATCGGAAAAGAATATTTTTAAAACTTTGTAGCAATATAGATGTCTTAAAGGAAGAAGTTCCAGACTTTTGAATAGCTCAAAACTTGGCGTCCTACGGTTAACTTTTAAAATTGTCCTTATAGCGTGCTTTTGTTTGATGAGCAAAGGTTCTATTTTATTAAAATAAGTACCACCCCAACAAGATAAACCATATTCAATTTTTGATTTGAATAGAGCATTATAAACAAGTTTTAAAACAGGTAGATTGCAATAAATGCTAAGGTGATATAACTGTCTTACAACCCCATTCAAATACTGTTTTAAATAGATAACGTGATCATTCCAACAAAGTTTTTGGTCTAATATGATACCTAAATATTTAAAACTGTCAACTTGTTCAACTCGAAAGCAGTTTTCATGGCAATCAGCTCGATATTTGAAAGACATATCTCCAAAACCAAATCGATTACACATTGGTGAGTGATAATATAAAGGTATATCCTTGACGACATCTCCTTGGACATTGTATAACATATATTTTGTTTTATTACTTATTACCAGCTTATGAAAATTGAACCATCTTCTTATCAAGTCTAGGTCATAATTCACGTTAGCAAAACTATCTACGACATTAGTATTTGAATAAAAAAAGCTTGTGTCATCAGCAAATGCAATAATTTTTCCTTTAAAGGGTTGAAAAAATAGCGAGTTAACATATATTAAAAAGAGTAATGGGCCCAAAACTGAACCTTGAGGAACACCCATGTTTAAGAAGCCTATATTACTGTACGCGTTACCAATCTTAACTACTTGGTTACGTTTAGATAAATAGGAGGAGAACCATTTATTGATGTTGCCTCTGAAACCTGCTTTGAAGAGTTTATCAAGTAGTAACTCATGATTCACCATATCAAAAGCCTTGCTAATATCAATAAATAGAGTTGATGGAAGTTGAGAAATGTTAAGGCTATTATATATTTCACCCGTTAATTTCAATAAAGCACTTTCAGTCGATTTGCCCTTCCTAAATCCGAACTGATAATCACTTAAGAAACTAGTTTTATCCAAAAATGAAAGCATTCTAGTTTTAATTCCTTTTTCAAAAACTTTGGAAAACACTGATAAAATAGAAATAGGACGATAGTTATTCATGGTCATTTTGTCTCCTTTTTTATGTAAAGGTAGAACTACTGCAGTTTTTAGCCTTTCGGGAAATACGCCTTCATATACACAGAAGTTAAATAAATAACAGAGGACATCAGAAACATGAAAAGAAATTTGTTTTAACACAAAGCTTGAAATATTGTCAATAGAAGATGAATTTGTAGTTTTGAGTGACATTATAATTTTAGAAATTTCAAGCGCAGAAAAGTCATTAAAGTAAAAACTGTCGGATTGGATACTATCTTGTACTAAACATGAATCACAGATATTAGACGGATTAACATAATTTGAAGCAACATTATGCACTACATTTACAAAAAAATCGTTAAACAAATTAGCAACGTCAAGTGGCTTAGATATAAGCTTATTGTCAGTTTGAATACAAATATCCGATAGAGGTTTAATTTTGTTAAGTATTTCATTAACAACTCTCCATTCTTTCTTAGAGTTGCCAGTGTTGTTCAATAATTTATTTTTGTAGTATAAGTTTTTACAACGTGGAATCTCAATTTTTATGTTCTTACATAACTTTTCATAATATTTCTTTAATCTCTGGTTACTTTGTTTTTTCTTGACAATAAAGGAAAGCTTATTTTTCTTTTTTATTTTTTTAAGCAGTGATGGAGTCATCCACTGTTTTAGACATTTAAGTTTGTTATTTTGTTTGCTTACTTTTTTGCTACAGTTTCCAATGTAAAATTGTAATTTATTAAGAAACAAATCAAATGCAACTGATGGATCTGTTGCAGAATAAACCTCGTCCCAAAATTCTAAATTCAAACGTGATCTCAGCGCACCAAAATCGATTTTATGTAATTCAATTTTCTCAAAATTACTTGTTCTTTGTTGGAGACAACTAAGTTGAATTCCAGTTAAGCGGTGATCAGTTATCTTTAAATCTTGGGTAAATGTATTAAAATCAACTGAATTGTTTATGTGAAACCTTACGAAAACATGATCTAGGCAAGAGTTTAACCTTGTTGGCTCATTTATCAAGGACTCAAAACCATAAGACGCAAGAACAGATAAATAACTGTCAGAATCCGCAGTATTACATAAAATATTAACGTTGAAGTCACCCAACAAAATTACATTATTTCAATCTGTCTATTCACCAAAGGGGAATAATTTTTTTTTTTTTTTTTTTTTTTTTCTTTATTTCATAACAATATCATTCAACTTACATATAGAACAAAATTAAGAATAAATAATACAATAAACATAAATTACATTAATAAGATATTGAACGAAATAGGAGAATACAATCTTGTGTCTTCAAGAGACAGTGACGAAAGTATATACAAATTAAAATAAATCAAGAAAAACTATTGATGGGGATTCAATAGATAGAATAAAAATGTAGTTTAAGGAATTAAAGCATTGAGTTACAAATATAAAAAACTTGGATGGAAAGAGTTACATTATTGGATTTAATAAAGCATCAATTTCTGAATGGTTGAATGAAAAAAGCCAATTTTTGACTGCTATTAAAAACACTGATTTCACTCTCTCACACCTAATCGTTTCCGGTAATCTATTAAACAAACGCGGAACAGTAACATAAAAACAATGAGAAAAATGTGTTTTTTTAATAGTAGGTACAGTAACAAGATTTCTAGTGTTAATTCTCAAACTATAGTTTTCTTGCACTCTTGCAACGAAAAAACCAGAATCGGAAAAGAATATTTTTAAAACTTTGTAGCAATATAGATGTCTTAAAGGAAGAAGTTCCAGACTTTTGAATAGCTCAAAACTTGGCGTCCTACGGTTAACTTTTAAAATTGTCCTTATAGCGTGCTTTTGTTTGATGAGCAAAGGTTCTATTTTATTAAAATAAGTACCACCCCAACAAGATAAACCATATTCAATTTTTGATTTGAATAGAGCATTATAAACAAGTTTTAAAACAGGTAGATTGCAATAAATGCTAAGGTGATATAACTGTCTTACAACCCCATTCAAATACTGTTTTAAATAGATAACGTGATCATTCCAACAAAGTTTTTGGTCTAATATGATACCTAAATATTTAAAACTGTCAACTTGTTCAACTCGAAAGCAGTTTTCATGGCAATCAGCTCGATATTTGAAAGACATATCTCCAAAACCAAATCGATTACACATTGGTGAGTGATAATATAAAGGTATATCCTTGACGACATCTCCTTGGACATTGTATAACATATATTTTGTTTTATTACTTATTACCAGCTTATGAAAATTGAACCATCTTCTTATCAAGTCTAGGTCATAATTCACGTTAGCAAAACTATCTACGACATTAGTATTTGAATAAAAAAAGCTTGTGTCATCAGCAAATGCAATAATTTTTCCTTTAAAGGGTTGAAAAAATAGCGAGTTAACATATATTAAAAAGAGTAATGGGCCCAAAACTGAACCTTGAGGAACACCCATGTTTAAGAAGCCTATATTACTGTACGCGTTACCAATCTTAACTACTTGGTTACGTTTAGATAAATAGGAGGAGAACCATTTATTGATGTTGCCTCTGAAACCTGCTTTGAAGAGTTTATCAAGTAGTAACTCATGATTCACCATATCAAAAGCCTTGCTAATATCAATAAATAGAGTTGATGGAAGTTGAGAAATGTTAAGGCTATTATATATTTCACCCGTTAATTTCAATAAAGCACTTTCAGTCGATTTGCCCTTCCTAAATCCGAACTGATAATCACTTAAGAAACTAGTTTTATCCAAAAATGAAAGCATTCTAGTTTTAATTCCTTTTTCAAAAACTTTGGAAAACACTGATAAAATAGAAATAGGACGATAGTTATTCATGGTCATTTTGTCTCCTTTTTTATGTAAAGGTAGAACTACTGCAGTTTTTAGCCTTTCGGGAAATACGCCTTCATATACACAGAAGTTAAATAAATAACAGAGGACATCAGAAACATGAAAAGAAATTTGTTTTAACACAAAGCTTGAAATATTGTCAATAGAAGATGAATTTGTAGTTTTGAGTGACATTATAATTTTAGAAATTTCAAGCGCAGAAAAGTCATTAAAGTAAAAACTGTCGGATTGGATACTATCTTGTACTAAACATGAATCACAGATATTAGACGGATTAACATAATTTGAAGCAACATTATGCACTACATTTACAAAAAAATCGTTAAACAAATTAGCAACGTCAAGTGGCTTAGATATAAGCTTATTGTCAGTTTGAATACAAATATCCGATAGAGGTTTAATTTTGTTAAGTATTTCATTAACAACTCTCCATTCTTTCTTAGAGTTGCCAGTGTTGTTCAATAATTTATTTTTGTAGTATAAGTTTTTACAACGTGGAATCTCAATTTTTATGTTCTTACATAACTTTTCATAATATTTCTTTAATCTCTGGTTACTTTGTTTTTTCTTGACAATAAAGGAAAGCTTATTTTTCTTTTTTATTTTTTTAAGCAGTGATGGAGTCATCCACTGTTTTAGACATTTAAGTTTGTTATTTTGTTTGCTTACTTTTTTGCTACAGTTTCCAATGTAAAATTGTAATTTATTAAGAAACAAATCAAATGCAACTGATGGATCTGTTGCAGAATAAACCTCGTCCCAAAATTCTAAATTCAAACGTGATCTCAGCGCACCAAAATCGATTTTATGTAATTCAATTTTCTCAAAATTACTTGTTCTTTGTTGGAGACAACTAAGTTGAATTCCAGTTAAGCGGTGATCAGTTATCTTTAAATCTTGGGTAAATGTATTAAAATCAACTGAATTGTTTATGTGAAACCTTACGAAAACATGATCTAGGCAAGAGTTTAACCTTGTTGGCTCATTTATCAAGGACTCAAAACCATAAGACGCAAGAACAGATAAATAACTGTCAGAATCCGCAGTATTACATAAAATATTAACGTTGAAGTCACCCAACAAAATTACATTTTTACATTTAAGGCCATCCAAAAATCCGGACAAATCATCCAAAAAACATCCAACTGAAGACTTATGCAATCTATAAACACAAACAAAACAATAGCTAACTCCAGAAATATCACAACTGACACACATAATGTCTGCACTTTCGAATTTCATTTTTATGATCTTACAATTAATTACATTATTACTATAATAAACGGCGACACCACCAGCGGCATATGATTCGTTACAAGACGCGTCAAACGTATAGTTTGGAATATTATCATACAAATGTTTTTCATCATTAAATATCCAAATTTCTGTTAAAAATATTAAATCAGGTAAATGATCTAATGGTGTGAGATGGGAGAGAAAAGTATTAAAATTTTTTCGCATGCTTCTAATGTTCTGGTGAATAACAGAAAAACCAGTATCAAGTTCAAAATTTTGATGCTTTATACATAAACAATTTACATCATATTCATTAGAGGAAAAGGAAAAAGTAGAATCATTGTTTGAATCATTTTGAGAATTTATAGTTAAATTATTATTATTACTCATAATTTAAAGAAAAAAGAGAACAACAATCTAACTTGATTGGAATTTATAAATATCCTCAAAAGATTTAATTTTAACAACTCTATCACCCTCCTTTTTCCTAAGACAGACAGTTGAGTCCCTAACCCATACGAATTTGCATACATTTTTATGTTTTAGATCCATTGCCGATTTTAAAAGCGATCTCGTATACCTGGTTAAAGAGTCGTTGATGTAAATGTGCTTGCTACTGTTGTTATTGCCGATGCTGCTGCTGCTGCTGCTGCTCCTGCTGGGAACATCAAATATGCTTGAAGAGATGAAGTTAAATTTGAAAAAAAGGTGAGTTAATGGATATGTTCACAAACAATCCAAAATTTGATAAGCAAATAACAACGAAATAAAACGGCGTAGAAATTGTTTGTGAAACTTTATTATTTGCTTCGATCAAATTTTGATGGAAATTGTGTGCATCCTTATCAATTTAAAATAAATAGTTATTTAATTATAGTAAGAAAACACGTCAAATCAGATCAATACATATCTTAATTTTCTCGAAATCTAAAGAAATTTAATTTTTTTGTTTTCTTTCAAACTGATAATTAAATGTTTTATAATTTTTATTCTTCAACAATGAGTCATGAAGATGAAGGATTTTTAATTTTATTCTACTTGTTTTTGGAAACGATCTCACAGGCACTTATGACACGTTCTAAACCATGTAGTTATATGAAAATACCGACAAATTTTTCAACTGATTTTGTATGTTTTAACTGTAAATAAAAAGAAAAATCTCATGAACAATGAGATCAATTTGTAACGAAACTTACCTAATAGCTGCGTTTTATTATCCTCACTAACCCATATGGGTTACCTCGTGATAATAAAACGATCTGCGTTATGAAGGTTGAAGTTCAAACTATGTTTTTTTCCGAGACGCAACCCTGATAAATTTTATTTTGCTTTTCCACAAACAACTTGTTTTTATTAATTCTAATTGAATTGACTCTCATCCTATGGCTTCATAAAACTGTAGCTAAGAGTGGAATACGTGTTATTTTTTTGTTAAGAGTGTTCCGGACCAAAACGGCGTTTTTTTCAAATGGTATTGTGAAGCGATTAAATGTCGTATTGAAATGATTAAGGTTTCATTGTGCAGACAAAAACTGTTTCTAAAAAACTATTGGAGCACAATTTTAATTTAGTACTTCGTTACTCAGTAGTAACTCAAAACTCCTAAATGGCCAAAAATCGTACATTTTCAAAGAGAATTCGATCAAAATAAAAACATTTTTCGCTAACATTTCTTAATGACCATAAAATTCGACATTTAAATTGTATAACTATTGGAGAAAAAGTTAACTTTTTAAACAAAAAAGAATTAAAAAACTATGAATACAATTCGTATTTTTGATAAGCAATTTTTCTTATGATGCGATATTTTTTTTTTTTTTAATCTCTTCATTTATTTTTTTTAGCCTTACTTGTTCTCAACACAGCAATCAAAAAATTTTGGAAAAACTTTGACCAAACACATTTTATTTCAAAATTAAGTGATAGCAAAATCTGCCTAAACTTGAAAATTCAAATCAGTAACGGCTGGCGGAAGTCACGATTCTCAAAGGAAGGCGATTCTCTCTCTCTTAATAAGATGCATTTAGTTCAAAATTTGTCGTCTGCAGTTGGGTCGCGCCTGAAGCAGTAAGAATTTTCAGTTTCAGTCCGGAACACTCTTAATATGGTTGATATTAATAAATCTTTCTACAATAACTTCTTTTTTGTCTCACTCTCGCCATCTATCCGCCATAGTAAGAACAGATTGTAGAGTTAAAAAATAAACCCCGATAGGTATCGGGGTTCCACGTTGTTATTGTTTTGTGTGTAAAAAATTAACCCATATGGGTTAGTGAGGATAATAAAACGCAGCTAATGTCTCCTCAATTCAATGGCGAAAAATTATAATCTGCTAATGAAAAAGATAAGTGTGATACTAGCTTAAAATGACGTTTCAAACATGACTCAAACGTTATATCATAGAGAATATATAATACCTAGAGTCACGACTTCGGGTGTTCGCTCTCTTTTTGCCTACAATCTGCAATTTGGTCGTTTTATACTAACCCAGTGAGAATGGGTTAGTTTTCCAATGCTTTTTAAATGAGAAACTGCACCCATACATTCGCACTGAGTTAGATACAATGCTCAGGTTGGAGTCGAGGTGGGTGTCATGGGCTCAGATTTCGAAAATAAGATTCCGTTGAGCTCAGCATTTTCAAAAAAAAACTTAAACATACCAAAAATGCATGTAATATGAAAAATAAATACGTTATATTAGCAGCGTTGTATTATCCTCACTAACCCATATGGGTTAATTTTTTGCACACAAAACAACAACAACCTGTAACCCCGATACCTATCGGGGTTTATTTTTTAACTCTAAAATGTGTTCTAACTATGGCGGATAGATGGCGAGTGTGAGACAAAAAAGAAGTTATTGTAGAAAGAATTATTAATATCAGCCTAATAATTAAAAAATAACACGTATTCCACTCTTAGCTACAGTCTTATGAAGCCATAGGATAAGAGTCAATGCAATTAGAATTAATAAAAACAAGTTGTTTGTGGAAAAGCAAAATAAAATTTATCAGGGTTGCGTCTCGGAAAAAAACATAGTTTGAACTTCAACCTTCATAACCCAGATCGTTTTATTATCAAGAGGTAACCCATATTGGTTAGTGAGGATAATAAAACGCGGCTATTGTTTCTTTGCACTTTTAACATATAATTGCACTATAATTTACCAATATTTGTATCAAAAATCTTAATAAATCTTAAAAAAAAGTCGTGCGTTTAGTCTCGTATTTGCTGTGGTGGAAGTCTGTCACTTTGGGTTTGTGCATCAGGAAAAAAATTTTGTCACGGCTGAGTGCTCACTCTTTTGTCACCAGGTTCACGGACACGAAAAAAGAGAGGATTGTCAGAGTTCACCTCTTACACAGATTCACGGACACGGAAAAAAGAGAGGATTGTGCGAGTTCACCTCAGAAAAATTTTGAGGGTGTTTTCGGCAAGGAGGAAAAGGTCGCGACTCTAGGTATTATATATTCTCTATGCGTTATATCAAAGACCATATAACAAGCAAAGATGTCGCACGTAGAACAAAAATCTGTGCCTGCTTTTTTCCACCATCCCTTTTTTACAATGGGTCCAAAACATGAGTCTAGGAATTAGAAACATTTCACATGTTGTGGATACACACTGTGCGAAAAAGAGCGTTGCTATTTATACTGAAAAGGTAGAGGGAGAAACAATGTATTTCATGTTTATGAGTAGAAAAAACAACAACAAAACCTATGCCTTTTCAATGGGTCCAAAACATTGTTGCTAGATTTGTAATAATTTTATGAAGCAGAAGAGAGAAAAATGATTTTTTTTTGTCATATGCACAAGCAAGTTAGGTTGATCGTTGATGATCGAGTTAAATGAAAGAAGGGTGAGTTGATGTCCTACACCTGTATGTGTATTCATATATCATATTGCGTCTAGGTGATTTTGTTTTTGTAAGCTTCGTAGAAAAATTGCGAACGAGTTTTGTTTATTTTTTTTCTTGAAGGATAAAAAAAACTTGAAAAGTGAGTTTTGATCTGAATTGATGAATGTTCTTGGACAATGACATGTTGTAGTTTTGCTTTTGTTTTTGTTTTTGCTTCTTGGGGTTGGTTGTGAATTGTGATTTGAAAATCATATTCATTCACATAATTTCAATGTAGGTCAAAAAAAGATTGACATGTTGTTGTGATTTGTGAGGATTGATTTATATGTCTATGTATGTCAGTGGCGTGGCGTCCATATAACACGATTCCTATCGTCTTACCTTTTAAAATTAGTCTCTTGTTCATAGAAAAAACCAGCAACATAAGTTTACAACTAAGCAGTCAACACCCTATCTTTTCCCATTGTGTGTAACAATGTTCTTCAAGCCTTTTAAATTTGCGAGATACACACACAATACACAAAGCACACACGAAGCATTGAAAATCGCCGAGCAGAACATATTTTGTGTTTGTCCCTGTCTTTCCTACGATATACTTCCCCACAGGTGCCTCCCTTTTCAATACACGTTCTCTTATTGAAAAAAGTAAGACGATAATTTTCGTCTTTCAGCAATGTCTGCTTGGAATAAATAATAAAATTTTCGCCTTCGAGCAATGTACGGCGAATTCGGGTTTGTTTTACTGTTTTGTTTTGTTCTACTCATCATTGTTTTGGATAATTTGCAAGTTTGAAGTGAACGTTTAAGTAACGTAAATTTGTGAAAATTGTGAATAAAAACTGAAATTTTTGAATATTGTTAAAAGTGAACATTGGAACTGTTTTGTTTTAATTATTTTAAATGGCTTTGCTAAGTGTTGAGTGTTGCTTAACTGATTTCCGTTGACAGTCGCTTCTGTGGAAAGGTAATTTTCAACGCTCAGAAGAATACACACCTTTTTAAGAAACTCTCAAGGAGAAATCAGGATCTCTGATTTAGGGTTAATATCAATAGAAAAGCGACTCCTTTTAAATTTAAAAAGCAGACCTGATTTCTACGATAGGGTTCTTGGTGAATATACCAAAACAAACCGAAGGATAGATCTTAATTATAAATAATTAAAACAAAAACAGTTTCTTTGTGTTTAAACATTTTTTTCAAACACATTTTTTTTTAGTATCTTGTCTGAATATTTTATGTGATTTATTGCATTTTAAAAATATTTTATTAATATAATAATATTATTAATTAATATTATTTATTTTATTATTTATTTGATTATTTATTTTATAATTATTTATTGAATAAAAATAAACCATTATTCTTTTTATGCGAACAAAAAACTATCACTTACAATGAAATAAAGTTCTTTTTTTTAATACTAGTTACGTTACTTAAAATTTTATTTAATTTTCTTGCATTTCCGCATAGGCTTCTTTTGAAGCCGCTTTTTTTATGCTTTGTGAATTTTAACCTAAATGACTTAAAGTATAGAAAAATTGGCTTCGATTATTCCACGTTTGGAATTTAAGGTACCTTCTATTTATTCCTTATTCATTTGTGTAGGTGATTCATTTTTCTCGTCTTACCATTTGAAGATATCCACGCCACGCCACTGATGTATGTCTATGTATATTTTTAAGTTTTTGATCTCAATAAGGTAGGTAGTAGGTACATTTTAAATTCTATTTATTTCACTTTTTATTTTTCAAATACATACAAACCATCATAATATCTATCTGTATGTCCTAATGGTTGCAAGAAAATAGACGATTTAAATGGAGCTTTTAGATTAAAACTAAAAATTTTCAAAATGTAAAAAATGCATGACCTGTGGTCCGATATTTTCTCGGACATTCAATTCCCTTCTAAGCTCACTTTTAACATTTTTCATATTTTTAAGGAGAAAAAAGCTGAAGCTTACAACAAAAAAAAAAAATGTGCACGACTGTGTCGTACGAATTTGCTCCTGCATGCTAAAACTAAATATTTATGATTACTTTTATGTTCCAAAAATTGCAAAAAGTAGTGTTAAAATAAAAGATATACTTTAAGCAATTCTGATTACATTCTAACTTACAGCTTACACTGAACTCACAAGAGAAAAACTCAGTATATACAAATTAAATTAGAATTTATTGAAAAAACTAAAATTCGAAAATGTACCTCGTAAATACATTTAATTCCAAAAATTTAAATGACAAACAAATTCAAACCTTATTTTTGATTTATTGAATTTTTTTTTTTGAAAATCGTCGGAGCCGTTTTTTTTAAATTAATTGTTTATATGTAAAATTTTTCAAAAATGTCTTAAAATTAAACTGGGTATGCAGTTTTCAAGACCATGTAAATACATATACATATTATACTTCAATTTGGATTTTTAAAATTGATCCGTTTTTGAGATACAGAATTTTGAAAAAAAAAATTAAAAGTACTTTTTAAGAATCCAATTTTTTTTTTGAATAGATAGATAGATAGATAAATTCTTTATTTTTTCATCGTATATGTTGTTTACAATATTTGTTTTTTGAATACTTGCATAATATTATTTGAACAATATAAACGTACTTTCAAAAAAAAACTTACGCTGATCGGACTATCATTTTTCGAGAAAATCTAATAACAAAAAAACGGTTCTATCGGAGGTACCGTTTTGGAGAAATACAAATTTTTTTTTTACATAAAATGCATTAATGTTTAAAATAATAAAACTCGAGGAAGTTAAAAAAAAAATCGTAGGAGCCGTTTTGGAGAAAATTGTACGTTTTGGAATTTTAGTTAAAAGCTACATTATATTCCTATATTTTTTGCAACTATTTACATACTGCATTGTGTTAAAATTATATTAGTTTTGTATTTGAGAGATAAATATATGTGCACAACTGGGTTGTAAATTATAACTCATAAAAAACATTAAAAAACAAAAACATGCGGTTAAAATTCACGAATAAAAATTTAAATTGAAATATGAAATATGTACCTCAAAAATAGATTCATTCTGAAAGAAATCGATGTTATAAAATTTCTTAAGAAATAGTTGATTTTTAAATTTGTTTCTAATAAATCCTTGGAGCGGTTTTTTTTTAATTAATTTTTTATATATACCTACAATTTTTCGAAAATGCTTTAAAATTAATTTGGGTATGCAGTATTCAAGAATATGTAAATATAAATTTTATAAGCAAATTTCGAATTTTAATATTGATCTCTTGTTTTGAAAAAAAATTTCGAGCATGTTTAAAAAAAAATCGTAGGAGCTGTTTTTTGAGAAAATTGTATAATGGCTGCCCTAAATTTTGGCATTAAAAAAAATAAAAAATGACACTCGCGAATTCCCTGAAACCTCTAATTTTCAAGTTTGAAGTCAATCGGACCAGTGGTTATGGCTGTAGGTGCGTTTACAGACAGACTGACGGAATCGGCGGATCCACTTCTCTTGACTTCTCTTAAATCGTTATGTCATATTTGTCAAAATCTCAACTTTTTTCTTACGAATTCATTACTTGCCATATCCGCAAGTAAAAATTAAATGAAATGTACCTATCACCTATTTTCCTCATTGAATTGATCCATTACCGACTTCAATAGTTACGAACCAAAAAGAACCAAAAGACTTTACTAAGAGATCAAAAATTTACAAAAATACTTAATTTACGCATAAATAAATCCTCACATCAATAAGTCAATCTTTTCTTGACCTACATTTAAAATTAATTATGTGATTGAATACGATTTCCAAATCACAACCAACCCCAAGAAGTAAAAACAAAACAAAAGCAAAACCCATACCCAATATATTCAAACTACCACAACTCATTATTCACGAACATAATCAAAACTCACTTTTCAAGGTTTTTTATCCTTCAAGAAAAAAAAATAAACAAAACTCGTTCGCAATTTTTCTACGAAGCTTACAAAAACAAAATCACCTAGACGCAATATGATATATGAATACACATACAGGTGTAGGACATCAACTCACCCTTCTTTCATTTAACTCGATCATCAACGATCAACCTAACTTGCTTGTGCATATGACAAAAAAAATCATTTTTCTCTCTTCTGCTTCATAAAATTATTACAAATCTAGCAACAATGTTTTGGACCCATTGAAAAGGCATAGGTTTTGTTGTTGTTTTTTCTACTCATAAACATGAAATACATTGTTTCTCCCTCTACCTTTTCAGTATAAATAGCAACGCTCTTTTTCGCACAGTGTGTATCCACAACATGTGAAATGTTTCTAATTCCTAGACTCATGTTTTGGACCCATTGTAAAAAAGGGATGGTGGAAAAAAGCAGGCACAGATTTTTGTTCTACGTGCGACATCTTTGCTTGTTATATGGTCTTTGGTTATATGCTGATTCCACTAACGCTTATCACAGGATGTAGGGAAGTAGAGTAGAGAAGAGATCTT